>JAXDDX010000092.1:1612500-2050804 GCA_034670405.1 Hoplostethus atlanticus
ACTACCAACACCATTACCAGGTGGTTTGTTGTCCTGCTGTCCTGCCTGTCTGTCCCTCAGGCTGTAACATGCAGTCACATATTGAGCTGCGTGACCCTCTCCTAGTAGGATTTGTTGCTTTTTCCTGTCATCTAATTTGGTGAAGTTGGGGATTAACACATTTCTTAAAATAGTCCACTCGCAGTTTTATGTTTGTCACATTTTAAGAGGAAGTGCATCTCCGTCTCCACCTCACCACATATTCTTTCCTCTTTTGGTAGCCATGATTTTTTGTCGTCCTTTCTCTATAGCTAGACTGTGGTCGCTGGTCTCTCTGTCTCTCTCTCTCTCTCTCTGTCTCTCTGTCTCTCTCTCTCTCTCTCTCTCTCTCTCTCTGCCTTGCACACCACCAACACACCATCATCATCATCATCATCATCAGTCAGTCAGTCAGTCAGTCATCAGTCACCCTAAACGCACATCTAACCTTTAATCCTAATGGATTGCCTCAGTTAACCCCCTGACGTGTGTGTGTGTGTGTGTGTGTGTGTGTGTGTGTGTGTGTGTGTGTGTGTGTGTGTGTGTTTCCAGGGAGAAAGTGCAGTTCATTCGCAGCGAGGGCGTCACTGGACTGGCTCGTCTCTCTAGCGACGCTGACTTGGTCATGTTGCTGAGGTGAGCCGTGTGTGTGTGTGTGTGTGTGTGTGTGTGTGTGTGTGTGTGTGTGTGCGCGCACATGTCCACACTTTGTCCCTAAAATCCATATGAAATCAAACAGTTTATTCTTATATACGTACTGTCATTTGTATCTCCAGTTATTGTCGAGTTGTGTAAAATGCTCCTGGTGGCTAAAATATCACAATCCAAATGACTTTTACTCTGAAAAATACAACAAATCATTGAAATGCCTGTATGGGGCTTAGGGTAAAAGTGTGTGTACAGTATGTGTGTGTATGGCACCTCCATGCTGTGCAATATATCAATATATATGTCAATAGGCTGTTGGGTATAATGGGTGTTATAGTGTTTGCTTTGTGTGACTGACTGTGTATTTCCTTTCCTATAAACATGTACAGCTTGTTTGAGGAGGAGGTGATGTCATACGTACCACCTCACGCCTTACTCCACCCAGGCTACTCCCTCTCCTCCCCGCAGAGCTCCCCTGGTGAGTCTCTTTCTCTCTCTCTCTCTCTCTCTCTCTCTCTCTCTATCAATTCAACTGAAAGAGCTTTATTGGCATGATAAGACTTAGTAGCTTAAATGCAAAATATTAAATATCAAGTATAGATTTATCTTTAAAATACAAAAACTATTATTAAATTAGGCAAAACCAACTTGTGACTAGCTATATTTGAGTGGTTAGTCAATGTGGGTTAGATGTGACCCGTCCTAAGTGAGATATCTTTAACCTGTCTTCCTCTCTCTCTATTTCCATCACACACACACTGGGCTCATCTGTCAGTGCTTATCTATTTCTGCCTCTCCTCCTCCTCCTCCTCCTCCTCCTCCGTAGACTCTCCCAGCACCTCTCTACCCGAGCCTCCTCTAATCTTAAACTATCCAACCACAGTGCCGGCAGATAACGAGATAAAGCTCTGAGCCGGAAAAACTGCTCAGTGCTCTCAGTTTTTTTGTGGTTTTTTTAATGTCAAATTAATGAAAAGCTGTAACACTGATACAAAAGAAGATGCCTGGATTAACCCACATACAGTAGTTGAAATTATCTGATTCAACGCCCATTCAGTCTTCATCCATTTTCCCCACAGGGATCAATAAAGTTTCATCTTGTGTTATCTTACTCTATCTCCCTGTATCTGTCTCTCTCTGTCTCTCCCTAACTCCTCTTGCCCTGTCTCTTTGTTTACCTCTCCCTGTTTTGCTTACTTCCTGTCTCTCTCTCTCTCCCCCCCTGTCTCTCTCTCTCCCAGGCACCCAGCGAGCTAACGCCCGCGCTCCAGCTCCCTACAAGCGAGACTTTGAAGCTAAGCTGAGGAACTTCTATCGAAAGCTGGAGACCAAAGGCTATGGCCAGGGCCCGGGGAAAGTCAAGTAGGTGTCACTGTTATACTGGTGTCACTGTCACTTGCTGCTCTCTGTCACCGCCTGATATAACACAATAGTGATTCAGGCTATAGCCACTTCATGAACGCTTGGACATTTTTCAAAACTCCTCTGGCACACAGGAAGTGATAAACAGAAGAAGAACTGGGTAGTTAGCATGAGCAGCGATAGCCACCGTGGCTGAACAGACTAAGAAAAGAGCGCCACCTACAGAAACTCAAACTGCATCAGCAGAAAATCCAAGGAGAAAGACGTCACAGTACTGGACACACTGATTGATTGACAGGTGATCTCTGGGTAGAGCCGTGCAAATACAGCAGTACCGTGGAACAATACACATGGCACTCAAAAACATTCAAAACTTTTGTATTGCGTACCTGAGAACACGTGGAGTCCCAATTTAACAAAAGCAAACAAAGTGATACCTAATATATGAATTTGGAGACAAATCGACCTTATTGGACACTTTTATTATGATGCTGCTGAATGAACCAACTCCACACCACCACCATCTTTTTCACTTTTCTTTCTTTTCTAGCCCGGTTATTTATTTAGCCCTCATCTGTAGTCCAATGGTCCTCCATGATGGCGCCAGGTGTGGTTGCTAGATCTGTGATGCAACTATATAGCCTACTATTGCATGTGTGTGTGTGTGTGTGTGTGTGTGTGTGTGTGTTCCTCCCAGGCTGATCATACGTAGGGACCACCTTCTGGAGGACGCCTTTAACCAGATCATGTGTTACTCCCGTAAAGACCTGCAGAGGAGTAAGCTCTACGTCAGCTTCGTAGGGGAGGAGGGGTGAGAGACACAGTTCACCTCAATGCATTTTTCTGAATGTGCTATAGAGAGTGGAAAGTATGAAATATGTTTATTTTTTAACTGTAATTTATCCAAGGGAGGTTTGCATGAGCATGAGCTCTTTCTACAGTTACACACATTCACATCTGGGTCCAATACAACCACAGTCTTCTACTCTTGGCCGCTGTGCAGCTACACTGCAGCAGCTGGGGGCTACGTGTTGCTTCAGGTCATGAAAAACCTGGAAAAGTGATGGAAAATGTAACATGTGCACATAGTTTTGGAAATTTCATGGCAATTTGTTGATAATATTTTCTCTATTTGTTTACTGTCGAGCTTGGCTGCTGGTTGATCCACTTCCCTTTGAGGAATAAAAAAGCCAGATCAGAAATGTCTTGAGAGTATCGGTCCTAAGTGATAGTTGTAGGCAGAAATGAGACATGGGACATTCAGATCACATATTCAACGTAAAAATATGATATTTGCAACATCGACATCAGGTCAGATTTGGTGGGAAATCTGCTGGATGAGGGCGCTGTTGTTCCTGTGCAAACGGAGCTAAAGCTGTCAGGTTTCTTGCAGTGGCATAGATAGAACAAGTGAATCCATATTCACAGTTATCATCGGCTTTTATTGGTTCTTATCCTTCTTTTTCTTGCTTTCTAAAACAAACACACATGGAGTGATGCCAGGGAGGGGGAGGGGATAAGGGGGGGTCAAGTATCAACATCCTCTCTGGGACGGGAAGCAACAGGGTTTATAGGAAATGTGGTTATTTTGGAACATGAGCACTGTCGTAACATAGAGGCTCCCATCATCTCGACATGGTCTCATCGGTTACGATATCACGTTATCACATTTATTTTTACATTAATATACTACGTACACCGCGTTACGTGTTCACGTTTCCTGGCTGGCCTGATATGTGTTATATATGTGTGTTCTGTATGTGTGTGTTGCAGGCTGGACTACAGCGGGCCCTCCAGAGAGTTTTTTTTCCTGGTGTCCAGAGAACTGTTCAACCCGTACTACGGCCTGTTTGAGTACTCAGCCAACGATACGTACACCGTCCAGATTAGCCCCATGTCTGCTTTTGTAGACAACCACCACGAATGGTGAGGTTACAGTCTGTCTGTCTATCTGTCTACCTGTCTACCTGTCTACCTGTCTATCTGTCTATCTGTCTATCTGTCCGTCTGCCTGTTGAAGCTCAATTTCCTCTGCTATTCTGATTGAGAGGATGTCTCCACGAAATCCGTTTTTTGTCTGCTCTGCTCCGACTGCTGTGTGCTGATCCCAAAATAGAAGTGTCATTTGTGGGGTGCAGTGTGGAAATTTGGCTCAGCGATCTGCGGCTCATCAGTCAATTTTGCCTCAATGGATTTGACAGTGATTGGACGGATGGATGGATGGATGGACGGACGGATGGATGGCAAAACAAAGAAGAATTGGCTGAATGAAGAAAGATCACATACCAGTCTCCATTAGTCATTTGTTATTTGTTGAAACCTGCTTGGAGTTCCAGATATTTTTTTTAATGTACATTTTCTTCTTCTGTTTAACAATATAAAACAAGCTCTTATGAAAAAAAGTATTTATTTGTCAAAATGTAATTTTACAACACAAAAGAAAATCACTTTGATTTAATCAAAACTATCAGATTCAAGACCCAAAGTGCAGGTAAACATGGTTTATAAAAAGATATTTCTGTTGTCATTTTTTTCTTGCAGTCAAACCTTGAGTCAAGTTAACATTGTGCACTATTAGGTTTAAGGTGTTGTCGGACTTCGCAGTTATTTTCTTGTCACAAATATTGCACTGTGCGCTGTCTCCACTCCGCTCCCAGCAGGTTAGTAGTAGTAGTACTTGTCCCTGGTCTGGTGTCGGTGCCCGTCCTCACCTGTACTTGCTGTGTTGTTTCCAGGTTTCGGTTCAGTGGGCGGATCCTGGGGCTGGCCCTCGTCCACCAGTACCTGCTGGATGCCTTTTTTACTCGTCCCTTCTACAAGGGGCTTCTGCGCATGTAAGTGCCTCAATCTGCTTCTCTCTCTCTCTCTCTCTCTTTCCAAACAACCTGCTGAGCGCCAGTGTTTCCAATCTAAAAGACCTTGCTGAGAAAATGAGTGTCTCAATCAGGTCCTCTCAGCCAGCAGCTGGCTGGGTTTCCTGTCAGCAGGGGCAGCCCAATATTAATAGCTTTGTCCAAACGACCTACCACCCTGCCAAATGTCTAAATGAATCTAAACACCGGTGCTTTGTGATGATTAGAAGAGGGTTTGGTAAAACCTGTTGAGTTACAGAGCAGATAAATATAGTTTATATGCTTTTTATTGCTATCTTTCAGAGTTGGCTCAGTCTGTCTTCATCTCGTTCCATGTTTTTAAGTTCCTTTGCAGGCTGCAGTTTATGAAAGTACTTCACAACATGATCACATGTGAAGGAAATGTCAGTTACCTGCAACGGACCTTCAACCTCACTTCTCACAAACAAACAACCATGGTTTGTGATGGGAACAATCCATTAACACCATGCTGACCTTTGACCTTTGCGACCTCTCTGTGACCTCTGCCCCCGTGCAGCCCGTGTGACCTGAGTGACCTGGAGTTCCTGGATGAGGAGTTCCACCAGAGCCTGCAGTGGATGAAGGACAACGACATCGAGGACATGCTGGACCTCACCTTCACTGTCAACGAGGAGGTCTTCGGACAGGTATGACCGATTGACTGATTGACCCCCTAGTGAAGATAAATACCTGTTAAAAATACACCTTCAATGTCTACCTGCCCTAGATAACGGAGAGAGAGCTGAAGCCAGGCGGGGCAGGTATCCCTGTGTCAGAGAAGAACAAGAAGGAGTACATTGAGCGTATGGTGAAGTGGCGTATCGAGAGAGGCGTGGCCCAGCAGACGGAGAGCCTGGTCCGAGGCTTCTATGAGGTACAACACACGACGTCAACGCTCACTGAGATTAGCCAAGTCTGTTAAAGGTGCATTCAGAACGGTTTGTTGATCAATGACTCGTCGATTACTATACCAGGAGATATCTGGCTTTCACACACACACACACACACACACACAGGGCTGCCATATCGTAATTATGGACTGTGCCTATAAGAGTGATTATGTAGGTGTGAAAATATAGGGAACAGGAGTGGTGGGGAGGGTACAAGAGACTAGGAGGAGGAGAAAAGTTCTATCAATGTTGTTGCAGTTCCTACTGGTCGCCAATAGAGGTCAGTAAAGGTCTTAGATTACTTTATGATCCTTTTAATGCCTGTTAGGATTGAAAAGTTATTAACTATAACTTGTCTGTCGACAGCAGAGACAACCACATGTGTAAAGGTCAACCTGTCTCATGACATGGATGTAACATCCTGAATACAAGCTGGATGTTTAGATTTGGCTCATGATTTGGTTTAGATGGGAATCTATGAGAGCGTACCTCACCACCGTCTTCCTGTTTTGTTTCACTGCTCTGTGTGTATCTCTGATCCCTTTAACTTATTTATATCAGTAGATGATTTGTGATACACAGAATAGGCGGTACAGTATGTTCATCCATGTTCATCTGTGTGTGTGTGTGTGTGTGTGTGTGTGTGTGTGTGTGTGTGTGTGTGTGTCAGGTGGTGGATGTGCGGATGGTATCAGTGTTTGATGCCAGGGAGCTGGAGCTGGTGATTGCCGGCACTGCAGAGATCGACCTGGCAGACTGGAGGAACAACACGGAGTACAGAGGAGGTATGGGAAGCTGGAGGGATCATAAGAGGCGCGAGAGAAGACGATTAGATCACACAGTATTTGTGGCACGATGAGAGGCAGGCAAGAAAACCGTTTTTTTTTTCTTTTTCAACCTTTATTTATCCAGAGGAAGTTAACTGAGCCCTGCTTCACCTGCTGACAGTAACACACATCGACCCTGGAGCCACCCAGTACAGTATAGGGCACCTCGACGGTAGTTGCTGATGGAAGGAAGAGTGTTTCTCTTACCTTTAAAGGCTGGTGTAAGGTCCACACAGATGCATCAAAGTACAAGTTATTCCTAGTCCTATAATATTTGAAATAAGCACGAGGCAAAGCTTGAAAGATAGCATTTTGTTTCTGAAGCTCCTATGAGAGAGAGATTGTCTGATAAATGTTTTGGGTCACAGGAGGGCAGACTAGAGATGAAGATCTTTAGTCTGTTTTGTTTCACTTCATCTAAGAAGGTAGAAAAGAAAAGTTTCAATTTCTGCTGATTGTTATTGCTATGATTAATACAGCTGTTATCTACAAGAATCAATACTAACAACCTTATTAACCTTAACTAATGTATAATAAGGGCTTAAAACTCTGGGGAACCATCGCTCTTTTTTAAACTAGGGAGGCAAACAGCACAAGGATACAAGCATCAATGTCCATACCATTTATAAGGCATCAAGTTAAAAGCCTTTTTAAAGGCCCTCTGGTCAATACAGTTGAAATGCTGCCAGCTGCGGGGAGACGAGTGAACAGAAATTGACAACCGGCCATGACTCAGTATGGGCCTCTTTTAATCGAGACGCTTCTGCCATTAAACATTAAACAGAAGAGGAATAGTGACATGAAGGGAGCAGGAGAGGATGAGGACCAGGGGGGACTGAGGGCGGAGGGGCTCGGGGTCTGACTCATGCACCGTCATCTCTCTCCACCCAGGTTACCATGACAACCACATAGTGATTCGCTGGTTCTGGGCAGCAGTGGAGAGGTTCAACAATGAGCAGAGGCTGAGGTTGCTGCAGGTAGGGCACGTGGACGACCACATGCGTGCAGTCTGCCACCCTGTGGTAGGCGGCGGCGTTGCACCCAGATACTGATCCTCCCCTGCAGAGCAGGCCTTTGCACATCCTTGATAATGCTCGTGTTACGATTCCTTCATATGACGAAGGTTTGGCCCATTAGCCTGCTGGTTTACCCAGAAAAATTGGGATTGTATTTTGTTTTTTTGGCTTTGTAATATTTTGTCTGCATGCAAATTTTTATGTTTGGCTTGATACTGCTTTAAAACTAAAAAGAAACAATTAAATCCATCTTAAGTCAGAAACATTTTATCAAAGCTCTTCATCCTCTGACAGCATGTTAGAGCGTAGGTACATTCATCATTGTGTACTATGATACTCATGTACTTCAGGACCAGCGATTGTACTTGCCTCCCTCTCTCTCTAGTTTGTGACGGGCACCTCCAGTATTCCCTATGAGGGTTTTGCCTCCCTAAGGGGCAGTAATGGACCCCGCAGATTCTGTGTGGAGAAGTGGGGGAAAAATCACCTCCTTACCCAGGTAGGATTACTGCTCTCGATAGGGCCTGAGTCACGGTAGGGACTCAATACTAAAGGCCCCTAGACTATAGAACACCCTAATGCTAATTCAGCATCAACATTTATAGACTAGAATAATGTTTTGGATTTTGGAATGTGTTTCCCAATTTTTAGCTTCTTTTTTCCGTCATCCTATTCCTTCTTTTTATGCCTTTTTTGTAAAGAACTCGATAAACTCTGCTTTTAGATAACTGTGATATTATTAGTAGTAGTAGTATTGCTGAACCAACATTATCAACCTGCATTGACCTTTCCTGTGTGTGTGTGTGTGTGTGTGTGTGTCTCCATAGGGCTCACACTTGCTTTAATCGTCTGGACCTCCCACCCTACCCCTCCTTCTCCATGCTCTACGAGAAGCTGGTCACCGCTGTAGAGGAAACTAGCACTTTCGGTTTGGAGTAACCCCAAAAAGGCTGACGCCCAGGTGTACCGTTGGGAAGAGACCAAATTGGAAATCCAACCATTTTGACTTGATAAAAGACAATACACTGAAAAGGCAACTAACTCACATTCCTGGCAGAGATTGATCGCGTAAACACCTTCGGAGGAAGGGCGGAGAATCGGAAAATGGTTTTAAGAACTGTACAGTTTCTCTCTTGTTTTCACCTTACACTTTGTTCATAGAGCCACACGTGTGCTTTATCTCTTCAGTTGATGGCCTTGGTTACTGGATTTCCAGCCCTTTTTTCCCCCAGGGGCCCAACCTGCACCTCGCACCCAGAGACAGCTGCTCAAAACCCCCTACGCTTCCTCCTAGAAGCCCCCCTCCCTTCCCCTCTCTGGACCTCTAAACTGTGTCATTTCTACTCTGGGGCTGCAGTGTTATAAACTATAATACACATGGACTAATACCGTCACATAAAATATATTCACACACACACACACACACACACACAGTTACTCATATACACACTCAGCAGTTTGTTTTTATTGATGATGCACACCAATGTTTTCTCCAGATTTTTTTGGCAGCGCGGAAAGAAATCAGAATCAGAATTTCAGTGTGACTGAAATACAGGCCGGCCCAACCTGAATGTTCAGCAGGTAGGGGAAACATTGGTGCACACACACACACACACACAAATTGCATAAAACAAATTGTTTTAAGACATAAATCCGCTTGTTTTCCGTATTTCAATTTCAGAGAAAGTTGGAAAATGAGTTCCAAATCATCGATGACATATTTATGGACAATGTCGTTCTCAATGTCGTTGCCCTATTGTGGTTACGTTTATGACAGCAGGTTCTGGTCAGGACTGTTACCTTCAATATTGCGACATCGGAGCTCTTACACGGGCATCAAAGGCCATGACACATCCAAGAAGTGCAGCGCTATATTCCCATATACTCTACAAGGTAAAAACAACACCACACACACACACACACACAGCCTACTTTCTGTGGGCTACATTTCATCATCACAGTTACCCTGGATTCTTCAGATGGACTCACTCTGACACACACTGAGACTTCACCTGTCTTTCAAACTGTCCCACTCATTTACCATAACGAAAAAGATGCACTTTCTCACATACACAAATAATGTACACACATAAGTAAGTACACAAGGTCCTTCTCACTGATGCAACCGCCTCCCATCCAGTGAAAGTGGTGAATGTACCAAATCAATGACTGAATGTATGAACCTCTGTTCGGCCTGGAGGAGGTCTTCGGGGGCCGAAGAGGAAACGACTCCTCACCAGGAAGTGGGGCAAACGTGACAGATGCTGGAGGAACGTGGAGGCACCAGATCACGCCTTGTTAGTTGAAAGACGCTAGCCTGGTGCCACCCAAACACTCGGTCAGGGGCATGCTGGTGGGATTTGATTAGTGCCTCCTGGGTTCTGGCGACTGTAGAGAGAGAATTCATTGGAGAAGCTATTTTGATGATTTGGTTGTAAAAATTTGACTTGCTCCATGTGTCGCAGAGCAACAAAACCAACAAAAGATGGCCAGACAATGTGGAGCCACTTTTTAAATTCACAAAACAAGTCCAAGATACCAACACAAGGGGGCAGCACGACGACATATATCATCACGACAGTAAATTTGAATCAAGGGGCCCGTCATTTTCTCCTTATTGAATGACCTGGAACAAACACTGGCCCTTAGGGATGTATGAACATGGTATATTAGAACTTTTGGGCATCCATGTCCATTCCAGACAACCGTTTTGTCTTGAAAGCATGTGATGAAACACTTTTTAGTGCATAACCCTAAACCCAAAGGACTCTCTCACTCCGTCTCTCAGATAATTTACTACACGCACACAAACAAACACACACACACACGTCCTCATTTTCTATGGGGTGCATGCAAGAATACAACTACTGTACAGAGTCTTGTTGGCGCTAGACCACAGGGGCTGGAATAGTGCTAGAGAGCCCCACATGTGATGCGTTGTGGAGGCTGCCTTCGTATCCCAGCCCCGGCCCAATACTGCATGCGGGATCTTCTCGGTCAGCTCTGTGAGCTGTGCCGAGTCAGAAACTCCTAGATGGCGTTGTGTTATAGCTCGATATTGCATGCTGAAATAGTGCAACACACTGTCCTTACTAGCTTCTTTTGCATGAGGATATCGCTATCCATTCAGAGAAGGGGTGAGGGAGCTGGATGTGTTGTGTCACTTTGGTTGTGGCGCTCACTTGAGGCATGCAGCCTTATGCTTACCTGGCACTGTCATATGGTTGGCTGTTAACTTAATGGGAGTAAGGTCACTGGGATTTAGCTCTGGGAATGGAAGAGTAGATGATGGCGAGTGTGAGTATGTTATCTCTATGACAGTGTAATGGAAAGTGTTTTGGCAGCATGCTCCAAAAATGTTATAGTTACTTTCACATGTGCGTGTCTGCCTATCTTAGTAATAGGTCGGAGGTTATGGCTCGTTGTTCATGGAGACACAGAGAATCAATAGGGCTGTTTTGATTTTGCGAAAGTGAAAGCACCTGTACGTGTAACATGTGTGCGGTCCTGTCTGTCTCTTTGTATATAATTGTACATGTATGTCTGTCCTGTTGTGTGTATAAATATATATTTTGCACCGAATGTACCAAAGGTTTGGGGCTTGCATAGTCAACCATTAGGCCTACTCTCAATTTCACTCTAACAAACATGTCCCTTGGCTTCTGCCACATCCTTACATCACCTCATATCTGCTTGAGGGGCAATTTTGTGGCATGGGCAACAACCGTTCACATTACGGTATGATTCATTTGGCCAAGACATTTTCCATACTGAGGCTTTGTCTGCTGCAAAAAACTTGTCCGATAAGATTGATTGCTTGCTCCTCGTCCAAATGAGGACAAAGAACACCACTCCCCTTGCCCAATCCATTTCTGACAGGACTGGGCTCCAGTTTTCAGAACTCCACTCTATGCAAAGCTCCTGTACGTATGTCTCCATTTCACCTCAATGATTGTAATAAAAGACAACAAATTGCAAGTTTTGATTAATGACACAGAAATGGGTATTCTTGTTTGTCTTTTACAATACTTTTGGCCCTCATGGATGTATTACTGGCTGAATAATAATTTCTAAGTGTGTGGCCAGCTTTTGCTATTGGACCTCTTGGGTCAGTTAAGTTACTAGTATCTCCCAGAGGCTTTGCGAGATGTTTTTTGGCTTTACCTGCACAAAATAGGCGGAATACTCTATGAAAACCTATTTAGGAAGACTAACATTACTGCCTCTACATCTGCTACAGCATATTTCAAAGCTAAACTCGGGCATGTTTTTTTAAATTATATGGCAACATTGCGCATGCGCCGTGCAGTGACGTGTCGAGAAAGTGTCAAACAGAAGGATGTAAAAATGATCGAAACTCTCTAGCTAAAGTTGTTAAGCTCTCTAAACGGTCGTCCGTAACAACAGCTAAGTTAGTTTAGTCATTGAAATAGCTCGTACGTAGTTTCTAAAGTAGATACTTGTTACCGTAACTGACTTGAAGAACGTAAACTCACTTTTGAACAAGCGATATCGAGCTAACTTGGCGACAGTTGAGCTAACGAGTTAACCGGAGGAAATATTGACAACGGTGACATGCTAGTAGCCTTCTCGGCAAACATTACCATGTAACTAACGTGAAGTTGGCAATGCAAACGTTAGCTACGTAACGTTAGCTGGGCACGTCGTTCATCTCTTCAAGTTTTTAACGTTCAGCGCGTTATCTAGCCAGATAGCTGGCCGCAGAACTGCTACCGAAAGGAGGATGATGTCTCGCAGGCGGCTGGACAGTCGCAGCGGGCTCACGGCGGGGCTGCTGGGAGAAATTCAAACTCCGATCAACGCGGAGCCGATGGACGGTGTTTATGAAATCACCGGCGAGCTGGGCAGGTGAGTCAAACAGCGACACTAGTTCCAGCAGTCAGCCTGGTGCTTGCCAAGGGGGGTCCGGGACCACCTGGGGTCCTGAGGGGCTTCCAGGGGACCCCCATCCCCGTCAGTCTGCAGGTCCTGAAAAGCTCTTGAAATATCTTGAATCATATTATGTGAGCTTTAAGTCTTAAATTCAGTTTTCATGTTCACGTTTATTTCAGTAGCAAAGTTGGTTGGCATTGAAAAATGTAACCTAAACTTGTAAACGCCCTGAAATGAGGAATAGTTTGATTTCACTATTATTTCACTCCCTATAAGTTAGTATATAAGAGTAAGGTTTCACAGTCCCCACTGACAGCTCCCTACCTGCACACAGAAAGTCATGTAATTCTGTATAAAGTCTTATCCAACAACTATATCAGATGGTGTTTCTTAGGCTGAATCTACTTTTTGGCACTGAATAACCTCTTTCTTTAGCTAACCTGTTACAGTATTTCCTACTTAGCTCTTTATTGTCCCTAATTTCCTTATTTATCATAATGAAGAATGATCTGGACTGTAAGCTTTAGCCAGTTATAAAACATCGATAGATAAATTTTGCACACAGTGCTATCTTTCTGTCTTGCAGACTGTGTTGAAGGCGACCTTTTATCAAGGGTCAGCCTCTCTCTTTGAGCCACTGCAACCACTGCACTGGTGGTGGATGATGATCGTCTTTGCTGAACATATTTGAAGTGTGATTGAAGTTGTGTGTGTGTGTGTGTGTGTGTGTGTGTGTGTGTGTGTGTGTGTGTGTGTGTGTGTGTGTGTGTGTGTGTGTGTGTGTGTTGTACCCATTCTGCTTTCAAATCAAGAGGAAGGAAACCAGCTACTGAGAAAGAGGAAATTACCCAGGCTACTTCAATTTTTACCCACACCAACACCCGCATCTATCAGCTGTTTGTGTCTGACTTGCAAAAACAGGAAGTTTTAAAGTGCAATATTTTCACAATCTAATTTGTATAAACAGTGACCTTTAACATTGAAAAAAATCCCACCTCACTCTATTCTCTTATTTCTTTGTCTAACACTTCTTTCTAAAATGACCACTCGAGGGTCACATGGATATTGTCTGGGCACTATGGCTCTGACCCTCACAGTCCTTACTCTTGGTTGCTTGTAGAGTTGGTATTTCTGGAATTGAAACTTATTCAGCTGTTGCAGTCATTCCTAGGTACTCTGGGTAAGAGCATCCGATAAATGCCTAAAACGTCAGCTGAATGCCTAAGGGTTTAGCCTCGCTTGGTAAGGGGACTGTAGGACTAGTTCTCAGAACCATTTGTTTAATGTGTAATGAAAGTTTGTTTGCTTACCTGCCGGCCAGGGCAGCCTTTTGTTCAGTCACAGGTGAGGAGATAAGCTTAGCCATTCATTTTGGAAAGTTACTGACTATAATAAATATAATGTGTTGTGGCCTCCAAGTAAGCACTGGATAGTCCAGATATACTGTAGAACTGGATTGTTGTTCTTCAGGTTCATCAGCTATGATGAATTATGATGCTTAAATGAATGGTTAGGCCTTTTACACAACAGATTTATCACTGGCTCAACTTGACACTACAGTGATCAACACTTGGCAGCAACATCAGTATCACGCAATTTAGTGATGCAATGATACCAATACTTGATACCAATTGGATATCAAGCAGATACCAAACTAAAACAGTACAATATTTGTATTGGAGATTTGTCCCGAATCAGAGCCATGTGAAGCAATGTAACTTCATTTGTGCCCTTTTCACCACTAAGAGGAAAGTAGATGGAATAGTTTCATCCAAGGACCATACCGAACTAATAGTCTAATTCTTTATTGTTCAGTAAAATAAATGTATCTGATCCCTACTATTGATATCAGCCAATACCTAAAATTCAGTATTTTAAATCAGCATTGTCATTGATGCATCCTGAAAAGCAATTGCTAGGCCTCACTTACAATGTAATACTTTCTGTTTCCTCAAGGGCACAACTTAAACCACCCGTCCTCTCTCTCTCTCTCTCTGTCTCTCTCTCCTTCCCCCTCCCTACCTCTCTTTCCTAGGGGAAAGTTTGCAGTGGTCAAGCGATGTGTGGAGAAAGCCACGGGGAAAGTATTTGCTGCCAAGTTCCTACGGAAGAGGCGGCGGGGTCGCGATTGCCGGGCAGAAGTGGTTCATGAGATGGCCGTCCTGGAGATGGCCCGCAACAACCCCCGTGTGGTCAACCTGCACGCTGCCTACGAGACAGACCACGACATTGTCCTAATGCTGGAATAGTGAGTTCATAACTGAGCCTTTTTTTAAAAACAATCTCTTGACTGTCTGTCTTATTTAAAGCTGCTACATGTAGAATATTTACATCAATATATCCTTCTAAAATACATTTTGATAGCATAGTATAATGGATGTAGAAAAAAAGGGACCATTGCTATGTGTCTATGTGTCCCGGTGCGGTTTCTTGCAAATTGTTCAGGATTGGCTTACGGCACAAAGGAGGGGCTTCAACCAAAACAGGAAGAGGACTGCCTCATTTTAAATGAACCGCATGAAGCGACTCAAAGCGGCAGATGGTGGAACCATCCTAGCTACTAAAGCTGACTGATTTCACTTGTTCATGCACAAACAACATCTTTAAACATGTTTTTCCAGCTTCATTATTCAAATTGTGCTATGACCGTTTCTTGTGACCTCTTCTGAATACATATTTGTCCTCTTTCTGCAGATCTGCAGATTTCCTCTCTCTTCTTCACATGGCTTTGAATTTGTAAACGACTTGCATTTGGGCTTTTTAAAAAAAATACAGTATACAAGTTGCAAACAGGTCACCATGAAATAGTTCAAATGAAAAGAGAAAGATGATCACAAAAACCAGACACAATAAACAATGCAGGTATAGAAGACAGAAGATATTTCAGTCAGGAGTGCTCTATGAATCCAAGCAGCGTGCTAAGATTCAGCGGGGAGCTAGTCACCCCCTAATGGTATACAGATCAGAACCCAGCAGACATGTATTATGAGGTACTGAACATGCAAGTATAGTGATAACTAAGGAGGCTGCGGCAGTGGAGGGATTAAGCAGCACAATCAACTGTTATCAACTGTTTCAGCTCCACTGGCATCAGTTTAAATGTGTTGTTCAAGGGCACCTCTGGTCACAATCCAGCTAATCTCTTGGCTACTGCCACTCGCTCACTGGTAATGTAGTGGCAGAGAGTTTATTCTTCCTTTCAGCTGGGTAATCCTGTCAGATTTATCAGATTTATTTCAAGATGAAAATCCTCATGCTAACTAAATTACTTTTTGAGCTGTTGCTCATTTAGATAACTACTGAACATATTGTCCTATATGAAGATGTAACAGGACTGCATAGTACGTATCTCCGTAACCGTAATCTCACAATCCAGCTCTGTTGAATTAAGCAGATTTGATGTTTAATCATGTTTTCAAATGGCTTGGCATCGTCTAACATATCATCTTTACCTTATCTTTCAATCTCTGTATCATCGAAACAGAAACTAGATGAGAAACATAGATTTGAAATAAGGACTCAAATCCACATGATTGTCTTAAGGTGAATTGTTGTGGTTTTCCAACCGCACCCTTAGCACTCGTTGTGTATTAGGAAAGCCAGCCCTCTCTGGTTCCCACCCTCTCTGTCTGGTACATTGACACTTGGAGACAGCCTAATCCTTGCTTGACAGCAAAGAAAGCCTGGAAAGAGCCATTGGGGAAATGCTGAATTAGAATATGATTAAAACGTTGTTTTAATCATATAGGAACATTTTGTCGGCAATAAATCGGGCTGTGTCAATGTGTCTTCTTTCTTTGTTGCTTGAAATTACATTTACATTTTAGGCTTTTGGCTGATGCTCTTATCCACAGATTTACAATGAGTGAGCAGGTAGAGGTTTGGTGCATAGCTCAAGGACACTTGGGGATCAAACCCTGTGGCTATGGGGTGGTCACTCTAGGCCACCCTGCCACTTTCAGAGCTTATCCATAAGTCTAAATCTTCTGTCTGCAACACGAAGTGAGATCGTTTCGCTGTATCAATACAGAGTAATCATTGATGTTCCTTTGAGTACTAAGTCATTGGGTCTTCTGAATTCTTTTCCCTTTCCATTGAAGATTGATTATCAAGTCACATACTAACTTTTGTTTGCATGAGATGTTAAGACTCACATACGTTTTATAATCGATCTCTATGTATGTGTGCTTGTGTTTCCCCAGTGCGGCGGGTGGGGAGATATTTGACCACTGTGTGTCTGATGAGCTGTTGCCAGAGGCCCAGATCACCCGTCTGATCAGGCAAACCCTGGAGGGAGTCCACCACCTCCACCAGCGCAACCTGGTGCACCTGGACCTTAAGGTCTGTACAGACACACACGCATACAAGAATGTAGCTGGAACGACTCATAGGCACACCCATTTATACACACTCACTGCTGGCCATGTATTTCCATAGGTGTTGTAAATACTTAAAACGCCTATTTGTTTTACAGTTAAGCCCAGGGCTAGGATTGTAGGTGGTAACAGATCCAAATGACCATAGTCCGTTGGCTATGGTAGAAACGGGTGCATAGCCTAGGGCCAAGTGGAAAGTGGGAAATGTTTGTTTGCAGCACACCTGTGCAACATGAGTGAATCTCACACCACTCCTCTAACTCTGACACCAGGCCAGGAAACGAAGGTTTTTGTCACCAGGCCACAGTGGCTGGTGGATTCCCATGTACAGGCACTGTCACCATTTTACCATTTTTAGATTAGAATTGAACTCAAAATGATCTTTAGTACCCATCAAAGAGGTAGGTAGAGTTGTAGAGTAACTTGCCTGCCACGGTTGAGTAAGTTGCATTACAAGCAGTTGTTCTAGTGGCTGTTTAATTTCTCAACCTTATTCACAGCTCTTCTCTGGTATGGCAAAATGTGTCTCTTACGCTCACCCTCTCTTTTCTCTTTGTTTTTGTCTCTTTTGTAGCCTCAGAATATTCTCCTGACTAGCCCGTCTCCTCCAGGCGACATAAAGATTGTAGACTTTGGCCTGGCACGTAGACTGGGTGCGGTAGGAGAGCTCAGAGAGATTCTTGGCACACCTGAATACGTGGGTAAGATGATGTTCATAAAACATTTTCAGTAGTCATAGACATGAGACAAGGTAGGGTTAAATAAAGCCAACATCAGATAAAGACATTGCTGTGATTTGCTCATGTATTAGAGAGACAGGTCAGTGATGGTCAGTACAGCTCCTGCTGTGTCAAGATGATGGAAAATGCCATTTCAGACATGACAGTATCTCATACATTTTCATTAGTGTGTGGTTCTTGAGAAGGCCTTGCTTCTCAAGCCACTTGTGGATAGGGACATTGTCATCCTCAAAGACAACACTGCTGATGTAAAATAGATGCATCATGGGATAGAAGTGTTTACAGTTGTAAAGGTTAGTAGTGATTAGATTATGCCTACTATGGGGATGATTGGGTTTGATCCATGACAGGAAATGACACCCCACTCAAACAGAACCTGACTGTTTCCACTCTTAACTATACCCTGTCAAATTTACTCAACACGTTCCATAACACGTTTAGTTATTTTGCACAGTGATAAAACATAGAAGCAACAGATTAAAAACACTATAATAAAATACAATGATAAAACATACATGGTAGAGAAAGAAGAGATTTAAAAGTAAGTGGCTTATGAAAACATCTCACCTCAAAACAAGAAAAGAAATAACTATTCAAAAAGACACTACTGAAGTGGATAGCAGAACTTAAATCACAACAGAGCACAACACGATGAGACTGTAAAACAACATCATGCAGACTATGAAGTGACAAGGGAAATGTTCTGGTGATATTAAAAGATAACTCTCCTTTTCTTTCTGTCTCTTTCATGTCTCCATTTAGCCCCAGAGATCCTGAATTATGAGCCAATCACAACAGCAAGCGACCTATGGTGAGTCCTTCCCTTGTAAATCTGATAGTATTAGGGATGACTCAGCAGTCCTCGTCGGCCCTGTGGATATTTACAGTGGGAATCTTTGGGAATCTCTTGGGATCTTTAAAACATTGTGCTTAGAGTGTGTCCTGCGTATGTGTGTTCCTCAGGAGCGTGGGTGTCATAGCGTACATGCTGGTGACGGGTGAGTCTCCGTTTGCGGGGGACGACAAGCAGGAGACGTATCTGAACGTGTCCCAGGTCAATGTGGACTACAGTAGAGAGACCTTCTCCAGGGTGTCTGAGCTGGCTGTGGACTTTATCCGCAAGCTGCTGGTCAAAGTGCCTGAGTGAGTGAGACTTAATGGTCATGATTAGTCTTAGTCTAGATTGCCCTTTTTTGATTACTTTATAGTTTGTTGTCTATGTGGGAATAAATCAAATCTGTTTGGAAAAGGTTTTAGCTGGACTTGAATAAAATATAATAGATAAATATAATAAATCATAGTTTTCCTGCTGCTTTTTTTTTGTTGAGTCTAAGTGGTTGTTCCTTTGACCACAGGGACAGGCCCAGCGCTGCAGACTGTATGAGCCACCCCTGGCTGTGGCAGCAGCAGCTCTACCAGTGCCCGGAGCCCGTTACGCCCCGCCCCGTCCGCGAGAGGAGCAGCGGCACCAAGTGGGCCGCCCCGCCCGAGGACCCCGAAGACAAGGAGAACATCCTGGACTCCCCCCACTCTCACACAAAAAGGTTCCGCTTCGATGAGGAGACGCCTGCTACTGGGGACGGTGACGTCTAAAAATAATAAAAAAAGGGAAACGGGGCGTAGGGCAGGTGAGCCCACTCGCCCTCCCATGGCTTTTAAAGTTTTATGCATCCAGAAAACCAGCTGCCCGCCACCCACCGCCCAGGAGCACTTAGGTCTTGGTTATATTCCACTCTTTGGTCAAGTGCAAGAGTGACCACTCAAACCAAAGATAACCAGCTAAAGTTCGAGATCTAACGCTGATTTATCATTGTTGAAATGTGTGTGGAATTTGTATGTCTCAATTAATGAGTGTGTTAACCTAAAGTATTTAATAAGTTTAATTGTGAGCTATCTCTGGTATTTTAGTACTGTCTAAATCCACACTGTGCTGAGTGTTCACTCGGCCCTGATTTGAAAATGGCCTGTGTGGAGTATATCAAGGGAAATCTATGCAATACTGGTCTTCTGCATTGGAAATAGCTTTTTAAAGAAATTCTACTTCATACTCTGCCTAAAGGCTAGAAGCTGTTGATGTTGAAGAGGTCCTAGTCACAGGTCCCAACTAGTATTTTGTCACAGTTCAGCTTCAACACAAATATGTGGCGAGATATCTAGATAAGCACTACTGCACTGAGGAAGTACAGATATTAAGGACGACTGCACAGTGGCATCATGAGAAACCAGAAATGGGGGTTTTGTGTTCTGTGTGTTTGGTGTTTCTTCTTATCTGCTTGTCAGGACTTCAGAGTCATAACACAAACGTAAACACGTCAATATAGATAAAACACAAGACCCCACCCGGCTCCACTGTTATTGAGTCAGAGTCACACGTGTCACACACCCATTTCTGACATCCTGTGACATTACTGCTGTCTCTATTGCATCTATTGTCCTTGTTGCTTGATGAGAACTGTGCTTCCTCTTTCAAAACAGCCAGCGGTAGGGCACGATAACATTCAAGCATATTACATTCCTTTTACATGTTGCCTTTCCCTAGCTCTTCTGCGTTCTACAAAACAAGCATCATTTCCCCCTGTATGCAAACCCTTAATAAGGGTATAATCTTAACTAAGGGTTTTAGATAAAACTCTTTGGATAACTTGAACATGGCTAAACATGAAACCTCAGTGTAGTCTCCTTCCAAGGGATTGAAAGGGCTCTATAGAAGTATTTAGTGTTTAATCTTGTATCCAAATTACAAAATATTTCCATTTGAAATGTCCCTGATAAAGTCTGCACCATACAAGCCTTGTTTGAAAATGGAATGACATCAACAAGTTTTTATGACACTGTAAGTGAGCCAACAAGTCATGCTGGTGTTCATGACATTGTGGTTTATCCTGCCATAGTAAGAGAAACTTGACTCATCCAGTCATTCACACGCCACACCCATACTTGCTCATACTTACTTACTCAAATGGATTTCCTCTCGAAGCTGTGTCAGTTCCTCTTTGTCAGTTAGCAGAAGAGAAACGTGACTTTAGCACTTAGCTAACGAGTATTGAACTGACAACCGAGATGGGAGCCATTTATGAAGATTCACTGGAAGTCGTCATGTGTTTTCAGTCACTCATCAAATCCTGAAGCTGCTTTCATTTGATCAGCATTAAAAGCTACTTTTATTCCTCTGTGGTCGGGGTGCCTTCAAGCTAAATCTTACTTCTGAGTCTAAGTCATGATGAAGTGCGCTTTTGGGAATACAGCAAATGCTTTGCGTGTTGGATGGATCCGTCCAATGTATTCCCGTCGTTCTCATCTCAGGGCATGCTCTGTCACTCTGTATTTGCTCACTTTGTTTTATACTCTTAATGTAATGCTACATAGGCCTATTGATGTAAATGCTGTGTTCGTGTGTCTTATAATGGGGTTTTGAGATTATGAGGGGAGACAGACAATTTAGCAATGATTGAGGAGTTATTTAAACAGAAAGATGTAGTTTGGTTACAGTGTAATGAACAATAAATAGACTTGTTTGGATGAAATCAATTGGAATGGTGAAAGGAATAGTTTCTGAAATGGTACTGGGAAGTAAAACTACAGATGGATTTGGATTGAAGATTAGTCAGATGGTTTTAGTCGGAGAGGTTTATCAGGTTAGGTGGAGTCTGAGATGTTGTGGAGTCAAGAAAGTATTAAGGAATGTGGGCACAAAAGGCTTTGGATGACGCAGGGGAGAGTGGGAAGACTTGGAATTGAACAGGTGATTTCACTATGTAGTCGATGTTTTAGAAAGAGGATGGCGATGGCGAAAACCACCGTAATGTGAAATACGAGGTGCTGTGCTGTCACATGTTGCGCCATATCTTTTGTCAGTGTGACAGGACGGACTTCAATGACAAACCTAGTGGCAACATGTCACTGAAGTAAAGCATTCTGACTCTGATGGCCTCCAGCGAAACATTCCCTCCTTGTTCTGAGGTGCCAAACCAAATAAGACCACATTGTATTTGTTTGTTGTTGTCCTCAATGTTTTGGTAGCGCTGTCACCAGTACAATGGTCTTTGTCTGGGAGACGGGTGTCTCCAGCCACAGCCATGCTCATCTGTATGCTGTCACCCTCAAGAACTGGAACACCACACTGTAAAAACTGTCCATCTTAACAAGGAATTTCATCACATTCAGTTTTAAAATTGCATTCTTCTTAAAACAAGTGAGAAATTCTACTTCAGTATGTTTGTCACTTGAGGAAAATTCCTGAAAGTTTAATTTTATATTAACAAGGGAAACTATCTCACCCTTTTTCAGAATCTTGCTTGCTATAAAGAAAAATAAGATTTTAAGACTTAAGTAATTTCGTCCTAAGTTTTAAAGCAAGTGAACAATTCTGCTTCAACATGTTTTAAGGTGGCAGTGTCTTGAAATAAGACTGGTGACTCCCATTTTTGTCATTTCCTGAAAAAGTTTGATTGTATAGAAATGATGTCACCCTATTGTCAGAATCTCTCACTTGCTATCAGGAAAATCAGATTTTAAGACCCAACAATAATTGAATCTCTTATTAAGATGGACTTGTTTTGTTTCATGTCAGGCCGGCCTGCCAGGATCCGATATCCCTCCTCACTTTGCAGGATGATGAAATGCTTGAATCAGTCGGATAAAGTGGGATGGTTTCTGTCACTTTAACTTGATCGTGCTGTGGTGTTGACTTTGTTTTGTACAGCTGACCCAATTAAGTGTTTTTCAGCTGCCAATCATTGTGGCCTGTGTGTGTGCATCTATTGTCTGAGAGGTGCTTAATTTGCAGTCATGCTGTCATCCTGCAGAACTGGAGCACCAGTAACACCAGGCGACTGATGTCATCCTACATTCCTGTTCATGAGATCAGAGTAATACTGAAGGATATATTTGAGTGAAATTCAAACCGGTCACAAGCACAAGCAAATAATAGAGATGTATGTTTATTTTGCATTTTATAGTTTTATTTTTAATGTATGAGCATTTTGATTGCATTTGAAAGGGTTGGTGAAAAAAAAAAAAGATGAAATCTATATTGTATTCTGATCTACCACAGGCTAATATTTAGGCATCACAAAGCAAACCGGAAAGCCCATTAAAGATTGTAGAAAGTATGTAATGGAGTATGTGATATTTTTCTTGTCCTGGGTCTATGCAATGTATAACAGGGTCTTGATTTCAGTTCCCCTGTTCTGCCTCTTCCACACTGCCACCTGCTGATTCAAGAGAGCTGTGGCAAACTAGTGATGAGCAGGTTTCTGTATGTGGCAGCCTTGGTAGTTAACTGTTCATAGGGGGAAAGCAAGGTTTCATAGTGTATTGATTAGCAACGATATTGTGTAGAGACACATTTTACAAATATACTGCAGCAACTTTGTCCTCTAATACATGTACTGCATGGGTTTGTGTCCCACCTAGTGCTATGCTGCCATGTTCCTAACACCTGAAAGGTACTAGGTACTAGCAAAATACCTTCAAAATCTGCAAAAGTTCAATATTACCACCAGCGTCTGTCAACACGTGGAAGACTCACAGGGGTTTGAAACAACATAACAACAGAGCAAGTAAACATCAATGGAATGGTTTGAGTTACATTCAGCTAAACGGGTTACAGCCACCACGATAGTGCAAAGATGCTGTGTAAGCTTAGCGGTCACATCACCTGGAATACAGCGGAGATAATACACATGCTCGCTTGTCCAAGTTGCCCATGCACACCACATTGTCAAGTCTCCAGCAATCCACTCTGAACATGTCACTCTTTTTGAGGATGTTGGACATTTAAGACAAAGACAAGAGACATCGATGTGACTATAGACGAGAGAATGCAGAACTGGAGCGAGCGTGTTGCTGCTGTCGGATAAAAACCTTGTAAAGTTCAATAAGTCAACTTTTCAGGAGCGTACTGTCAGATTGATGATATTCGATATGTTCATATCATGGGTTTTGAATGGGTTTCTATCTAATTATCAATTAGACTTCCTCTACCGATAAAGGCTTGTGTAAACAGTTCAAGTAAACATTTGAATGCCACCAAAATTAAGTTGTTTTTTTCACGACAGCAGCAATATGACTTGGTACATCAACTTGGTGCCTGAATACAAGCATCTAAATGGGAGGAGTCTAACAAATTAATATTGGTTCACAATTGTTAAGAGTGTGAGAAACAGGAAACTGACAGAATGACAAGAGGACCAACTTCCGTTTTCGGACCAAGTTAATAGCTTAGATGCGTTTTGTCAGTAGTGCTGGGTATTGTTAGGATTTTACAGATTCTGATGCCATTTCCGATTCTCCTTATCGATTCCTATTAGATAAATAGTTTGGGGGGAAATACTACATACAGTTTTAATGAGTGCCCTATTGTGAAAATATGTCACTGTTGTCAATTAATGGCACACCAAAAGATCCAAAAGTTTGTTGCACAGCTGTCGGAACAAACAGCATCCAGCTGAGCAACAGCCTCTTGGCATCCAGAAGAGGAATTGATAGGAGAAATCTGAGGAATTAGACAATTTGGAACCGGTTCATGATACCCAGCCCGATTTGTCACGCAGACACTTGTATACAATCAAGATTCAATCTACCAAGAGACCAATTTGACTGAGTTCAGAGATTCAAATAGCCACATCAATGAGGTGCAATGTTCTTGAAACATTCAAGTGTCAAGAAGGATCGTAACAGGAGCGCAGGCATAAAGACGATGCAATAAGCTGCTCTGCTTCAGACAAAGATACATCTGTAAACTAAACTTAAAATCATGGAAACAATTAAAGTGTTACTTAAATAGGCCAACAATAAAACATTAAATTAATAAGTAATGTGCACTCATAAGCAAATCCCAACCAAATACCTCATCTATTGGAAAATAACAAACAAGTTGATTCATTTTCATGATCTTTTCAAATCACTGACTCCATAGAAACTCAAAGCTTGAGCCAGAGTCAAATGCAAAAGGTTACATTTACCCTAAAGAAGCCATTAGGACTGGAGGTGATCATTATTAACCCTTAAAATAAGACCTTCCACCTCAGATTAAGTGCATTTAGCAATAGAAAATTAAGTAGAAGACACCAGCATTTGTCGCATGCCAACTCTTAAGCCCTTAAACCACTGAAACATGAGGTAAGACCAGCAAATAAGAGTTGTACTCAAAGAATAAGCGCTGAATTGAGTAGTCAAGCGTTTTAGGCTTTGGGCTTATGTGCGTTGTGTCTGAACCCTAGTGCTGAAGCCACTCTGCCAGCCGAAGTGAGAGAACCAAACTCAAAACTCCTGGATGACTCTGAAGTGGTTCTCAATGGAGGGGGGCTCATCCTCAAAGTGCAGCTTCTGGCTGAGACAGCCGCCGAATTCCTGCAGGGTCTTGACGAAGCGTCCGTGCTCGCGGCCGACCCAGGCCCGCATCGGATCGCACACCTCATACGGCGTGACGTGGGCGTGGATGGCCGCACCGCCGGAAGCCAGCTCCTTCAACACCCGCTTGTCGGTCACCCAGGTCTCGCTGCCCCCCGAGTGCCCGCCGTCCAGCCAGTACATGTCTGAGATGCGTTCAATGAAAGGCGACAACTCTGGGTCTGCCCGGGCCCCTGCCAGCTCATACACCATCTGGTTCAGTACCACGCAGCCTTTGCTGAAGCCCACCAGCGTCAGGGAAAATCCTGAGGGGATGGCATCAGCGCCGCCTGCTGGCAGGAGGGGATCAGGTAGGTCGGCTCGCTCCATGCCATGGCTCAGCAGTGCCCTGGAATCAGAAGTGACAGAAAGAAAAACTAGAATTAGGGTGGCCTTTCTGATATCCCATTGTTCAATCAAATTTTCCACTGTGATTCAGCTGACACGTTTAACTCAAGGGAAGGGAAGGGAAGGGAGGCCAGCAACCTGAGGTGGCGAAATGCTCCAAAGTCAGGCGAGTATGGCAAGTGCTCCGGCGCTCCAAACAGGTTGCTCTCCACAAAGTTCTGGTAGCAGCTGAACTTGTGCAGATACATGCGGGAGGCTCTGACAACCCAGATGTGTCGGTCGGGGAAACGCCGGCCCAGGGTGAGGGCCACTTGCTCCAGACTCCAGCACAGCCACTGGGCTCCCTCGGGCTGCAGGGCCATCTCCTCCTGGAAGTTCTGCACAAAAGAGACAAAGTTTGTTTAAAGCTGAAATATGAAACTTGATCACAATGATGTTCAGGATGTTTTGGGGCGTATACCATTTGCTGTGGGTGTGTGTCATATGGGCGTGGCCAGCAGTGAGCAGGGTTGAGGCTACCAAGGTGAGGCTAGCAGCCACAGTGCAGGGAAGTCATATCAACGATGATGCAAAGCAGTAAGGAAATAAAGTGCAGCAAAGCTAAACGTGCAGCAGATCGAGCCCTTTCAAAAACACAGTGAACATCAGCATCAGCTCAGGGCAAAAATGCCCTTGAAAGTATTTAAAAAAAAAAAAAACTAAGTACACAGCCTGAAGCAGTAGAAAAGGTCTCTGATTGTTACTGTGTTTATGTGGTGGTATATGATGATTTAAAATAAAACAAATCTCAGTGGTACAAAGTGTTTGCTGGCCAATATACAAATGTATTGTTTCACAGTTCAATAGAATCACCACATTAAAAGGACCAAAATGCCCCTAAAAATATGATCGATGCAAAACAATTCCCTCTGAAAAAAGAAAGTTGATTTCTTATCCAGCTGTACGGACGCCTGTTACCTCCGCCTCAGGATAGATGTTGTTTGAAAGCAGACAGCTCATCAAGTTGATTGACAAGTTTTGAACTTGACCAACTGAGGGGGAGGACAGCAGGACTAACAATACACTTCACTGACCCAAGGCGAAAGGTTGTGTATTGTAGCTTTAAGTTGAGATGTATTGGTAATGCAATATGCAGTTCAATGGTGTCCTGCTTCCTTAATTCCAGCTGAACCAACATGTTTAGGTGAGACAATACGCAGGGAAGGACTGCTCAACAGTTCAGAAGTTTAAAAATGTTTTGCACATAATCGTGATAGGCGGGGTGGAGATGATGGTATTATTGGTTGGAATTTTTATGTCCTTCTGGTACGCCATGAAGTAACCACTGAATGACATTTTCCAAGAAATAAAAGTAATGGGATTCTGATATATATGAGAAAATATAATTTTTGTCATTTCATTGTGACTTTAAATTCTGACAAATTCAGGCCTCACTCACAAGTCCCGACCAGTGTGCCAACAAAAATTTGCCCTATATCCTTTCAACATAATAGCCATGGTGGGAGTCTGACTGAAAATATCACTGATTTCTTTGTCCTTGGCCTAGTTAATTAGTTCCATCATCAGCATCTTCTCAGTGCCTGTCAGACTGTCAGGTGACAATGTGTGGCCCTAACAGGCCCTGTGTCCAATACAATGACCTCATTCATTTTATTTACCGTGGAAATATCACCCTCACAGCATCCTGCGCATACCAACATCTCCTGGGAAATACCAGGACACTGTGGGAATATTAACACCTTGGAAAGTTGCCTACTGAACTGCAGATGAGAGGAATGAATGAATGAATGAATGAATGAATGGATGGATGGAGAGAATCGGTGCTCCAGAAATGACAACTGCTCTTGTAA
This sequence comes from Hoplostethus atlanticus, assembly GCA_034670405.1. Lineage (NCBI taxonomy): Eukaryota > Metazoa > Chordata > Actinopteri > Trachichthyiformes > Trachichthyidae > Hoplostethus > Hoplostethus atlanticus. The sequence continues at coordinate 1,639,734 of JAXDDX010000092.1, forward strand.
TAAAAAGGACGCGGCCTTTCAATTCCCCAGAGGAATTAGAAAGTAAAACCGAGCGTTTTAATCTCCTCACTCCTCCGTTTTTATTACGCTTGATTAGTGAATGCCCCGACGACTTACTAAGAATAGAAAGAAAAGCCGTCGAGATAGCTTTGTCATAATCTGGCAGCAGGAATTATAGGATAGGCACCAAATGGACAGACACTACAAGATCTACTTTACCCAGGGCTCTTCAGAAACAAGCAGCTTCAAACTCTCAATCAATTACACCCATTCTGTCCAGCCAACCACCCCACACACACAGAGAAACTTAATAGATGCACTACTGCTCCCATCCTGAACGAGGTCTGTGATCGGGCACCGCAAACAGCAGTTTCTGAGGAAAGGGAGAGCATTCACTTCTTCTGCTCAGATTTTCCAACCAGTCTGGATTAAAACGGGTGAAGCCTGCTTCTCTTTAGGTCTCTTTGAATCAATTAAGCTTAGTAAAAATTGCCACCCGATACAGATGCCAAACAACGTTTCCAGGTTAGCACATTCTGAGAAAATGTATGAGAAACAATAGAACAGGAAAAAACTTAAAGCACAGCCAAATGTAGCTTCAATTACCCTTATTTTAGAGGATTAGCATGAAAATCCAGCATCAAACCTTTTCTCTTGCACTCTTGGAGTAACCTCATTTCAAATGTTGATTGTCAAGTGGTTCAATAAATGTCTGGCCCATTTTGGGTTGAGCATAAAAAAACAACAACAACATACCTGCACTGCACCAACTATGAGAATAACAATTTTGCCTGGTCTGATTCTATTTAGAAAAGCTTTGTTTGTAAAGATTATTTGTATAAATATTACACAGAAAATAATTTACTCTCACATATTGATCTATTTCTACACATTCAAAAAATCATGTTTTAGAACAGATATATTAGTATCAAAAACCATAACACCCAGACATTAAGCCTCCAACCACGATCGGCAAGATGCATCATCATTGAATTTCTGTTCACGTCTGCTAAATAAATTAATTTGGTGTTTTTGTTATTTTAGCTGACTGGTAGATATGTAGTTTCACATGTGGAACAGCATCCTGTTTCATTGGTGCCCTCACATTAGAGCAGACTTCTCCATGCAAAAGGGAAGGTCAGTGTAGCTGAGCGTAGCCAAGCCTGATAGGGTCAAATATCACCCTCATAAGTGGAAACGTCCTCTTTGGCTTGACCTTATTTTAATTTGATCTGTCCGGTGTTGGAGCTGCTGTCACACTGTAAGTGATAGTTTATATTAATAATTTGTAAGATGAGGAAGAGGGAAAAGACATGTTTCAAAAGGAATCCATGCTAATAAAATGTTTCTGAGAACTCCTCATGTGGTTCCTCATTATTTGACATCATCATGTTTGTTTTTAAGTAATGAATACACTAGATATGTACCCAAGTGGGAGTATCTGACCCAGGAGAGACTTCCCCATGCATACAATAACATGCAGGAGATTCATTGCACTTACTGACTAGTTTACATGAGAGAGTGCAATGACGTACCCATTACTCTGCCTGATAACTATACCTGACACTCACAAGGTATGTACAGAACAGGAAGCCAGCTTTTTGGTCTACATGTCATAAGGGCCAGTAAACCCCCCAAAATCCACCAGCCACTATCTCATAGGCTGTGGTTTTAAAAGAAGAGCAGAACCTGCAAATGATGGTGGCTGTCTGTGTAGACTAACTGTAGACTAAGATTTCTGTTGCCTGTCTCAACAGTATGTGGGGAGATGACAGTGGAGAGTGAATCCATTCATCAGAAGAGTCATTAGCCAATCTCTCCTAGCATTAACTTCTAGTGAATGAAAGAACAGAGGAATTAAACCAGTCCCCGTTTTGCTGGGGACCCCTCACAGACCCCTGAACCCCAGTTTGGGAACCAGTGGTGTGTTTGTTTCCCACCCTCCACCCCACTCACCTGAATATCCCCATGGAAAAACACAACATGTGTGTTACTGCTCCCATCCTGAGCCGGGTCTGGGTCTGAACCACACCGATTTTCCTCATGTGTAGGCCGGAGCAGCAGCAGGTCGTTAACGCGGCTTGGGTCGTAACCAGGTACTGCGACCAGTCTCTGGAGCCTCTGCGTGCTTCCAGGACGTATGTCCCGGGTTCCTGGTGGACACAGCCCCGGAGGCTCGGATGACGACGTCCCCGCCACGGAGCTCATCACTTTGGCCACAGCTATAAGAGAAAAGCCCCCTGCAACTCTTTGGGCTGCTATCATGGACACTAAAGTAAAACGGGTTCAGTGTTTTCTACGCAATAACGTAGCTGGCCTGACTCTCAATGTTGCCGCTACCTAGCTAGCTAGCTAACTGACTAGCATCACAACATCTGTTATTGGTTAGCGAGCAAAGCCCAGCAGCCTCTATGTGTCCGTTAGTCGTTATACTCATCATTGCACGTTGTGTCCTGACCTTTGTGCCCCTCGAAATGCTGCAGTTCGCTAGTAACTCCTATTACCACGGAGGTAATTCTTAGTTTATTTTTTTTTTTTGTCCACAGAGAGGCGCTGTTATCAAAATAAACCTGTCAACAAACGCCATCGAAGTACTTCTGCGCATGTCAGTTTGTCCTTACCAGAGAATATCCATACATAGCAAGAGGCTTCACTCCTACCCACTTCCGTCTCCAACTCAATGTATTGTGCTATAGGTAGTATGGTGATGGCTAATGAAAAAAATCACGAAGGTTCTCGCATAAATATGCTGTCCTTTGCGTTAGCTAGCAATCCTGTTTAATGTGTGTCCATTAATACTCACAATTTTATATAGTTGTGTGAGACGATTTTCCGCCCCTACGCCGCTCCGGTCTAAAGATAGCATGTGAACCATCTTGATCTTCAGTTGAACATCTTTAGCTGCACATGCTAAATTCTGCTGTTTACATTTACACAGATCCAAATGTGCAACGATAGTCAGTCGTTGCTGTACAGTCAGTATTCTGTTGCTTTGTGTACATCAGAGATCAGTGCATTGCGTATTTTACTGCCGCATCCTATTAACTTTTGCATTTGCCCCCATTGTACAACAACAGAGAAAGCACTGCACATGAGTTTCTTAAAGTGCATTCCTTATAACGCAAGTATGATGTATATCACGATTTGGTATTTTATGTTCTAGTGCATGATGTTGATTTGCGTGGTACATTTATTTAGTTCTCTGACATTTGCATTTGTCATAGTTGGACTTTGAGCATGTTTTGTAAAAGTATGTCACAACAGACAGCGAGCTGGGGGCCTTTAAAGGGAAACACTACTCAGTTGAAGTATTCCCATAGGCTGCCCTAGACCAAATTACATATAAATGATTAGACACTTGAAGCAGTGTTCCTCTCAGAGTCAGTCTAGACATATGGAGACTCCCTAAACAGACAACTTGAACAATTCATTCACATTTGTTAACAGCAACAAGTCGCTCAAATCTACAGACAAGAGTCACCTGGAGATTGATCTTGTCATGCCATCGGGACATTTTCTAGAGCTGGTCTTCTCACAAAAAGCTTTGTAGACTTTAGGTTTCTATATGGGTGACAGTTCTTCATATTCACTTTGATTGAACTGTTGGAGGTGGTTGGAATAAAATATGGATTTATTTCAGGTTGGTTTGACCCTTTAATGTTGGAGTCCTTCTTTCTTCCAGTCATTAGATGCTCTAAAACAGAGTAGACTCCTTATGCTCTCACTTTTGTAGCATGTCTTGGTGTCTTTAAGTGGCCAATTGTGAGACAGCATATCGCAAATGATCAATTATAAATCAGAGAAGGCACCTTTGGCAAGACTGAATCTACAAAAAAGAAGGAAGCTATGAATTATTGAATCTATGTTGTCAAACTTGTTTGTCACACCGCCCCATTTAGCTTTACGGTAGCCATGCATTTATAACTGCACACTAAGAGAAACTCTTTGCTGTGTTACAGAGAGATGGCTTCCAGTTCCTTGGGCCGTCGATTGGTGGCCTGTCTCCTCAACGTCTCAGAGGCCCGAAGAAAAGACCTGGTGGAGACCGTGGCCAGAGCAGCCATATATGAAAGTACAGGCAAGTGTGAACCTACGGCAGGTCGATGGCAATAGTAAAGCAAGACAGGCGACTGGCATTGCAAAGCCTGGAAACGTTTGTCTTTGTAGTTCAGAAGTGCATGGCTGCACAACACAGGTTTTCATGATATGTGAGATATTAAATGTTTAGGATCCCAGAGTGTTTGGGAGGAGAGACTAGAGCTCAACACAAGACAGTTTACTGTCCCAGTAACCTACATCTACTTATCAGACTATTCACTTTTACTTAGAAGGTTTCTGATGGGATCCACATCCACACCACAACAATATTTTCCAGGTATCTCTGTTTTCTAGCCTGGTTGTATTTAGACATTATTTGCACACAGCCAATTCTCCATTAGACGTCCATGATGGTGCCAGATGTGGTTGCTAGTAGATTTGTGATGCAACTGCAAAGTCTCTATATAGCAGGAGACTGAGGAGACTCAAGCATCTAAAAAAAAAAACAAGTGCCTAAAACTTGAAATCCTTTCCTCTTTGTAATGATGTCACATCAGGTGTGAGACGAGAGCGGACCACAGTGCTGAACATCTTCAATGACTATGACTACAATCGTTCTGTCATCACCATCGTGGCCAGTATTGACTCCATCAGTAAGAGGCTCTTTTTCCCTCCTCCTAAATGCAAACTAGCAGGAATACTCTGCTTGTCTAGAGATCCAACACGGGTCACGGCAGTCAGATGAAAGGTTTATCTTCCTGAATGCAGATATGGTATTTACCCACGACTCCACCTTCAGAGTAAGTCGTCTGGTTTCACAGTGTGCATGTCCTACGCTCCCACTCATAAATCAGCTTATCTGTCACCCTTGTCACATTCAGTACAATTTCTCTAAGAGTTGGAACAATATTTCTGACAAATGAATGCATTCAATGGAGATTCTTTACTGTCCTCAAACATGCAAAATGGACTTAAAGCATTTAGATGAGTGGTACTTGTTTGGTTTCCCACACGGCGTATCTGGGCTTCACTCTGTTTGATGTTTTCCAGGGGAGGCGGTTCTGTCTGCGTGTGAGGAAGCTTGTGGGTTGATCGACATGCACGCTCACAGGGGGGTCCACCCATGTATGGGTGCCGTAGACCTAATACCCATCTACCCCCTGGGGGAGGAGGTGGGAGTGGAGGACTGTGCCAAAGAGGCTCGAGGTGAGGTGCAGTGTGTGTGTGTGTGCGCGTGTGTGTGTGTTTGTGTTTGTGTGTGTGTGTGTGTGCACGCTTAGAAACATTACCCTGCAGGTTCAGTTGATTTTGGCTCCCAAGCTGCTCCCGAAGTGTGTCAATTCATCTTCATCGCTTTTCACGTCCGCCACCTGACTACAGTTGGGATGAGCCTGGTCTTAATCTGCTCAGTGGCTCAAATGAAAAAACATCCACTGTGTGCACACGGGACTGGGGGTGAGGATGGAAAGAGGAGCGAGGTCATCCATTAGATTTGACATGGAATTGCTAAATTGTCTTTGCAACAGGGAGCTGCAGTCAGCATTACGCCCTGTATAACTCTCACAGGCTCCCGTTAGTATGGAAGTATCAAAAACAACATTCAAATATAAATGAAACAGAGCCGTGTGGTTTTGTGTCTTTAGGATTATTATACCAACCCTGGCTGTGTAATGTCTGTAGGGATTTCTGCTAGCATGGCTGCTGCTTCTCTGTGCTGTTCTTGGTAGTTTACCAGCTGACTCAGCATTCCTGTGTCTTGCACATTGTTTGTCATGAGCAGTAATTGTCATGTCCTCAGTGTGTGCACTCATCATAACGTATGGTGGATCTCTGTGGTGTGGTTTCACTATACCAATTAGCAGGCTCACTAATTGGCGTGTTATTTTGCAGTTGTGCATGCGTGTAATAAGGTCCATGTGCCCGTCTGTCTGTCTGTCTGTCTGAAGTACGCCCCCTCAGGTGTGTTTTGTCTGTCACACTCCTATTGCTCACATGTGTATATGAAGCGGTGTGCAGGATGACGTGCGCACCGTGTGCTAGCTGCTGACCACCGTGTGCTAGCTGCTGACCACCGTGTGCTAGCTGCTGACCACCGTGTGCTAGCTGCTGACCCATCCTCTCTTGCTTGGGGAAAAGCCGTGGCCGAGGGGCTGACAGGGCGGGTCCAGGGCACCAGTGTCTTCCTGTTTGGCTGGGCGGACGCCCCCCTTCAGCGGGGCCTGGCCCAGAGGAGGAAGGAGATGGGCTGGTTTAAGAAGACTCCAGACATGCAGGCTATCAGGCCCGACGTGGGGCCTCAGCCCCAGAAGCGATACGGCCTCACAGGTGAGCCATACCCGAGCGGTAGGGGTGAGCTTCACATTCACACGTTCAACAATGAGGGAGAAATCTATCGTAGAAGAGGAAGAGACGCCCATTTCTTCACCAACAGTAGCCTCAATAGACCAGAATGCAATGCAGCCACAACACATGAAGTGGATGAAGCAGGTTGAGGGAAAGTGAATACATCAACAAAATAAATTGCCACACTTCATCACAAACTAACTCCTGGAATTCAGTCAACATCATAAATTGACGAGTTTCTTTTAACTCTCATGTCCTGCAGGCGTGGGGGCCGGTCCCTATGTAATGAACTGCAACGTTACCATCGACACCCAGGACATCGCCCTGGGGCGCACCATCGCCACAGCCATCAGAGAGTCGACCCCGGGGGGCCTGCCGGGGGTGCAGGTGCTGGCACTGCCACACGAGGGCGCTGTGGAAATCGCCTGTAACGTGGAGAGCGTGAAGGGGAGCCCACCTCGCCGCATGGCTGCAGGCGAACTGTGGCCCTCTTTCAGCATCAGTGGTCAAGCCTACTGTCACGCTCCAGCTTCTGTCATCACGGCGAGGGTTGCAGAGCTGGCGGGGCAGCAAGGGGTGGGGACAAAGGGCACCGCACTGGTGGGGTTCACCCCCGCTGAGTGCAGGGGCCTGGCGGAGGGAGCGCTGTCTCGAGGGATCGGCGAGTTCTGGAAAGAACAGCGCAGGATCCACATGTGAAACCACACGGTGCCTTACCTCGCCAAACCAAACCTCAACAACACTTTATCACCATCATTACTGTTTGATTTCACTGATTATCACAAGAATGTTCAAGTCTGAGGTCTCCTTGATTGTTTACAGCATTGAGAATGTACTACTGATTCAGTCTGTGATGGATATATTAACCTGTATAATGATATTTTACTTACTTACACTTTACACCAACATCAAGAACATTGATTTCAGTGTCCTGGTTGTAAAGATACAGTTAAACTTTAGATAGATCAAGAATAACTAAATCCAATTTAAAGACATCCGTAACATCCAACTCATCTATCTGGACCTCTTAGAGGAACTACAGTATCACTGAGTTACAACCAGGTACAATGAGGCTGCAGCCACAATGATATTGCAGAGTCTCTTACATAAAGCATACAATGTTATAAATAACCAATTTTGCCTAATCACCTTTTTAATATAACTACTGTATTTAATAAATAATTTATAAATGTAATGTATCTTTGCCTTGGTAATATTTTCAGGGGAAACTGAGGTAAATGTAAGGATATATTTTCACATTCTCTAACACCTTTCTGCCCAGCGCCTCCCTAATCTGACAGATGTTAAGAAAGAGATTTGGCCAACCACTTCTAATATAAATCCTATTAAATCCCAACGTGTCTGAACTGTCCATCAGTGTGGAATTTGAGGCGGTGCTTTTTTTGCGTGATCATTTCCTGTTTGGAGTAAATAGGACACAGTGTTTACCGATGAGTCTTTTTCCATCCAAGTTTCCATCGTCAGTCTTACCATGCATAACTCTGTGAGAGAGTCAGCATCTGTTTGAAAGGGCTATTTTTACCACAAGTCATGGACCGTTGGAACTGTTTTGAGGAAAATGTTTTCATGTTATAATAAATAAAACCGTTTTATCACCATTAATCAGCTCGTACACCCTGCTTGTACTATTTAGTTAAGTACATTTTCTCTCTCAAAGTCTAACAGACCTTATGTGTGAGTATGGCTGTAATGCATTCCCACAATGCCCTGAATTGACTCATTTCAGCATTTTACAACATGACTTCTTGTAATGCCTATACGTCGTGTGTCCCTCCGTCCTGACATGCAGGATTAACCGTTTGATGACATGCAGGGGAATTTGGCCAGAGGACAGGACAGTGGAACTGGGGCGAGATGATTCCACTCATTTCTTACATAAGGCCGATATGATGCATTGAAAAGCAGTACATTCATGTTGTAAGGAGGTATGGATGTGAGCGCTAAAGAATGAATAGCTTGGGCGGTATAGATGGTACAATGGAAGAGTCATAGTGAGGTTCAAGACATAAAAGCCTCCTAATGATTTTTTATGAGCCGTATGTAAAGAAAGTTGGTCTTTCCAGAAGCGACAGCATCTAAATAGTGATAATGGTGCTAATCTGTTAATCTGACTGAGGTAGCATGATTTATAATATCTCTCAGAGAGATTTTGGCATGCTTAGGCTTCCGTACATGTGTTTGCGTTGCGGGTTATGTAAGGTTGGCCTTTCAGGCATGGGCCCTGTAGTTTTCATCAGTGTGTTTGTGCATCTTTAGATACGCTCTCTTCCTGCACATTCACCTCTTTGTATCTCGTCCAGCTGATGCTCTTAGTCATACAACCAACGCAGCCATGCAGCTTCATTCCTTCAGTACATACAAAACTCTCTGCCGCCTGTCGCTCTCTCTCTCTCTCTCTTACGCATCTAAACACACATGCATACACATTTATGCGTGGTGTACACACACACACACACACACACAGCCTGCCAAGCTTGGGAGCATCAGGCCCTAATCTAGGTCACAGCATAAGCCCAGGGGTATCCTGGTCCCAACAAACACACACACACACACACACACGCATGCATTTTGAATTTTACAAGCCAATTCTCACCCTCTTGCTTGTAAAATCCAGCTTGACCCTGCTGCTTCAAAGCCGCCTCCGTTTATTCAGACAGATGACACATTTCTTATTTCCCAGCTAAAGAAAAGATGACAACAAATTCAATTACATATTTCCCAAAAAGCCCCTCCCCCCCTTTTCCTCCCTGTCTCCCTCTCCTTCCTGTCTTTCCACTCCCTCTCAATTAACCTCATTGGTCAAGTGATTCAGTGTAAAGACCCTAATGATTGTCATGAGACCATCAGTCCCTTGATTAAGTGTCTCCAACAAGCAATCTTTCATATCAGTAAACCATTATAGTAACAGTGCTGATATTTTCCCAACCCTCCCTCAGCTAAATGTCTTTCTTCCATGTGATCCGCTTTGAATAAAACATGCCTCTTTCTTTCTGTGCAGTAACAGAAACATAGGATCCTTTGAGCTGACTTAGCCTGACAGCGTATCATCCAAGAGACCATGTGACACGGCACAGAAATAGAGGAGCTTATTTCTTTACATCAGTCTCCAACCTTCTATAAATACTCCAAAGCTCCCTCTTCCTCACCGCTTTCTCTGTTCTCTCTCTCTCTCTCTCTCTCTCTCTTTCTTTTTCTTTTTCCCTTTTTCCTTCTCACTGCCCCCCCCCCCTGTTTCTTCCTCTGCTCCTGTCAAATAACGTAGAGAAATGCGTCATTGATGCACCCTCTCTTCCTCAATTCTTTTCCCTTCACGGGAGGTGTTAGAAAGAGGAAGTGTTAAGCTGGAACATAAACACTCGTCCTGCGTATCGTTTCTAAGCGTTTTGTCGGAGCCTTTAGGGTTTTTTCCCCCCCTGTGATTAAGCTGTGCTGCGGCGGCTGCCGGATATTTAAACTGACAGTGACTTTATCATCCTTTGCGTCAGCACAGCATTTTGCATTATTGAATTCACCTCCTCCTTCCTTGCTAGCACCACCACTCAGACACACCGTGATGCTTTATCAGTTAAACACGTCTAGCTTAGATTATTTAAAGGTTTCAAAAACAGAGGGACAATCCGGGAGAAAACAGGTCACCCAGCATTGTGAGCAGCAGCTGCTGGTTGCCACCGCATACGATGCGCCGCTGTGCCCAAAAATGCGAGCGCAGTGCCATCCTACCCATCCATGCAGGAAGTAAGCGTGCCACCTATGAAGTCAGCGTTCCCCAACCCCCACCCTGAACACATGTTCAACATCCTCTGGGCACAGGCTGAGCAGAGCACTGAGACACAGCTGAGAATTAGAGGGGGAGAGAAGAGAGAGAGAGAGAGAGAGAGAGAGAGAGAGAGAGAGAGAGCAGTGAAGTGGAAGTATGAGTGAGCATCAGAGAGAAAGACAGAAATAGAGCGATAAAGCAGTGAATTAGACAGAGAGACAGAGAGAGTCTTTCACTGAGGTGGTGATGGTTGCTGTACACAAGGTTATATTCTTGTAGGAAAAGCTCTTTTTCCTGTCGCTTGCGGATGTAAGACCCTCGTGGATTTGCTTCCCTCTGAGTCCCAGTGGAATTCTTTGCATCTGGATACAAACAGCTGCAGACGGGAGGTCCGACCATGACTGGGCACGAGGATCCATGTGGGCCTGTAACGAATGCTACCTCTCCATAAGGATGCTTCCAGCGCTGACCCAGATAGTGGAGTCCAGGCTCCTCGCTGTGGATTGCTCCTTGGGTGGTCTCTGAATGTGATGCAGACCATGCATGCCCTACACCTCAGCGGAGACCACTCGGCGTGCTACCTCTACTGACTCTATCTGTCTCTGTGGATACACACACCGACTGGCAGGGTAAGGTACACTGCACCGGCCAGCACGCTCAAATGTCAAGCTGGTTGGTTTCTGTGTGTGTGTGTGTGTGTGTGTGTGCGCAGCATGCCTGTGGAGTGTGTGTTGTGCTCTGTTTGTCAAGTTGTGTCAATACAATACAACCATGTTGCTAAATGTTTATTTTCTGCACACGTGACTTTGTTTTACAATGCTTCTGTCCTTCTTGGGAACCTCAATACCGGAGGACCAAGTATATAAAGGCTTCTCAGAGCCGTCATGGACTCTGTAGTCTGGCTCTGCTGATGAACCGGTGCCATATTGTATACATATACTATGCAGAATAACTGTATGCATTATGACCTGGGAGATATCATGGCAAGCAACAAGTAACTGTGCTCCCCCAAAGTACCAAGGAAAGTAGGCTAGGATGGCATCGCATAGACAGAGAAGACCTGGATAAATAATTCACTGATGTTTTTTTTGGTTTCCCTCAGCATTAAGCTTTAGTCTGCTCCGAGGGAAACATGGACAGGGTATTATACGAGGCAAGATCAATAACAGAAAAGCAATTTGACTGGACTGGATCCCATGTGATCCCTTCCAAGACAGTCAAGTCATTCCAGTACAGTCCTGTCTGGTCCAGTCAGGTCAGGTCAGGTCAGTTCAGGTCAGTTCAGGTCCATTCAGTGTCTGTCAGAGTAAGTCTGGTTTGCAGCCAGGGCTCACAAGACACATAGCTGACCACATCACACACCAAAACAGGAAGCGTCAGCTGACCAGAGATCAGACGGTCAATAGGTCAGTAAATAGAAAAACCCATTCATTTAGTAACAGTAATGCAGGGGTTGTGAAACTGGCGGCTGTGGGATGTTGGTTTCAGTAGTCTAACGTATAATAGCTTGAGTGTGAAGTGTGACCCAACTTATGTAACTAGGAACACAAGCTTGATGCCATTTTCCTCCTTATTTTCCTCTCTGCTCTCCTCTGGACTACATCTCTACCGGCTGACTCATGCATTCTGTACTTCACTGTTTCAATGCATCCTTCAGGGCCATTCACTGGCAAATATTGACATTTTACTCTTTACCTTTTTATTGGCTGGTTTATTGGCCAGGTCTCTTTTGAGAAAGAGGCTTTTAACTTCAGCGTGCCCATCTGACAGAATAACGGTTCAATGGATGAAAACAATTAAGTTAATGAAATAATTAGTGAAATAATTAGTTAATTTTTAGTTAAATAATTAACTTTGATAAAACAATTGTACTGTATTTTTATGATAGTATACATTAGGTAGCTAATGGTAGCTAATAAGGCTACCATTACTAATACTAATACTTGTGTACTACTACCATTATTCCCACTACCACAGTTACAAGGTTATCCACATTGCCTCTGCCTGGCTGGACAGCTCCATCCCTGCTGAAGGTCACGTTGCCCATCTGTATTGCCTCAGAAAGTTTCACTGCCTGTAAGGTGAACACCTTTTAAACTTAACATTTAAGGCAACTATTACTTTCAAGTTGCCTTCCCCAGTTATGTCATGACAACAGTGTGTTCCTGCCTAAATTGCCCCGGCTACTACAAGATTAAAACTGGCCAGCAGACCTGGGTCATCCAGTAGCATTTGTTTTAACCTGCTTGGAGTGCTAGATGGGTGGGGCTTACCACATGAGGACTGTTCATATAGCCTAGTGTCAGTTAACGTGAAAATCATCATCAATGTACTAAAGAGACTTTAAACTGCTCTCCTGTGATCTTCTAACCTCGTGGACTACTGTGCTATGATGCAAACCCTGCCTGGGTAGCACGGTCAAGACACTATAAAACATTATAACAACTGTAAAAGGTTTTACTGTTTGGACCAGATCTGCTGGCCTGGTCCTTCTCTTTCATGTCTCCCCTGTCCTCCCTACTCCTTCTGGCTTAGAATAAATAATGAAAAATAAATCAGAATAAATAAATAAATCAGACAGGTCCTTAGGAGGAGGGAAGAACGTGCAGCCCCTCTTCTGGGTATGTTGAGTCCTGAGAGGGATGGAAAATAGGGGGAACATGGGAGGGAGGCTTCTCATGGGATTTGACTCAGCAGAGACACAAGTAGTCCCTGAGGTGCTCCAAGTGTCTGTGAGGGGAATACAGCTGGATTTCTGCTCTCATAGACAGTATGTTATTATATGATGTTCGAAACTCAAGTATAGGTGTAGTACTACTAGTAGTGGTAGTGTTAGTACTAGTATTAGCAGCAGTAGTACACTAGTGACCAGTTCTGTCTTGAACATAACACAATACCATTCATGTTAACTTCTGACAGCCAAAAGTAGAACAAAACCTGATTTTTCTTGGGGATGAAACACAAGGGAAGTTAACATGCAGTACAAAGAGGTACTTCTACAAACTGTGCTGCACCAGTTCCTTCACCACTGAAATACCATACGTTATATAGTATGGGGTTGCAGAGAGAGTGGCAACAGGGGCAGCGGACAGCCATGGCAAATGTCCCCACTGGGAATTAAAGTGAATAAAGGAAAGCCAACACTTTTTCTCCCTTGCGACCAGGATTTAGTCTTTGATGTCACGCTGATGCATCGCTCCATTGACAGACATTGATAAGCCATAAAAAGTGGCTGTGATGCTGCTGGATGGGTCTAGTTCAGATTCAGATATGAACACGTTTTGAGTCCATGAAGCGACTTCCCTATTCATTGTCAGTGGAGTCGCTCAAGGCTGTGATTCTTGATGTTTTGAAGTCTCAGTTTCGAGTCTCTCTGGTTTCCTGCTGAGGGAAAGTTTGTTCGTTCTCTTATCTTCCTACGCCGTTCAACCTTGTTCGCTTGTCTCGTCTTATCCAAGACATCTGAAAAGCATCATGGTGGTAAACAACATGGCTGACCTGACCTCAATGTAGAAAGGCCTTGAAACAGGAGTGGATGTACAGTAGCTCGGGGCAAGGGCAGAATCATTGTTTGTGGTTACATCCATCTCATGTTCGGTGCAACGAAGCAGACAGTCGAACGCATTTGATTGGGAGGCTGGATAAGGGCATTTGTGCTGCCACACAAAAAGGGGGGCATCGGTAGCCTAAAGGTTAGAGAAAGGTTTTGATAGGAATGTCTCGCCGTTGAATCTCCATACGGGTGAGGGAAACGTGGGTAAGAAAAGTGAGTAATGCTCTCCCCCTCTCTCAAACACGAGTGTAGCGGTGCCCTTAAGGCTCTCAACGCCCAGTTGCTCCAGTGGAAATGTTCAGTTGAAGAGTGTGGTGGCGCTGGGCAGCTCCCATGAGTTAATGTGACTAAATCTATGAATTGGGGTTGGATCAATATATTGGTTTACAGCTGATATTGACCTTTTATTAGATATCAGATATCGTCCAGTCAGTGTCGTCCACGTCTGATATGATGGAGGTTCCTCCCTGACCACAGCTACAGAAAAACTGCAAAACCTGTATTTTTTTTATTGCACATTGTATTTATTAATTTAATTCGTTTTTTTCTAAATCTTTTTTTTGTAAATTAACACTTTTTAAAAAAGCCTTATCCTAATGTATCCCAGAGTTACCATTGAATAGGTGGTGGGTCACCCTGCTAACACTAAAAGAACTAGTCTGGTTTCAATGGAGAGTTTTAGTGTCCCAGGATGGTCTAAATGCTGTTTGTTTAGAAACACTGGATACTTGTCATTTTGTGGCATGAAAATAGTCAAATTTAAAGACACTGAATAACAACATAAAATACAGCCTATCGACAGCTTCAGTCTAAAAATATCAATACCGGTATCAACCTTCAAAAACCCATACTGGTCGAACCCTAGCGTGAACGTGAAGCAGGGCGGTGCTGAGAAAGCAGAAGCCCTCACCGGATAAACAAAGATTACAAATAAATACCAAATGCCAAATCTGTGAAAAAAATCTCTGCACCAAAGATAGAAAGTGACTGTTCCATAAAAAGCCACAGCAGGATCAGATTAGAAACTGGGAACGACAGAACGGTAACGTCATTTTAGCTAGCGAGAACATCAAAGATGCACACAAAAAAATAACTGTGCACTAAAAATATCCCGGCCGAGCTCTATTTCTGGGATGAAAGGAGAGGAAGATGCATAAAGTTTTCATGGTTACTGGATAAATTAAAAACTACTCAAGTATTGAACTAGAATAGGTGGATAGGTGGTTCAGGGAGTGAGTGAGTGAGTGAGTGAGTGAGTGAGTGAGTCAGTTAGATAGTGATTTAGTTAGTTAGTGAGTCAGTTAGTCCATACCATACCATACCATATCATACCTCCTGAGACAATTGTGGGCAGACCCTAGTGAGTGAGTGAGTGAGTGAGTGAGTCAGTTAGATAGTGATTTAGTTAGTTAGTGAGTTAGTGAGTCAGTTAGTCCATACCATACCATACCATACCATACCTCCTGAGACAATTGTGGGCAGACCCTAGTGAGTGAGTGAGTGAGTGAGTGAGTGAGTGAGTGAGTCAGTTAGATAGTGATTTAGTTAGTTAGTGAGTTAGTGAGTCAGTTAGTCCATACCATACCATACCATACCATACCATACCTCCGGAGACAATTGTGGGCAGACCCTAGTGAGTGAGTGAGTGAGTGAGTGAGTGAGTGAGTCAGTTAGATAGTGATTTAGTTAGTTAGTGAGTTAGTGAGTCAGTTAGTCCATACCATACCATACCATATCATACCTCCTGAGACAATTGTGGGCAGACCCTAGTGAGTGAGTGAGTGAGTGAGTGAGTGAGTGAGTGAGTCAGTTAGATAGTGATTTAATTAGTTAGTGAGTTAGTGAGTCAGTTAGTCCATACCATACCATACCATACCATGCCATACCATACCATACCATACCTCCGGAGACAATTGTGGGCAGAGCCTAGTGAGTGAGTGAGTGATTGAGTGAGTGAGTGAGTTAGTTAAAAGTTGCCATCCCATCAAAACGTTCATTATCTTTATGATTTAAAAACATAGACATTTTTAATCTTGATTCTTGAGCTTGAACTGATTGTGTCTGAACTTCTGGTGTCTAAACCCCACTGATCTCAGAACATGGTCTAGGCATTCTCTATCATTTACAGCCATTCTACTAACGTATGTGTTAACGGGCACTGGGACTTTGACCCTTGATCCCCTTATCATCAGTCACTCATAATGTTGGCAGTGGAGTTTAAGTTCATTCTACTGCTGCACACATCGCAGGTCGCTTTGGGTAACAGCATCCAAATGTCTAAAAAGTGTCAAATGTAAATGCACCTTCAAATCCCGTTCAAAGATACATTTTCCACACGACTCGTTTTCCTAATGTGAGTGTAACAGCAAAGTCAAAAGACGGACTCGCCGGTCTATCAGCAGGATGTGATTTAGGGGATAAGTATGTGTTCATTAAATGCCCAGGGGGCAAGTCTCAGCGAGGCCCTGTCCTAATTCATTCCAACATCAATGCCAGAGGCTGAGCTGCTGCCTTGATTATACCAATTTACCCCCCCGCCCCGCCCAAAAGGAAGACATTTAATTACACTGTTTATACTGGACTGCTTTCCTCTCTCAGATCTCACCAAATAAGCACACGCTAGCTATTGTTGTTGGCCGGGCAACTTTTTTTCAGAATCATTTTAATTGCAAATGTTCAGGAGTTGCTGAGAAATATATCGACAGCTTACAGTTTCACAGCACACAGGGACACGTTGCAAGGCATGCTGGGGGCAGTTACGGTCCTATGTTATGCATTCAGCATTCATAAATCCCCAATACAAGCCCAACTCTGGACAACACCCTACTATTTCAGGGTACGCAGCTGAAACGGTCAACAGGGAATTGCAGAGTCGGTATCACATGAACAGAACATGTGGTGTGTGAAGACAGTACTTATAGCGACAACGTGCACTTGAGAAACAGCTTGTAGGGAAGTATTATTATAGTGGTTCAGTGTGATTTTGTCCCCCTGTGCCGGTCCTAGCTGAGGTGTTATGATGTACTGGTGTGATCAGTTGATTTTTATAGAAAAGTGTCATCAGTACTGAGCTTACATTGGGAAATAGGTTCATGAGCACATTTACCCATTAATAAGCCATTTCTCTGTTAGTTTATGATATTACTTTGACTTATAGTTCTGTTTTGTTTATTTTGACCCAGATCATTTTACGGCTCTAGAGCAGTCCTTTAAATTAAAGTCTACATGTTTTGTTACTGTTTTTTTACCCATCTTAAGAATTGTAAATACTTTGGGCTGATAAAAACCCTTATTATTTTCACATTACCTGCTCTCCTTTTCTTTTCTTTTCTTTCTTTCTGCAAACCTCACAGGTCCCTCACAGGAAATATTTCAGTATTGTCATATGACAATTCCTGCTCTTTGAAGTGTTGTGTTACAAATCAAATGGTGTGTTTTGTCAGACCTGCCAAATACTAATTACAAAGCACACAAAGGTGGTTAAATACAATAATGAATAATTCAGCTTGATAGTGTGATTCATCACCTGACAAAGAAACAACAGCTCCAGTCTTGAATCAGGGAGAGGAATGGATTACAGATAATGGGATTATAGTAATCTGCTTGGTCACTATAAACTCACAATACGATTACATCAGATTATAGATACTAACATAAATTGACATATGTACACATTACAGTGTACTGTATGAAATGGAGTAAATTGTTTGGTTTTTGGAGGAAGCGTAATCAAATTGTATTAATGACTCTGAGGATTACCGTGGATTACAATACGCATTACAATTATAGGCAGGTATTTATTAATCTGTAATGGATTACATTTTTGACGCCACCCATCCACTCAACCAAAAAAAAAATCTTCATGATTCAGTATGTCTACAATATCGAGGATCCAATCTGTAAAAGTGTTGTAATTTGTCAACTAAGCATTTAAGACGTGTGCTGTATCCTTTAAGTACTAGAATTTGTTTTCATGTTATGCAAACCAATATTTTGTGAGAGTAGAAGTAACTTTTTCAAATAGTGTATATCTCTTTCTATTTCTCTTTCATCAAGTAAATTACTAAACATCAAACTGATCATGAATCTGCTCCTAATTTTGAGGTTGTACACTGGCCAGATCTTCTGGATGGAACTGGATTAGTGGTGTCATATTTATGTGTGTGAATCTTTGAGGGTTCGGACCCAAAATGTCGATGCCAACATTTACATTTTATAATTGTTTTTAGCATTTTCTATGTGTGCATTACATTTTCACACATCCCCAAGGACACAGAAAAGGTTTCTATACTCAAACAATGTCACTGTATAATACATTTGAAGAGTTTCCCTCCAAAATGAGGCAGCCACTATTATGGAAAAAAATCTCTATAGCACAAATTAGAACAATTGGAGGGTTTTATTTTAAAATGCTATAAATGGGGGAAAAAATCAATTAGTCAATATTACACAATAACAGCTGATTCCATCCTCAAAGACATTATTTATAAGTGAAGGTCTTAAGAAGACTCATAATTTAGTAACCTGTAATGTTCTTAACTTTCATGCCAGCAATTATTTTGTAAGAGTATGCATAATTTTTTTCAAATATTGTATATTTCGTTTTGATGAGACTATTCAATTGATGGTACTTGTCAGAGGAGATTAGGTAATTGAAATGCTTGGTTGACACTTTTACAGACAAACTAGATATGAGGTGTTTTGGAGCATATGAGTTAGGATGCCCGTGGCTTAGTGGACTAAGCCCAATACCAGCCAGTGGCGGTGTAATCTGGCTCAGAGCCTATAGTGCATGTTATCCCCTGTTCATCCTCTCCCTCTCCTTTTGACATTGTCCAACCAAGCCACAGTGCCAGAAATAATCTAAAAAAAACAATAGGCATGGATACAAGGAGGCAGGTAACAAGTACAGGTAATTCATGACAACGATTCAAGAGCTCCATCTGCTGGCCATCTACTGAAAACATCTTCATTTCATCATCTTCATCTTCACAAGAGTTGCTGTCAGACCTTGTCTAAGCCTTGTATCTTATAAAATTCAACTGTTTTTAAGAATTCAGAATGCCCTCTATGGCTTATATCTACCTATAAGATAGATAGATAGATAGATAGATAGAGAGAGAGAGAGAGAGAGAGAGAGAGAGAGAGAGAGAGAGAGAGAGAGAGAGATAGATAGATAGATAGATAGATAGATAGATAGATAGATAGATAGATAGATAGAAACCTTCAGTTCAAGTTCAAACATGAAAAAAACCCAAATTGCAGTGGTAATGTTTTTCCATGACAGCAGCCATGTATCCACACTATACATCATCTCAGGGAGGCAAAGTGAAGCTTAGTGCAATAAGTCTCTGGTAGTTTCTTGCAGCTTTAGTTAAAGCTGCAACCGGACAACTTGTTCTGACAAAATCCAAACATTATGAAGTGTTTCTATTTTAGGAAACCACTTCAAATGTAATGTTCCCCATACTGCTCACTGTGGTAGTAATATGAAAACACCACTAGATGGGAGTGGTGTTTCAAATTTTACTGTCTTGCCAGATTTATCAGATTTAGATTTCCCAAAAAACATCCTGGAGACCTGGAATGTTTTTTTTTTCCGAAAGCATAGCGCTGCTTATGAAGGCAGAAATGGGTCTAAGATTTACTTTTTGGCCACCATTTCTGTTTTGTGTGCTCGGGGTTGTTTTGTATGTGACTTTAAATCTAAAGAAACACAGACACACAGACACACAGACACTCTCATGATCAAGCTCTTCTTTGTGACAAGAGAGAAGCACAACCAGACTTTTCTACCTTCTCAAAAACCCCTTAAAATGGTATCCTGATGAAAAGGGATTCCTCGGCTGTTAATGGAATGACCTTTTGTAATTACACCGGGTCGTCACGCTCCGGCGTCTTCTGCTTAAAATGATTGGAAAATGAAGAATAAAATAATTAAAGCTCAGCAGTTACACAAACTTCACAGCTGGGATGAAATGAAATGGGAATGTGAGCCCGGCTTGACTTACTGGATAGCATTCTGCTAATAGGCTAAATACATGACCTGTTTTAACAGACACAGTAGTACGACATCCTGGTACTTGAACCAAACTAATTTTAGAGAAATATTTACACACACTCCTTCAACAAAATACACAATACTGACAAGTTGTAAGAGTGTTCAGTCAGAGCCGCGGTCTCTCCTGCTGTAGCAGTAGTAGTAGTAGTAGTAGTAGTAGTAGTAGTAGTAGTAGTATGAGTATGATTAGGAGTAGGAGTATTAGTATTAGTAGTAGTAGTTGGAGTAGCATAAGTAGTAGTAGTAGTAGTAGCAGTTGTAGTACTAGTATTAGTAGTAGTATTAGTAGAAACAGCAGCAGTATTAGTAGTAATAGCAGTAGTGCTATCAGGAGTACTTGTCTAGAAAGGTACTCAACTAATCTATTACTAATCAAGTAATTTAGAAATCACTTTTTAACAAAAATCACCAGATCCAAAATTGTAAAAAAAAAATAATCAAAAAATGAACTAATTTGATGACTAAATGGTGATCATCAGCCCTGAGGTTGTCAATGGTACCTTTTAAATAAGTAGTGTTACTCACACAAAAAAATACTCAATTACATTAACTAGAGTATTTGTAAGTCCTCTGGATAACTCAATTGGTTTTGCTGCATTGGTCCTATAGCAACGCTAATGGCATGATTGTATGTTGATGCACTGTGATGGTATGGTGAGTCATATGGAAACAAGCCTGTGACTAGAGGCTGATACCAGGGTGGGCTAGAAAATAAAGCCCAGCCTGATCATTTCTGAAATAGAGAGCGGTGATTTTACTGGTGCTCCCATTAGCCTCTCCACATCTCTCTATAGGCTGATGCTGAAAATTCCCATTAAGTTGATGGAAAGGTTTTCAAGAGGTGAACATGCTTTACTATATTACATTTAGGTTCACCAGTAGATTGAGTGCAGTTGTGCGGCAACGTTTATCGACAACTGCGACAGATACAAATGTGTTGTATTCCCTTTTTTTCTGATACAATATAACAGCACCAGAGCATGAACAGGCCACACCAACGTTAAATCTCTTTCGAGTATGTGGAACAGCTTTTTTAGCGTGTAGTAGTATCCAGACAGGTAAACACCCCAAGGACGAGCCATAAGGAAACAACTTTATCATCCTTTTAATAACACCAGAACTTTTGCCACCATACTGGGGCATCTTTGATTTTTATTTTATTTTATTATTTTTTTAAGATATACAGGTATTCGGTCCCACAGTGACAGTTTACCCCAAGGCCTGTTTAAATGTCATGGGTAGGGAGTTAGTCTGCTCACAACCTGTCAGCTGAGGGGAAAACTTGGATGTCGACGCTAATTCAAAAGCACAGCGTGTGAGGTGAGGAGAGGACAGGTGAGGAGAGGCGAGGCTCTGCAATGTTTAGACTCTTTTCCAAACAAGTAAACTTGCTGACAAATTGTCCTGCTATCCATCTGGAGGAGGAGAAAAAAAAAAAAAGAAAGTGAGCAGATGTATCTTTGAAATCTTCTACGGGATTATGATATGCAAGATTAACAGCAAACTACGGTGTTTATTTCTCTCCCCTGCAGCTACGCCAGCAAGACTGATCCATAATAATAATCCCCAGCCAGAGAACAAACAACATCTGGGCGTGGAGAGGAGGGAGAGGGTGAAGTCTCAGCAGGGCGCGCAGCAGATGGTGACACTGCAGCAACACTTCTCCAGGTAACACCTCCGCCACACCGACAACCAGCGCTGGTCTGTGGAAAACAATACCTACACAGTAGCAAGTGCTTTTTAAAAAAAATCTGTTTTAAAGGTCAAAGGTCATGTCTAGGGTTTTTGGACTTGTTCGGACTTGTTGGACTTGCCCGCTTATTCCTACTCGGGGTCACGGGGGAGCTGGAGGCTATCCCAGCATGCACCCTGGATGGGTGGCCAGTCCATCACAGGACAAACACATAGGCAGACAGACACACTCGCACTCACAGTATACCGTCTCCAATACACCTGACTTGCATGTCTTTATTGATTGATTGATTGATTGGTTGATTGAGTGAATGAATGAATGAATGATATTGGGGCATGTAGGGGTTCCTTTAAAACGTTCTGGAGGTTCTTCAACAGAACTTTCAGGTGAAGAAGTTTCTTATTTGGAGCAACCAAATAAGTGAGGTAAAGTTCTGTAGGTGATCATGACCATCTATGAGTTAAGCTGAGGTTCGTAGGGTCTCAGCCAGGCAGACACCACACACGACACCCTCAACCAGCCTGGTCTCACTAAGTTTTGTGAAATGAGCACGATGTCTTGAAATGCTCCACGCACAAAAAGTGACAGGATTATGTGGAGGAGACACAACTGGAAACGGCCCGTGGTTTGATATCAAAATAACATGATGGAAAGTAACCACATTGACATCAGGCTGGTTGGTGGAAGAGTGACTTAAACTCTGGTGACCTGGGTTCAACTCCATAGACCTTTACCTGACCTGTTTTAGATGCTTAACTTTAACTTTAACTTCAACTTCAACTTTAACTTCAACTTTAACTTTAGCCAAAGTTGTTTTACTTGCCTAAACTGCTGCCCACAACTCAATGACAAACCCCTCCGCCCAATACACAATAAATCAAAGTCCACACACCACATGTGATGAGTCCATTGGCTTTACAGTGACATCCAACAATTTCATTAACTTGAGAGCACGGCACATGCAGAGATTGTCTCGGAAGAAAAAATCCCCGCACAGTTTTATTGGAGTACCCCTCACTAAGGCTTGATATGAAGTGACAACCCTCCGAGGCGGGGGACTCCTGTGTCCTCATCTTATTGATCGCCCCTCTCAGCGTGTGATAAGGGAAAATAATAACCAAGCATTATGTCCAGCCAACTGTTCGGCTGCTGACGGCCCCTCGTGCTCCGAGATCGATCCCATCTGCATAAGCTCAGCGAGGTGTGAGATTGGGCCGATGATTTGTGTCTGTAAGTTAATTCACTCCCGCCGCGATGAAGATATTTGAGATGCTGCCGAATATTTAGGGGAATTAGAAAATGTTTTTTATTTCCTTGCCAGTTAGCACACTTACTAGAGGAAAGAGTGAGAAAGTGATGTAGAGTGCGCCCTCCGATTTAGTAAAGTTCAAACATGAATCTGCCTTGCTAAACATCCATGTACTATTTGGGTATATTGTATTGTGTATTGCTTCATTCTAATTGGATTGTTTTGAGGTCCATCTAATCTTGTTAAATATACAATAGAGGGATTCAACAAATTTAAAACTTTCCTGAGAAAGGGAATGAAAATATAGTATCTAAAACCCCAGAGAAAAGTGTACCATACTATTTTTATATTAATTGTCACAGATGTCTAAAAGAATAACACTGATTCAAAGCAGGAGTTTAACCACCCAAAAGTTTTATTCTTTGTTTTTCCAAAATCCTTTTAATTGATATGTTGTTTCTAATGCTACAATGCTTCACACAGATCCAAACGAGGTAGTATTTGTTGACGTTCCTGTGTGAAGCATTGCGGCGTTAGAAACAGCATATCAATTAAAAGCGTTTTGAAGTTGAGTTAATGAGCTCAGGGCAGTATGTTGGCTGTCAGAGGGAGGCACAACTCAAAAGCTGTGAACGGTGGATAAATGTGTGTTTTAGAGATGTGGTATCTCACCCAAGGCAGCCTAATTAAGAAAATGATTGTCACTGTTCTGACAAAATACTGAAATACTGGTGATGTGTGCCTTCAACCGCTCGGATTTCTTTTGAATCTAGGGAATCATTTCAGGCTCATATTTTATTTATAGTTAAACTTATGACTTATGACTTGAAAAGACTACGACCACCAACTTAGCGGCGCGTAGGGACCCCCATTGCTGCTTTTGAGCTGTTGAGAACATTTATTTAACTGTTTACTGTTTTTGTCTCAACTCTATATTCATTTATTTGTTCAATTTATTAAGCTACATGACTTTAGTGGACAACTTTAACATGGGTAGTGCAAAGAACACTTCACTACTCTGTGGGTTTTGTATTATGTGTCCTTCTGCAAAACAATGAGGATGCAAAATGATCACTGCAAAGTGGGGCAGAGGGGAGCCAGAATAGAAAGCCAAGGCATTTTTTTTAAATGCAAAAGTAAAAGCCTTATTGCTATGGCTACACCCTTTTGCTATTGCTATCGCTATCGCTATCGCTATCGCTATCGCTATCACTATCACTATCACTATTGCTATTGCTATTGCGATTGCTATTGCTCTCTCCACATACACCTAAAACCCAGTTGAATGGAACAAGTTCAGGCAAGTTCTCTGGCGGCTGCCAAAAGGCATTCTGGGAGGAAATCACTAACTGAAGCAGAAGTAGACGAGGCAGGTTGAGGAAATGTGGGTACAACAAAAAAGGAAATTACAACACTTCATCATAAAATAACATAAATAACTCCTGCAATGTGTTGACCATCACAGACTGATCTAACTGTGTTAGAGTATCCAAGGGTGGATTTTTCCTTTTAAGGTGCAGTTCTTCTACCCTGCTATCTGGCGTATAAGTTGGTATATTTATTATGCTATATTTATCATTCTTGCACTACTGGATTATTTGTGTTATTCACAATGCCATCAGAATGTGCAGTAGTGTCTAACACTGTATACTATGTTATATATTTATTATTCATGTATTTCTGTAAGATCATCCTGGTGTCAATCTCAAGATTGGCACATCGGTGCCTACTGCTAATGTGTGTGCCATTCCTTCCCATCATGCTCCATTCAGCCTTTTTACTTACCACAGCTACCCATGATGCTGGTACACTGGACTCTTGAGCATGTAATGTAATGTGAGCTGTGTAACGGCATCAACACCAAGGAAAATTCCAGCACTTTCAAAATAAAGTACCGGAATAAAGTGTTTTCTGATTCCAATTCTGGTGGCAATTCTTTGGCTTTCTTTCATTTCTTGAAAGCAATTTCAAAAATAGTTACTGAAACATAAAGGAAACTCACTCTATCCTATTTTAACTCGATAGTGTAGGGATTGATGTAATAAATTAAGATATGTAACCACTATGAAGGCTTATAATTCAATATTTTTCAACCGCAACATAGGCTAGACTGTGATAACAATCATCATAACTGCCAGTTTAAATGGCTCATCTCCCACCTCAAGTACTGTTAAGAATAGTAACCCTTCCTGCTGTGGGCTGTGGCCAATCTCTGCCCCAGGAATAATACTGCCTGTCTGTAAGGCTTTGGTATCCAGATATACCTCAGCATTAGTATGCTGTAGCTAAACAGTAATGAAAACCCTTGAGAGCAGAAGGGCCCGGTTTTGTGCAGTGAGGTGCTTCTCCATTTGGCCGGCGCATGGGATTCGTTCGGCTTGTCATCGAAGCGGTGAAAGGGGTCACGTTACTGGCTGTTGCTGAAAGTAGGCCATCCATTCACACATTGTTGTGGATGATGAGTTAAGGTCAGGCTTTGAAAAGCGTAGCCTGTGGCAAAATGTCATGGAGCAGCAGCAATGCCTCTGGTATTCAGTGAAGGAGAAGCATCGTAGTTTCCACAGAAGATAAATATCCATGTGTGGTCACTGAAGACATGGCATGCACAAACTGTAAAAACAGTCTATACTACATGGATATACAACATATATAGACACCTGAAGGAAAATGTGCATGCACAAACACACATTTTAAATCCTTTATTTGAATCCACAAAATGATATTGTGATACGATAAGATAAGATGCAACTTTTGCGATAGGCTCAATACATACACACCCTCTCCCTGTCTCTCTCTCTCTCTCACACACACACACACACACACACTCCATGCTAACAGTGCGTAACAATGTGCATGTCTACATGTTTTATGTTTTGAACCTAATATTTAAACATTCACTACACAGCGACTGGCCAGATATCTGTCTTCTGTCTGTCGTCTTTCTGCCGAGTGCCAAACAGACTTATTTTACATCATTTAAAGCAATATTTCACTTTGGTACCACATTTCTATCTATGAAACATTTAATATGGTAAGACTGGGCAGCAAACCTCTGACATTAGTTAGTGCCCTTGAGTGTGTTCACTTTCACATTTTCCGACGCTCTTTATCCATATTTGAAAACAGACATTGTATAATTTAGGAAGAAAACCATGGAGAGAATAGCAGAACTGCAGACTGTGTGATTTGGATACAGAGACATTCATCAGACTGGTAGCACACTATACTGACTATTCAGAGATTATGTACCATGTACAGAGAAAAAAGTCCTCCTTCTTTGTCTCCTCTCTTCTTTAGGATGAAAGAATGTGTCTAAGTGTGTGTTTGTGTGTGTGTGTGTGTGTGTGTGTGTGTGCCAGCAAAGGTCCAACACTGAAAACAGAATGATTTTGTTTCTATTCTTGCTGTCATTACTAATTTTCCTCATACTGGCACAATTTTGCAAAACTGATATTCAATATCTTTAAATGTGACCATTTTCACACCCAGAAATTCCCCAAAATACAAGTATTCAGTGTTTCCTGCAGCATTTTATTCTTGTCAGGGTAGAAAAGCCTCCAAAACAGCACGTAGACCATCATGTGATACTAAAACTCTCCATTGAAACCAGACTAATGAAATTCCTTTAGGTTGGTTAACGGCTTCTTAAGGTTTTATTCCAGGTTTTACACACTGAGACCAATGAAACCGATCCTCACCTCCATCATATTTGCGGTGGGAAACATTAGATTTTTGTTAAAAGGCCGATATCGTCCCGATATTTCGGTCTAACTCTAATAGTTCAGGTTGGGAATGTGAGTCATGCCACGATGAACAACCAATAGAATATTTCAGAAAACAATAGCGTGTTTATGTCAAGGTTCGACATTCTAGCCACAGGGCAACATTAAGCCAAATTCTATTACATATTAACTACGTGAGAGCAAAAAGCAAAAATACAACGTTCATTCTGCGGCACTTCAGGAATGAGGTTGAACAGAGAGGGACAAGAGGGCTGCAATCACACTGGACCAGAGTCATGAGATTGGGATGGCCTAGAGAGTAAGAGGCCTTGTTAGAGAAGAGCCAGACAGAGGGTGGGAGGTTGTTTTTCCCTTTCTGGGAGCACTCAGCTTCAAATTATTTCCCACATGGTCCACAGAGAGACCCAGAAACCCATTTTTAGAGCCCACTCACAAACATGGAGCAGCAATGGAGCTGAGGAGGCTGGGCACCGTGTTGGTAGCCTTACTTGAAGGGAACAACATCTGAGAAAGTCAATAGGGAAGCAGCATGGGGTGAGTAATGACCGTTTGAGTGTATAAAGGGGAGCAATGGATAAAATTCTGCTGAGAATAATGTGGATAGTGATAGGAATTTCATGAAAAGCAAGTGCTTCGTTATGGTGAACTAAGCCAGTGTTGTGGAAAGACCCATGATGCACTTCATGTGATGCAGGCTGAATGTAGAATGCCGGAATCAAAGCTGCACTATGTACAAAAAGAGATATAACACTGGATAATATTACCACTTCATATATGAACACAAACAGGATGATTTGTTAAATCCAATGCTATCCTTGTTATTGGTTGATTGTGATTTCGGCTCTAGGAATTGAATCTTTTTCTACTGCTGAAGGTTTCTCTGGGTGAGAATGTTATCGAAATGCCTAAAATGACTGAATTACTGAGAATGATGTAAGATTGAATCAGACAAAGTGAAGTTGTGTGGTGAAGCAGGTGTATTTTAAATATATTTTAGGTTAAATGAAAAAAATAAATTGAAATGATCCTTTTGGGGAAAGTGGGTGGCACTAATAAACACCTGACCTGGTGGATTAAAGGTGGAGGTCAGATTGGTTCGGGGGCGATGGTGATGATGGCCATGCTGATAATCTGTTTCTCAAAATAAACACATGTAAAAACCCTTGACAGAACAAAGGGAAAGCAAGAGGCTGCATGAAGTGTTACGGCTGAATGGGAGACAGGGAATCACAATGTTGAGGTGAAGTAAATGTCACGATCAACATAAGGAGAGCATAATAACAAATAAGTTCAATAACTGGATCTTCGCTCTCTGTGAGCTGCTTTCTGTCAACATATCATTATTTCTCCTCCCCGCTGTTTTGACTGACATGCAGCTTATCTGTGTACCAGACAGATGTCTCCCAGGGAATCCAGACTGAGGACAAACATACTGGGAGGCGAGGAGCTGATTATTGGATTTCTTTCAATCTTTATAGTGTATTATCACAACTATCTCCATACATAGTGTTTTTATCGTTACAACTGAAATACTTGCTGCACAGATCAGCAACTTTCCGAAGTTAGGCAATCACACATGATGCGTCACGAGTTTAAAGTTTCATAACATCTTCCATTTGGTGAGTGTTTTATCCAAAGTGCCTCTCAGCACCACCAAGTGCACACACTTTTAGCATGGGTGGTCATGGGAATTGAACCCCTAACCCTGACAGTGTTGATGCTCGACCCTTTGAGCATCCTCACGTCACATCTGGCCTTTTGGGACGCACGTATTCACATTTTGAGTCACTCACTTTGAAATCAAAGAGTACTTGGGATCATTACGCCCCTCTTCCCCTTGTTTTCCTTCTTGCTAGGTCTGTTTCAGGTCAGTGGCAGTGAGTTTGGCCGGGACTGCCAATGGCACGGTCACAGTCAGTGGAATAGCGCTAATGTCTGTGCCACAGGCATCAAAACAAGGAAAGATCGCTATGGAAATGACAGGGCAAAATGTCACTGCGCACAACATTACAGGGAACACGATCAGTGTTTATCAAGCATACACAGCTCTAAGGGAAAACAATTACAAACCAGAAAGCAAGACCAAACTGATTCTGTGAAGCTATTTGGACAAATGTCAACCTGAGTGATATGAGTGTTTGGAAATATTATGAAATTATGGACACATCTCAGGAAAATGTTGAATTTGGACATAACAGGTCAGTACAGCAGAAAATAACAGAACAAAGTTGGGAATGGGTCATTGGTTGGATATCACCCTATAACATAGTAAATGTGTATTGTTTATCTTTCTTGAAGGGATATTTCATTTTTGTCTGAAAATTTGAAGATTTTAGAGCCAGACCTAATAGTATCTTCTTCATAATTTTACTCACACATCAAGACAATTCAGACAGCGTCAGGTAAGTTGTCATTCACAGAAAAGTATGATGAATTGTCTTCTTTCCTTTTCAGGATGGAATTTGTCATCTAAATTATGTTGGTATAATATTAATAGTCATCTAGTAGTCACAGTTTGTTTTGACCGGGTTGCTTGTTCATAAAGTTTTGATGAACAGCAATTGTAAATTTAAAGTCAATTTACTAGTCCGCGTTGCTGCAGTTCATATTTGTGTCAGTAGTGTTAAGCCTCGTTCACATCTTCTTGCGCGGCTGGTTTGACAGTAATGGTCTAGCGCCCCTAGTGGCCGTCACCTCTGCTGGCCAACGGATGATGGATGTTGTTACCGGATCGATGGAAACAAAAAGTGATGTGGATGTTTTTTTGTGCTATTTTCAGTTTTCAATAATGAAAAAAGAATCAATAGAATAAATTTTCCCTCTGAAACGAACCTTAGCAAACTCGACATGATGAATCCTTTAATTTATAATTTTTTTTTAAAATGGGTTACTGTTCTTATTTGATACAAAAAAATAAATATTGGCTTCCACAGAAATCTTTGCCTAGGGCCTCCAGCAGTGTAGAGCCGGCCCTGGCTTTGAGAATGACATTACCTAAAACAAGGGAGGAAACTGAACGCATGGAAAAGGCCAGATGTGAGGGACAGCTGATACAGACAGTATGAATGCTAAGATATGAAACTGTAAAAGTTAAATATCCCTGTAATCCAGCGTCCTCCATCAGTCGGTCTATCAGCTTCATAATCCAACAATTCTACACCTTTGCATCCAATTAGCAAACTTCATTACTGTATCCACTGGACTGGGAAAATTGCGTTATACCTCAGCCATTATTAATTTCACCGTTCAGTTTGAGCTTCTACCTTGTCAGAAACTAAACTGTTGGTAAGTCGAACCTAACTGGTGAAGGTGAATTTGCCTTCTTACGAACACCTGGATTCCTCGTGTTGTAAATAAAACGCTTCCATTCATTCTTCTCCCATTCAGCGAATTATATTCTGACCAGTTCACTTGTTGTCTTTGAACGCAGCATGGAGGAGACAGTGCGAGCACTACTACAGAACCAGGACTCACTGGAAGGCCCCAAAGTGGATCCACTGGACCTCATGAAAGCATACAAGGTATAACAGGAACACCGATCAATACTGGGCTTTAAATTCCCCAAAGTACCGCTTACTGTTGAATCAACTTAGATCTTGTCTGAAAACTTCTGAAGTGAAATTGTTCTGAATCGATACTGAGGCGAGAGTATTATCTGGAACATTTTTTTGCACGAAGCTGACGCAAAACTATACGTGAAGAATTGATTGTTTCACTTTTTATTATCCAAATTGCAGTTTATTTCAGAAATAACACTAGGTTTACCTTCAGATATGCTATTGATCTCACCATGCAATTCATTTAAAAGTCTTTTCCTATTATGGCTTCTTGTTTCTTCTCAGCCTCGAAGTTTCTAATATGCTTTGTGAGGATTGCAGCGTAAGTGGCAGGATTATTGTGTTTTCTTAAGTTGTGTATAATGTAGAGCTAAGTAATTATGAGCGAGGGATCCTTTCCCTGATACCTTACAAATCGACTGCCGGAGACTGCCACGGTTTTGAAAACATTCAATGTGATGCACCTTAATCGATTTTTAGCCATGGCAGTTTGAACACCGCCACCCACGCACTCACACCTCCACGTCCCACCGCCGCCTCGCTCTCTCTTGTACACACACACACACACACACACACACACAATGTATTGGTGTTGGTGTGTGTGAGTGTGTGAGACATAAGAACTAATGAACCGTATAACAAATGCAAATCCCTCTCAGTCTCATGATTCATAATACATTCTTATTAGTTGGGGGTCTTATGTAACTCAACTCATCCATTTTTCCTTTTTCATTTCTGAGCCTGAGTCTTCTTCTTCTTCTTTGTGTCTTTTGATTGCATGGCTTTTTAATATTCAGTCTGTGATATTTTACAATATTCATTAATACAAACCTGCATTATGGGTCAATAAACACAAAGCAAACAAACATGTCATCATCTCCTCTCCTGCAGACGACGCTAACAAGCTAGATAAAACACCTCCTGCTTTAAAAAACAAACACAAAATAATTACAGTGGAAGCCCAATAAATACAAATTTTATATTAAACGTATTTCTACTTTTTATTAAAATGCATCATGAGCAGCCTATTGTACATTTTGCACCCAGACAATACATCATCCTCCTCTCTCCTCTCACTTCTCACCCGCCATGTTGCACTGAGCATCACGCATCCAAACACATCCGCACATTGTTGAATATCTGTCTGGTTGGAGGAGAATACCGCTGTCATCTAGTGAGACATGCTCGTATGAAAGGGAAATATCTTTTGGTAAGGTGTTCCTCAAATATATATTTCATTCAAATATTTACACATGTATTCTCCTAATACACAGAGTGAATTGTTTTGGTGTTTTAACAACTAATACCAGATATTGACTGAATTAAGATGATCCTCTGTGTTATTTCACTACTGCTAGTGCTTTGAAAAAGGATTGCTGTTTGAAAAATATTTCTTTTTTAAATTATTTAATCTTGTTTGAGAAATATAATTTGACTAAAACTTTTTGTTAGTTATTGATAAATGATGAAAAAAAAGAGTTCCTGGTAGTGGACCCCACTGTATGTTATGATATGGAGAATTTAGGTTAAAAAGTTTTTTTTTTATTTCGTTGTGACCTTTATGCCTCTCTGATCCTCTTACTGCGTTCCAGGATAAACTCCTGGAGGAAATGTGGAAGCAGCAGGACAGTCTGGAGGGTCCCACCCCCACAGCGGAGAGGCCCAGCTTGCACGAGGTTGGCGGGGGATTGGAGGAAAATTCAAACGACACCAAGCCCCTGATAGAGCGGCTCAGGGCCCTGGAGGTAAAGTGGATTGCATGGTCCACTTCCTACTCAACCCCCCTCCCATCTCTCTTCTCTCACCACTTTGTCATTCCCCTTCCTCCTCTTGTTATCCACGAGCTGTCACGTTGATTGATAAATTGAAGATACACTTTATTACATTTATATTTCAGGTAACTTAGCTGATATCCAGAGTGTCTTACAGTCTTACTTGCTTAAGGACATCAAACATGTGACCTTCTGCTTACAGGATGATCTCTCTAACCACTAGTCCACTTTTAGTTTCTTTCTTTTTTGTTCCTGGAGCATGTAAGGGCTGAGGTAGTAGATTGAGGTAGTAGATGACGCCAGGATCAAAAAATAACCGGGGCTCGGGGGTAAAAATGCCCGTGGAAGTTCATAAAATGCCTCTGAAATTAAAAATGTATCCTTCACCCTTTCCACATTTCGAGACACATTTGAGTTGTCAAATTTTCATGCGTGAATGTGACTACTGTCCCCCGTGGGCTACCGTAGGTTATTTGTGGGAGCCTATAACTGGGCAATTTTTTCCAGTGTGATCTGGGTGAGAAAATGGAGGGGTTGGGGACAGAGTCATTAAGGCCTGCCATGAGTTTTCATCAGTGGGAAATAAGTTAAAACAAATATTATTGAGTACATATTGAGTAATTTAATAATGTATTATTTCATAGTTCAATGAAATTGCCCCCAAAAAATGAGATTAAGGGACACGAAATGCCATCTGTAAAAGGTCAATCCAGGTTCTTACCCTGGATGACACGGTGTCTTACTTCACCCCCATCACTTTTTAGCCACGGTATTACTTTTAACTTTTTTTTTAGTTGTCATGCTGATCAGTAAATTGAAGCTGACTTGTTTTTTACTTGCTGTTTTCGTGCTGTCAGACTGTCCACTGATTGCTAGCAGGGGGCTGCTAGGCTGTTTCAAATTATAAGAAAAATCCAAGATGGAAGAAACTATCCAAAAGATGCCTCAGTAAAATACCTACTCAGTCCTTCTAAGAGCGCTGGGACAAGAAAAATGTCACTTTACAAGTATATTTATAAACGAAACAAAAGCAACACCTTGTCAGAAATGTCCTAATAACTCTCAATTATGTTTAGAAACAGCTGCCAAGTGCATGCGGTCGCTTCCATTTAGAAACACCGGTGAGACGTGTCGATGATAAATAAGCACAATTACTGTTTCATCATACCTCTATCCATCCAGGAATATTATTTCAAAATCAGAGCACTTTTGTTGAAGAACAGTTTTCAGGGCACAAAAAGAAAAAAAAACCCAGCAGGCAGGGGACTTACTCATATCCAGGAGGTGATAATTAAAATGCTGACAGGGTAGTTAACATTTGGAGTCAGTGTTCCAGCGAGTGTACTTCGTTTTCACACCTTCCCTGCAGAAAGGTAATAGGACTTACCATCTGCTGAGAGGCCTCAGACAGGCATTATTGATCACGCTGCTACCTCCACTGCTAAGCATACCTTAAAGGGGAAAATCCACTCAAACACAGAAGTCGTGGTACATTATGAGGTCTTAGGGCAGTGATGTTTTGAACCTATTTGTGATTATGAACACTTTCCCCAAATTGAATACAGGAACCTCTGATTTGTGTTATATTACATTTACATCCACATACATTATAACCTTCATACCAAGCAATCACTTTGCATTGCTCTATCAAACATTGTCAGTTGTGGGCTTCTATCTTGTATTTTAGTATTTCTTAAATTCATATTTTCACTACATAAAATCCATAATCATATATCTGCACAACATAATCTTGAAAACATGCTTTGTTCTAGCTAGCTATGTGGCTACAGCTGTTTGGATGGGATGGGATGTAGGTAGGCTAGCGAGCAACATGTTGTAAAAAAATAACATTGATTGGGATGTCTCCTCGCACAAATTATTATTTTTGGTCGAGGTGGAACTAGGAACAAAAATGTAATGACCAGGACAATTTGGGAACGGGATTTTTACCTAAATGTGATTGGCCCTTCCTCAATTTGCGTTCTTGTGTCCTCCATGATGCGTTTGACGTAAAGGATGATTCCAAAACAAAAAAACTCAAGGACGGAGGATGGATAAAGATCCTAGAAGTTTACTCACGTCTAGTCAAGTTTAACTTTATTTCAACTTGACTTGACTTTTTATGGTGACTTGGCCATTGAGAACAAATGGGAAGCCCCAAGACTCATTTTCACATCTAAAGAGCCTTTATCTCAGAATGACTTTGGGGGAGACTTTTTCCATCAACACAAATCAGGTGTGGGATACTCGTTAGCCTTCAGCCCTCTCCGGACGGCATTAGCATTACCAGGGGAGGACTGTTTGGTCATTTTTACCTCAGTACCACGGGAATTTTCCCCTGGTAAAAATTCCACCTTAAATTAGCTCCTGCATATTGAGTTAACTCTGACATCCTGGGGTAATCTTCATCCCGTCCGGACCGATGTCTGGCATATAAAAAGTGGCGGGGTAGAGCAGCATCACTCTTTAGATTAGATTTGATGAAACTTTAATGATCCCTGTGGGGAAATTAGGTCGTTGCAGCACCAAAAGTAATAGGATTCAGTAGGGGAGCAAGAATAGAATATGAGCACACAAATAGAATAGAAAATAAGCAATAAAGGGAGGGGATAGTGCATCGCAGCATAGATTGGTGCCAAGAGAAATAGTGGAAACGAGTGCAGGTCCCTGGACTACCACGGTCCGAATGAAATCACCGATGGCTATGGGCAAAATCAACCGACCTCCCCTGGTAATACTGATACCTTCTGGAGAGGGTTTAGCGTAGCGGCAATGTCAGGGTAAGGTAGATGTAGTGTAGATGGAATAGGGCGGATCAGTTTGATGTGAATGTTCATGGTTCTGAGACGCCACAACTTCCTGTTGAGTCGTGAACCTAATTGGATGAAACTCATGAGATGGGACGTACTTTTACACTTTCCCTCTAACACTGTAATCAGGTTTCTACTGTACATAGACACAAGTTATGCTGTGTATTGATAAATCCGGCATTGTTGTGTGGAAATCCTCTCGCTAAACTTTGCTTTAGGGTTGATTTTCAATTTAAGTGTTGTGAAGAACTCACTGAACCCAAATTCGTTTTTGGTAGATGTTGCAATTAATCTTTTCCTGTTCTTCAGTTGTGTGTTATTCAGCCATGACGGTCCTTTGTTAAGCACGGTTGTATTTACAGTTAAAGCCCGTCTAAGGGGCTTACACTGAAGCCCCAAAGTTTTCATGAAGCGCTGTGGCACAAAAAATGATTCACAGGACCTCAACGTGAAACTGACCCACAAGCAGAAACATGAGTAAAGCACACACACATTTGAAATATTAAAGCTTTACAGTTAAATGCCTACAAATATTCAATCTGTGTCCAGTGAGTAGAAAAGCTGTAATGTTGCTCCCTGATGTCCTGACAAGGCGATGATAATTCGGGTGCCGGCTCAGATAATGAACAGCACGGATCCTTGCTGAATTATTGAAAACATAGTGATCCATCAGAAGCCTGGTTCACATCATTTCTAGCGCTGAGCGTCTATTTAAGAGCGCAAGCATAACCACTCTGTCATTAGTGGTGATAGCTTAGATAAACCGGTGCTTGAATTACATCTATTTCCTTGTCTAATGGATAATTCTGAGTATATTTTGCAACTTTCGAACCATTGCCTCTTCACGGTGGCTGCCTTTATTTTAATCCACATTTGTAATTAAACTTTAAGGCTGGAGTGGAGGAACATTACGGGTTTTCCATTTAGTTTGAAACTACTTTCCAGCCATTATGGCACACTTGGGGGCCTTCCATATAATCTACCATGAACAATTTGCCCTAAGAACCACAAATAAAAGTGAAAGGATAAATAAGAAAACACAGACAGAGCTCGCTGTGCTGATTCTCCTTAACCAAAAAGTAATTCACAGCGGAATCTGACAATTAATGCTAATACACTGTTTGATGCAAGATCAATCATGCCGACTACTGTGGAAGAGAAGAACCAGGAAAAGATGGGGTAATGGTGATAATCTTGGCAAACAAGTGCACTGCAAAAAAGGTCTGTCTTAACAAGTGATGTCATTTTGAATTCTGCCTTAAAATCGTATTGAAAAAAAGGTAAAAATGTTATGAAAAGAAGAATTTTAGGGCACATTATCTTAAAATAGGACTGCCTATATAAATAAACGTGACTTGACGTGACTTGATAATGCCACCTGATTCAAAACATTCTTGAAACAGAAATTTTAATGCTCATTGGAGACAAGTGAAATTATCACAACATATTAGCAGATTTAAAAACTAGGAAAACTAAGATTTTTAAGACTAAATATAAGATTGGGCAAATTGTTAAAATGGATGATTTTTGCAATGTTTAATGTGTAAATCTATAAGGCTTTGTCATATGAACAGACGTAGGCCCACACATATAAGTGCAAACACTTAAAGTTCAACTTGGATTTCCCTGACCTTTAGACGGGCTAGTCTGGGTGGCTTCATGCCTTCAGGCCGATCTGTGGCCTTTTGAACATCAAGTGTCCTAAGGTTTCCTTCCTAAGAAAAGACTAAGTCAGAGCTCTCCATACACTTGTGTGGATTAAGACGGTCTCAGGAAATTAATGGGTGCCATTTCATCCAACCAATGCTATTGAACCAGGTAATATACTGTAGTGCGTTTCATTGGCCACAGCCCTGGGTTGGTTTGCAGACGATGCAGAAAATGTTGAACTGGGCTAGACAAGAGGTTTCTTTACTTCTGATTATCATCTATTGCTGCGATTTCCTGCAAAGTCTGCAAAGTTGTTCAGAGCAGTTGCTAACAGCAGTTCTATGACAACAGCCGAGCACAGGTAGCTCAGGTAAGATTTACTGGATTAATCATTTCAGTGGAAAGTCACCTCCCGAGTTCCCGGAATAGATTCTGTTCCCTGTCGGGTAGACCCTCTATCAATAATTGAATTATACCTGGGGTACCTTAAAGTCAGACACTGTGAAGCTCTTTGGAGTCGAGTTTGGACGCATGGAATTTATAGCATCATCCATTTAGCACCATCCCTCGCCAGTGAGACTCCAAATCCCACAAGTCCCCCAGGGTGAGAGTCTCTTGATCAAAGCTGACCGCTATTGAATGTGCAAGGCATTTGTTTTATTTAATCTATCTATCTATCTATCTATCTATCTATCTATCTATCTATCTATCTATCTATCTATCTATCTATCTGTCTGTCTGTCTGTCTGTCTGTCTGTCTGTCTGACTCATTTCCTCTGCTCTGAACATCCTTCATGATGCACCACCCGGAAGAGTTTTCTGGATTATATTTTGATAAAAACCTGGTAGCACATCCAGCAGTGATCTACATGTGCTCTTTACCTGTCAGCGTTTTTCCGTTACAGGCGGAGAACTCTGCTCTATCACTGGAAAACGACAACCAGAGGAAGCAGTATGAACACTGTTTGGATGAGGTGAGTGCTGCTATTTCCTCTGTAAAGCTCTTAAAGCAAGACGTCTCTCTCTCTCAGACAAATCTCCATATGTGTGGACAACAACGTTTCTATTGTATTCTATTGTCTTGGAAATTGTCTATACTTCTTCCTCAGGCCTTATTGTGATAACCAGTTGAAAGCTAGTCACCATGTAGAAATCACAAAATGCTCTATCAATGCCTGATTTCAACTTTCAGGCAGTTGCAAGGCCAGACACACACACACACACACACACACACACACAAAAAACACGCACACACAGGTTATTAACGTTGTTTGAGGCCACAATTGGTATCGAACTGCAAGAAGCTGAGATGACTATCCCTTCCTAAACTAACACGCACATCTATAGAGTTAGCGAGGTCCATAGAGGGAAGCCCAGAGAAGTGTACATCTCTAATTGAAGCAGACAGACAATAGAGCTCCGGCCGATGGGAATAGAAGCTGGTTTGAGTGGAGGAGAGAGGAGTGGCCCGGGAGGACCGGCTCCAGGCTGCAGCGTGGGTTTCCTCCCTTCTCCTCACCTCACCACAGTCCGTCTCTCAATCTCCGCCTCTATTTATTTTTTATTTTTTGTAGCAGGCTTCACTAATGGGCTTGTTACCATGGAGATTGCCGCCCATGATAATTTAAAGTAGATTCTGGTTAAGGACAAAAATTTCAGAGTCGCTGCCGCAGGATTAATTTCTCCTCTTCTGCTTTTGAGACTCGTGATTACGCGCCTGGGTGTTTTTGGGCAAGCGTTCGGAGTGCTACCTGTCACGGTGTGAATAAGCTGAGGCGAGTCTTTTTGACAGATAGATGAGAGAAGTGGACGGAAATCATTTTTCCAGCACACAAAAGTGGAAACCTATTTATTATTCCCATTTCATGGTGTAATGCATGCTTTCCCTTCAGATATCAAAATAACCAGGACAGGATAACAGTGTTTCAGATTACGCTGTTTCATGTGAAATCTGCAATAAAAACTAAACTGAACTACACTTTCTTCTTCTTCATCTCTTTCATCTATGAAGATTTGAGAACATAGAATAGGTACAAGATGGGGTCAATTTATTATCCTTATTAGATCAACGCAAGCAAAGAAATGAAGCACTCCCGGCTTTCATAACTAACTCCAAACTATTTTTTGTGTTTGTATACGGTTGTGTACTTTTGCCTAACGTTTCTAATACTCATAAGCTCTCAACATGCAAGAAGATCAAGTTAGAAATACTGACTGAGGGCAATCACTAGTGCTACCACTAAATCTGTGATGAAACATTTGGTCAATTTGTGTTCAACAGCAACTCACAACTCAAAAACGACATCTCTGATTATTTAGTACATCATTCATGTTTTTTTCTGCAACCCACAACATCTACGGAAAATATTGATACATGATCCGTTGAAAGATAATGATCAGACTCATTTTCAACACCAGTTACGAGCCAGGCACATATTCACTTTTATCGGTTCCACAGCTGCTTGATGAAACATATTTCACTTGTCTTTCTCTCCTCCAGGTGGCTAATCAGGTGGTCCAGGCCCTCCTCACACAGAAGGTGTGTCTCTGTTTATATCCTATTGAACCATTAATCCATTAGAATCAGTGGGCCTCATGCAGCAACATTCTCTTAAATGTCTCTTATATTAAGAGAAAAAATAAGACAACATTGGTGAATCCCAGAAATCAATGGGTACTAACAAAATAAGAACAAATCGTGGATACGAACAAAAATAAGAGGACATTTGTTTGTATATCGCTTCCTGCATGAGGCCCAATGAAAGAAATGATGACTGTCACAACTATGAGTAGCTGTGTGTCACTAATGTAAAAGATGATCAACAGCATGTCTTGCCTCTGCAAACGATGCCATCATGATTTTAAAAAGCAAAAGAAAATCTAAAATATCATTGGGGCTTTTGTGGTGAACCTGACTGTAAAGCAGTTCAGTGGCAGTGTTGATAACGGTGTCATGTGTAGCTTTATAACATCAATGAGTCTTTACCACATTCATTTTGAGACATCAGTATGATTACTGCAAACAAATGAGCCCATCCTTGAGAAGATTGACAGCCTCTGCCCGCCTCTACATTGTGTTATACATTGAATGTGTTTCAATGGATGGACAATAAAAAATACCTGCAAACAAATAGAAATGCAGAGGTCGAACAAAAGGAACTTCTGCATGTTTCAGTCGTCGTGGAAGGACTTTTTACAATAAATCAAAAGATGCAGATGCAGTTTTTTTACTATATTTTCATTGTCACCAGAATTAAGGAAATAAAGTGTCTGAATCTAAACATTTTCTGGGGGAGGTCTCCCTATTTCTGGACTCTCAATCTTGGCAAGTATGTGTGAGACAGAGGCTACCAATCGTCTCAATGGTCCCATTTGTTTACGGTAGTTTTACCAAATGATCACAATTGATTTGACAGTGAAATATTGAATGTTGACAGTGACAATGCCACATGCAGCACCTTTAAACGCTTTCTAATTAAGACAATAGCACTCTTGTCATGTGAGAACCCAACAGCAACAGGACTGTGATCAGTTTCGGTTCAGAGCATTTAATTGCCATCTACATCCTGCATGAACACAGTATCCTGTAGCTGTTAAATTCGATTGAGATACAAATGTAATTC
Organism: Hoplostethus atlanticus; assembly: GCA_034670405.1. Lineage (NCBI taxonomy): Eukaryota > Metazoa > Chordata > Actinopteri > Trachichthyiformes > Trachichthyidae > Hoplostethus > Hoplostethus atlanticus. The sequence continues at coordinate 1,679,604 of JAXDDX010000092.1, forward strand.
TTTGAAAAGGTGACCCGCTTGCTTTTCCTTTCTTTTTTCCCGGTGGTTTTCCAGGACTTGAAAGAGGAATGTGTGAAGCTTCGGACTCGTGTGTTTGACTTGGAGCAGCAGAATCGCATTCTGAGCGTGCTGTTTCAACAACGTGTCAAAATGTCCACGAACCCCGTCTCCCAGGTAGGCCCGCCCGGCGTAATGGATACAAACGGACACTGACAGACACAATCCGCTTCGAGGCTGTTTCAATTTTACATGAGCAGCGCTCCACTTCTAAAGGTTTCTAACTTTAAAAGGCACTAAAAAGAGAAGAACTGCTCAATACACAATGCAATTTAAATTCTGGGGGATGGCTTTCTGGTTTATTTCAACTTTCTTTTGGGCTGAAGAAGGTTCGCGATCAGATTTAGAGGTGGAATCCGATTTGTTTGACCTTATATTAGTTCATCCGTATATTAGTGGGTTGCTGTAGGTCAATCAAACAAGCACTTCCATCCGTTACCGCCCTCTATTTTCATGTTAATCACATCAAAATTAGCTGTAGTGGTTATAATGATCAGTAATTAAGTAAACAATTATATCAGTAATTAAGTAAACAATGATAACGCTAAGTAATTACATTATTAAATGACCTGCTTAATTATATTGTCATTGATGCTAAAGATCTTGTCATTTGCTGCTCAGGATGGTAGAAAGGGCAAGTTGTTGATTTCTCGTCAGCTTTTATATCATCACATAGCTGCAAAAAATAAGTTTTTTAGCATTTTTTATGCTTATTGTGTCATTGGTGCCTGTGTCATTTTGAATATATACAATGGTTCATGAAACTCAACACATGAATGAGCATTCAAACTTTCAACTGAAGTGGGAAAAAACACTAAATTGCAGTTATCTGTTGGTTTTTTCATTTTTCTTCTTTTTACAGTATAAAATTGAATTTCCTTTCACTTCTTCCTCAAGCGATCCTTTGATCCTCAGGTCGGCTGTTTCATTTTGTGGTTTTTCTTTAATTTTTTAATCCTTTTTTTTTTTTTTTGGAGGTTTGTTTATGTAACCTAGCTGATGGGCCTGGTTTGCCTCCTTTGACTGTAACGAGGCAGCGGTGCCCTCGTACTGTACAACACTGGATGGATAAACACATTTTAAATTGAGTGAATCCATTTAGATCCGAAAATATGTTGTAAGCAGGAACGGTGTGCTGGGTCATGCTTTATATCCTTTCATATCACTAAACGTTTATGTGGATTTGAAGAATTCATTTTCCAAATGCTATATATCCATACTGGAACGAAACAAAATCATTAGGTTCATCATTCAGTATCTCTCAAATATACTGGATCCAGTTTGTAAAAGTAAATAATTACTTTGAGAACAATAGCTGCTCAAGAATACTTATTTTAGATTTTGTTCTATCAAGCATTTTAAAACAAACTTTTTTCATGTGGTGGATATCTCTATTTTTTAACAAAACTTTTCATTTTCTTTTAATATTATAGTTCCACTTGTTCTTGTAATTCTGCACATCCACAAAATTGAAAATGTGGTACAATGGAGAGAAACTGTCCCGGTAGTGAAACTGAAGCTAACTCTTCCATGAATAATGAATGACAGATGATACTTCTGATGCACCGATGATACTTCTTCCAATCGGGGCTGAATATTGACAGAAAATCCCTGAGTCGGACGGTCTAGCCCGGCTTGTTAGACCTTGGGACTAGCTTTGCATTCAGAAAGCATCATCTGTATTTGATAGAAAGGGTGGTTTATTGAACTGGCTCTCCGACTGTCTTTCTCTCTCATCGTACCCTGTGGGAACTGCACATGCAAGTTGAAGCCAATCACAAACACACCCCGGTTTTTCAGTGTGTAGTGTATTATTGAATAGCTGCCTAGGCGGAGCAGCTGTCCAAAGGCTGCTATGCTGTTAATCCACATGGTGTAGCAGGCGGGGCTGTTGTACTCAGACTCAAGTCCAGTCTCAGTCTTCTTCTTTTTAAAGGAGAGTGGGCGGCCCGCTCACCTTTAGTAGTTTTATTCTATATTTAGACAGTGGGAAAGAAACAAGAGACACAGGCCAATCAGTGTTTTATAAACACAAGAACACAGTATCAAAATGCATCATCCCTCCAAATTTCAGGGGGATACAGCCCGATACACAGTCCCCCCCATTTCATTGTGTTGGGGACAATCAATCAATCAATCAAGTTTATTTGTATAGCACATTTCATACACGGTGGCAATTCAAAGCGCTTTACATGAGATTTAAAAAGAAGAACATATAAAATAAAATAAAATACAATAAAAACACAATAAAATCATAGTGCAGATAGGGCATATAACAATAACACTCGAGTATAATAATAAATAATAATAGTTAACAATAATAGTTAAGCCATATTTATTAGCCTATTATTCCATGATCTTAAATGCAGTCATATAATATCTAGTGTATCCAATCAAATGCCAGGGTGTTAAAAATGACTTGACCCCAGTTGGTTTTAGCCTGGACTGAAACAAGATCCAGTGACTACAAACTAACACCGTCCACAGCCCAAACTAATCCAAAATAACCAAGACCCTTCTCTCTCCTGTAGACTCATCATGCAGGGAAGGTGTTTGCAGTTATTTCTGGATTGTGAAATTCATTAGGAATTTTCCAGCAGCAGTTCTTCAGCATGACTCCCCTCCTGACGATCTACATTCAGGAGACCAGACTTAATTAACAAATAATAATTGATAATTGAACAAAAAAATATCTTGAATCCATTGTAAGAACACTGCACAAGTTCCTTTCTCCAGCTCCATGGAAGTGGTCATGGAGAAGATAGGAATTCCCATGCCAGTTCATTAAGTATACTGTGAGCCCAGCAGAGCAGTAGATCCTTCAGTCTTGACCTTCTTTGTAAAAGCCAAACTATTTCAAACCAACTTTCTTAAGGGAGGTAAGGGAGAATCTGTAAATTAGCGCTGCAGAGATGCACTGCTGCTGCTTCTGCTGCAAAGAACTGTCGCAGGTTATCGCAGTTTGCTGACTTTGTTCTTTATGGGCAGGTTAAAGTCACTGGATCAAGTAGTCCACTGATCGCTTAAAGGGTCTTTCAGGCTGTTGGTTGAGATTTTAAAAATGTTTTGTGTTTTTTTTCCTGGAAAGTTAAAAGTACATATTTGGCATCATACCAGTAGACAGAAATATGCATTGTTCTGCCTGGTTTGTAGAGAAAATGACTTATTACAGATTTACTGTTTAAATTAACAATTTGATTAGTTGAGGAAATCTTATGACTATTATACTAGACAGTCTTACAGTAATATGAATCTAATAGCAATTTTAATTCTATCAAGACTATAAAATTGGAAACCATGTGAACCACTTACTTACTAATTAATTAATAATTACAATTGTTTAAATGAATTGTGGCAAAAGGGTCATTATTAATGTAACAAAGCAATATCCTTTGTTTTTTGTGATTAAACAGTGCAGTGAATAGAGTGGTTATAGATCGCATTGACAGAAAAAATAATAACTAACAGAGTAACTGACGGATAATGTAATTGTCCACATTGTAAGAAAAATCCCCCTGAATGTGTAGAAAATGCAATAAAACTTGTTAATGTAAATAAAACAAATACTGCTTAATGTTATAAAATCTTTATATTGATATATTTTTGGGAAAGTTACACTCCTTATAATGTAATAACATCTAATAAAATATCCTTCTAAATAAAAGTGTAATATAGCTTTTAATATAATAAATTGATAGGTAAAGCAAAAACATCTTCAGATCGATACAGGTTTTATTATGACTATGTCTCTCTATTTTATGAACCTCATTAATACAGCAGTTATCCAGTATTTGCAGTTTAAGATAAAGTTTTCTCAGACATAAAGATAATTATCTTGCTTGCCTAAAGCTTGAATATTGACTAGAGTTTTTATATTTGTCTCCAGTGAAATCACAAACATTGAAAGTTTTCAAACAAGCCTTGCATGTGAAGGGTTGTGACTGTTAGGAATTATTTCTTGGTCGTGGTGATGAACGTAAGAAGAAAGCAGCAACAAACTACGTCCCAGGATTCAATGAGTATTTAATACAGTTCAGCGCTGAAAGGGAGAAATATCCGGCAGCATCTCTGCCTACGAGGATAATCTGAAGAACTCCAAGCAGATACAGTTCCTTTATACAAACACACCCATGTGATATTTTACATAGATCCTTTCATCCCCCTCAGCCTCTGTCTGTCGTCCCTATGTTAATTGAGTTGAGTGGAAGTAGTTCTGTCTCACCTTCCTCTAGACCTGTGAACACCATGTCTCTTGTGCTAATTTCCAATTGATTAAAGGCAACCAAAAGGCCTGCATTGTATTGTAGAAGAGGCCTCCAGACGGCCTTAGTGTATTGTATTTTAGTGTATTGTAATGTCTTGCCGAGACAAGACAACCTTGCCTCGGCCAAATATATAATTCCCAACATGACGCAGTGGTAACAACCGATTCCTGATTCCTGTTTTGCTGAAAGAGGCACGGAGGCATTTTCCTGCCACGTTTCACCTGCTGCACACCTAAACGTCGTTTTGACTGGGGTTGTGACGGATGGAGACAATCCTGCATCACACTTTATGATTGAGGCTCGTCAGTGAGCTGCAGAACTGGGTTGGACATAACACTTTGAGTCGACGCCGTGAGAGCTGTCACATTCAACACCCATTGAAATCACTTGTGTTTGTTTCACTATAAGACATGTTGTGGAAGCTTTATCATTGATTCCCCCTCAAGGTTGTTTGACAGGACTGAGGAGAGTTAGTGGGGGTGGATGGGAAAGGACCTGAATGGAATCAAGTGAATTGAGTTGTCACATTGACTGCTTACAGCTGAGGCGTGTCAGGTGTGCAACGCAGACAGCAGCTTAGCAACATGAATAAACGATAAAGAGAAAAGTGGGAAGGTGGAGACGAAGATGGAGGAGAACTATAAAGATTTAAAATAGCCATCAGAGAGGGGGAAGAAAAAGAGGTAAGAAAGTAAATGTTACGTATGAAGAAATCCCTGCAAAGCTCCGCGGGTCTATTCACGCTCTACAACAAAGACTGCAAGAGCCTGTACCTGTCTGTTCATTCTATTCTATTCTATTCTATTGTATTCTAAATGTGAGGTAGTTGAGATGAGGGACTGCAGTAAATTCAAAGACAATGTGCTTGCTGTTGGTTGCTTCTAATTTTGTCAGTCCAGAAAGGTCAGCTTATTCTACTGTTGCAAGTCCCTCTGCAGTAGAGCATCGTCTAGACGGGTAAAAAGGTTAATCTGATATACAGTACTGGTTTGCGGATACAGCAGAACGATATTGGCCTTAAAAAACGGTTATAGTGTCACATGATGGTCTAAATGCTGTTTCAGAGGCTTTTCAACCCTGATAAGAAGAAAACTCTGGGGAAAAAAACACTGAATACTTGTCACTTTTTGAATTCAAGATATTGTATCAATAAATGGAATATCACAAAACAGCTATTGACAACTTTAGTCTACAAATATCTATATGGGTATCAGCCTTCGAAAAGCAGTTGAATAAATTCAGAGGTTGACAAAGAGTTAGGAGAGATATACACACCCAGGGTAGGGTCTGCAGATCTCTGCCAGACAACTATCTGAACAGTGATTATAAAGACAGGAGGGGGGGTAGTTTCTAAACATCTACAAGGTTATTCTCAACCTAGACTGAACAATATGTACTGTGTTAAAGGTTTCTTGAGTCTCTCATGTGGTCGGCCTTCAGTATGGGCTCACACAAGCAGTACATTCATGTAGATCGATCGCACATAAGCACCTCATTCATATAGATACATATCACATGATACTGCAGCAGTTAGGATCACCTCACAGTAGAGATGTGTTCAACACAATCATATTACTCAGAAAGGTTAAGATACAGTTATTAAGACATCATTTCTTCCACAAAAGCCCAAATTGGTCGAACCCTAATAGTTACCTGGTAACTCTACTCCAGCCTACATGCCCTCCCTGAGTCCCTTTTGTTGTCTTACTTGAAACATTGAACAGAGTCAGGGCCAGACTGGGACAACAATTCAGGCCAGGAGTCACACACCCATCACCCATCCAGGCCAGCTCGCCTCCACAGCAGCAAAAGAGACTTTGAAATCATTCACCACTGAATCCATTAATACATTACAGTCAAGAGTCAAGAGAATTTCCTCTTGACTTACAAACAACTCACATTTTATCAATTCATATACCCACCAATAGTGTACTATTCAGTTCTAGTGTGCAACTATTGCCTCATATTTGCCTATTTGAAAACATATACACACACACACACACACACACACACACACACACACTCCAAAATGCACAGACAGTGTAGCAATCCATAATCATATCAGACAAGGACTTGATATTCCATATAGGACTATTAGTCCTATAAGTCACCTCAACTCTTTATCCCACTGAGGCTGACAGTCACAACGGCACTCTATTCAATATAATGGTAGCAACAGCACCTCATATATTGCTGCCATGACAACAGCACTTACATGACAAGGCTATATAGGCACTGTATGTGGCACAAACTAATGATGATTGTATCTCGCAGCCAGCAGATCATTTAGACACCAGCTATAGGTGCACATTCACAGAAAAATATCTGCAATCACTCAAGGTCAGGAGCAACCTCTCTGCTACGGCACCTCCGGGTGCTTCAGCCCTTTTATGTGGAATGCATTCAGTGTGCCAGACACAGCAAGATCCAAGGTCGTTGTTCCTCCGGTGCCCTTTTTGTCTCCGACACCGGTGAAGACCCGGGGCCAGTAGCCTGTGTTGGTAATGAGCACAGTCTGGCCTCCTATACCACAGGAGGAGTGTGATTACGAAGACAAGAGATCGTGGCCTCAGTGCTGCCAGAAAGCAGGAGCAAAGAGGCCAGAACCCATTAGACTCTATTGGATTCCTCTGTCCCAGCTACAGAGAGTACTCCACAAATGAAATCCAGGTCATTTCATTATCCCCCATCGCTGTCAATGAAGACTGGAATAAGGAAGGAGGGAGTGATGGAGGGATTTGATGGTGGAGAGATAACACTCTGGTTGCGTATCAAATTTCCAGACAACACCGGGGCAATAATAAATGAATTATTGAAATGGGTTTTTGTTTATCACCTTGAGTGAGACATGCTTATTTACAGTATAGGAATTCAACAACAACACGGGTTGAGAGATCGGGTTGTTAAACCGGCGCCAGGTGCTTCTTTTCCTCAGATGAAGTGAAACATAAAGTCAAATACATGATGAAGTAAAATCCATTTGTCCTTTTCAAATGTTTAAAAAATGCATTTGATCTGATCTATCTGGTGAGTGTGAAGCTCATATAAAGAACAGCAGGGAGAAGACGTCACAACACCAGTGCAATGTGCAATAAGGATGAAAGCACCTGGACAGTGGTGATGCTGTCTACTAATAATGACTTTATAGACTGTTTCAGGTGAGGACAGCGCTGATTAGATGGCTCTTTATTGTCCTCGAGGGGAAATTGCAGTTATGCAGCAGTACAGAACAGGAGAGAGGCACACATCACTATACAATAAACAAATTTAAGGGCAACAAACTGTATAAAAAAGATCCTCAAAATATACAAAAAAAGAAATATACAAAAAATATACAAGTAGTGCAAGGAGTAATAACTTATTGCAATTTACAGTTGTGAATTTAAATTTCATTAAAACTTTCCTGCAGATGCTACGTTGAAAAGAGCAAAAGTGAAACTAGATATATATATAAGTGCAGCTATATGATACTCTATTCCAGTTAATGCATCTTTGAAGAACTTAAAAAAGTAAAAAAATAGCTGGAAGGGGTAAAAGAAGAAAGAAGAAAGCTCTCCCAGGTAGAAACCATGTGTACTGTCTGAAAGGTTTTCTGCTAAGTAATATGTATGTAAGACTTGAAAGAAAACAGGAAAGGAAGCAGGGAAGGAAGGCTGCTTACGAGCTCCATGGTTACCACCAAGAGTTGGCATGGCAACCAATTAAGCACAGTTAGAGCTTCATGGGAATCAACAACATGGTCGCAGTGTGTGTCTGACCAATCAGATCGCTTGGCTGACACTCCCTGACCCTCGTAGGTAATGAGAAAAAAAGACTGTTGATTTTATCTAAAAAAAAAAGTAAGAAAGAAAGAAAGTAAGAAAATATAATGAATAAATAAATAAATAAAATACAACTCACACAATGTGTTTAGTTCAACATCTCCTTAAAGTTAGATACAATTAACAAAAAATGTTTTAAGTGACTGTTTTAAGTGATTAGATTTTTGTAACCGGATGGTTTAATTATTTGGTTTAATTATTTCAGTTTAATGGAAATTTGTAATTCAGATACTAATGAACACATTTGAGATGCATTGCCATTTATGGGCATTATGAGAACAAAATGCATCCAATTCAATTTGTTCACTCCATTTATTTATTTAAGCTCTACATGAGTCAGTTTCATAGATGATAACACGTCTTTTACAATAGAATGACTTAATCCAGTTTGATTCGTCATACAATTGTAAATCTTACAAAATGGACCAAAATATTTTTGAGTGTGTGATGTAATAGCGGCTTAAGACTTTTATTTTAATAAGTAAGGGGAAATTTAGCAACCAAAACATCAGCAGCCTCTTTTTTTCTGCTTTCATCAGCGGCCTCACGCCAGATTCATATGAACTAATCCAAACCAAAGTTGTGATTAAAAATTAAAAATGTATCTTGTTGTCAAATCACTAGCTGGAAGGATCCCATTCATTTTCATCACACTCTTAATATGAAGAATATCATGGAATTTAGGATAAAGTCTTTACACATTTTTATAGATGATTTTTATAATTTGCCACCTACAGAGAGGACGTCTTCACCACACAGCACGCCGTCTCTCCCTAAGGCCTAAACTTCCTGTTTTTAACTTTTCTTTATCCAGGGAAGGTTTTGCTGAGCACGCATGCCATTTCAGCCAAGCCATGCTTCAAATTGATCCAGTCACATTCACACCTGGAAGCCCACAAACAGTCTAGTACTGGAGCATTTCACTGTACAGAGCCAAATCCTATAGTGTTTTCTTTTTGCTTTCCACACTTTCAACCGTGGTTCCTTCATCTCTCTCTGTCTGCTGACAACAAGTGAACAGCAGTGCATCTAATTACAGCCCACAAGGCAAAACAGTGAGCAGCACAGAGGAAAAAAGGGGGGCGGAGGAGGTGAAGGTGAAGCGATAGAGATGAAGACGTAAGAGAGAAAGAAAGGCAGGTGTAGCTGAGCGAGAAGTAATAATGACCAGGAGGTGGATGAAGGGTGAGGTGGCCATTGGTTGTGATATTGAGGGAGGTGAGAGCAGTGAAGAGGGTTATTGTTTCAAAGAGAGGGGTGAAGGAAACTAGGGCATGAGGAGCGGTTGGTTGAGTATAACCTTGCTTTGGGCGGTGCAGGGGGATGCATGGAAAATGAGGTTGTGAAATTCAAAAGAAAGTGAATTTACAAGTCCACGGAAGCACTGGTGTATTCTCCTTGGGTTTGAACTGTCCACCACGCTGTGTGGAAGATGCTGATGCTGATCGGCAGCCTGTTTCTGCTTTCAGTGTACTGAATCTGAAAATGGTTTAAGTTTCACTTCCACAGCAACACCACCCGAAAATACCAGGAAGTCATACTGTTTTCCGGGTGTGTTGAGTAGAAGATCAGAAGAGGCAGTGATGTATGAACAATTCTAAAATTCACAAAATCGCTGAAATGAACGGCGATGTGACATTTGAAATGCATCGACATTTGGGCTTTAATGGGTCTGAATGCAGTGTGCTGAACGTTGATATTTTTCACACACTCCACACAACAATCTGCAGTGTGCTTATTGCGGATAGCACTTACGTTTATGATTGCATTTGGCGCATCACAACTGCGAGTCAACCATGACTGAGCTAATGCCACATAGAGAACCCTGTGATCCTGGTCCTCTATAGTTCGACGAGGAGGGTAAGCCACTAACGCTGCCAGGGTTAGGGGTTAGATTCCCATCCCATGCTGAAAACGTATGAAGTCATGGTGCCGTAAGGCGCTTTGAAAGAAAGTGTCAACCAAGTGGCATATGCTCTGTGTAGCGCCCTTCATAAGCGGTATACTGAAGAAGGAGCATGTGAAAAGTTGTTGACACGGAATGTATTATTCTGACAGAGGAAGCTGGAGGGGAGCAGAGCTAATATTTATTTACTTAAGTTTCTGGGCCAGTGCTCATGTGTGGGTATATCTGAGGGCTTGAAGGTGCAGTTCATTGCTACATGTCCGATTAGCGGCCCCTGATAGGATCCTTAGACGTATTAGACATAGTATTTGCTCTTCAAAAAGCACTCCTGTCTCAGGTCTTCTACATCCAAAGAGGAAACGTTTTTTCAAACAGGAATTGTACACAAAAGCAAATCGTTTTAGAACGTTTATTTTTAGATGTGTCATTCATACATTTATTTATTTACTTACTTACTTTTCAACGTGACATAGATGTATTTTTAAATAGAAAAGGCATGGCATGTTTGACATTTCTACGTGAGGAAGCTTCATATATTGTTTCATAGCACCATGACAAAGTTAATGGTAATTATTTGATAGATTTCTTGTTTCTTGCTCTTTCAAACTTGAATTAAAGTAAAAACAGGAAAATCACAAGGAGTTTTCACATGACAGTAATGATATTTCCCATTAAAACAGACCACTACTTACTCTGAGGTTTGTATAGGGTTTGTATCCGGGGAACTAATAATTTCTGCCAAACCTGTAGATAGTGTTCAACCTCTGATATCTTTTAATAGGCCTTTGGCAATTTTTTCACATGACAAGCACTTGGATGAGGCATCGGTGTCCATGCAATCAAGGAGACATAATCTTCTTTCACTCTGTAAAACAGTCATGCCTGGAGTCTATAAAACAGAACCAGATATTAAGCAAAAGCCAAAATATTAAGCAAAAGTCATTTTAGGAACTGGGAAAACATTGAAGATATGGAGGGAAAAACACTCCCTGCATTGGCCCTGAAGTTGCCCTTGACTTAAAGCACAGTGCCGCTCTGATTGGGGTTTTTTGTTAAACTGTATCACTCGTGTCAAATCTGAGAGATACCCCTCTATTTGCTGACTGTAATTAGTTCCCAGATTAATCCGCAGCAGCGTGGTCAGATTTGGTGTTCTCCCACAGTGCTTGTGAAATAAAGCATAGAATGGTTAATCAAATAATAGCTGAATATCAATGAATGGACCAAATCACTTTGGTCCCCAGCTCCCTGATGCAATTATTTTCTATTCACATTAATTATTGCTAACAGATGACACTAATGACTTTGAGAGGAAGCTGGCCATGGCAGCCTTGCAAAGGATCAATGCTGTTTTAAATGGGGTCACAACACGCCTAACATTTAGCGTCTTTGGGCCACTCTGAATTGCCACGGATGCATACAGCATCTGTAGCCTGCCAGCCGCCCCACCAATAGACTAGGCTCTCTGCGTACAACTCCAACTCCTGCAAGCACATATCATCTAACAGAAGAGCTATGAACATAAGTAGAAAATACTAAACATTGGTCTATTGTAAGACCTTGACCAAGCCTTTCAGTACCTTCCAATACCTATTAACGCCTTAAAATCAAGACTGATAGCAAAAATTATTTCAAAATATAAATAACAAAATATAAAAAATGTTAAATGCCAGGCTAAATTATCCCTTAGTGCTATTATGCTTTTTAAGAAACCAAACCCTGCTCATTCATAATACCGGGCTGACAAAGAAAGCAAGGTTACTGTATAATAAATAAACTATTCTGTTGATAAGCACATTGGTACCATCAGTTCCTCTGAATAATTCAACCACAGGATACAAATCCACATTTCAGGAGAACTGTAACACTTAAATAAATACAGTACATCACACTCGGGTGCGTGCTGTACTTTTTTGTACTGGCTTTGCAAACTGGATTTCACTCACAACAATGAATTATATTGAATCATGTCACATAGGATCATTACATTTTGTATTGTATCAAATCTGCTCTTGTTACGGTAATAGATGTTTACCCAGCTGTTCAAAAACATCACCGTAATGTTATATGGAACATATAAGCCATCTGATTATTGATAGCTGACAGGAGGAAATGCTTCTTCAGGCTCACACATCCAATGTCCAAATCAGCAGCATAGAACAAGGAAAGCTACTTTGACATAAAATGTACGGCCAGGGCCTCTAGAGGCCAGAGCCAGCACCGCTAGTGAAGCTACACCTGTCGTCTGTCACGTCTCTGGGAGTTGACTGCTGTGGTATTTGGTTTCTAGTTTTACAGAGTTAAACTTTTGTCAGCTGTAACACTAGACTATTCAATCAAGAGACTTACAAAGCATTTTCTTTCCCCTGTCACTTATGAGAAACAGGCACAGTATGGGCACACTGGCATCGGCAGAAAACTGTTTTCTTTTTCAGCATGCCTTGGCAAATATAACTAAATTACACTACCCAGTGAAAGATGAGATTAAGAGTCCTCTGAGTCAGAAGACCACCGCGTGAATATTGATCTTGGTTCATCTTGTAGGCGCCAACCAAACAGGAGTATTATTCATCCAACATTGGTTATTTATTGTACACTGACATTTGAAATATGAATGAGTAGCAGACACACCAAGAGGCCAAAGCTCAGTGGATAGTATGCCTTTTTATCAGGACAGAGGCATCTCTATAAAATGCCTCAGTTGACCAGCTTGCACAAAGTAATAATGGCATACCTGCAAGACTAGAGAAAAGTGAATACACTCATTATAGAGCAGGAGCCCTCTAACTAGTGGAGTGGAAAATGTCATTCCTTTCCTCAATTAGCCTTTGGATGGAAAGAGACAGCATGTATCCAGCATATTGATTATTTGAAATCTGTGACAAATACAAATGGAGAGCTGTGGTTCATTCTCACGGGTGCTAAGATAACCTATTGAATACAATGCCAGGCATTATGTGTATGAACAAACATTGATGAGACCGGTGCAAAGGTTAGTAATAATTATAGGATTTGATACATTTGATTATTAAATTGTATTGTCTTTGCCCCATATATATGAATGTGAGTGTCTTATATTTATATTTGACACATACACATAAAGATACATATATATTTTGTGGTCACAATGGTCACAACTGTGGTATATTATTTTAGATAAGGCACCGCAATTATTCTACACTTTTACAATCTCAGGTATCAGGTCCTGCGTCCATATCTGCAGCGTGTCGATATGCTTAATTCCTGTTGGCTGATTATGCAATTCATTACTTTCCAGGAGCTCCAGAGGAATGGAAAGGCAGGTACTTCCTCTGGGAGGTGGCCCAGCCTGCTGAGTCTAACATGCCCACGCAGTAGCTGCAGCGGCAGTGGGAGTGAGGTGTCACTATCCAGTGCTTGTAGTGAATACTCCAGTGGCTCCCATACTTGGGCAGAAGGACGCGGCTCCTCCAAGCAGGTGGGTTTCGTTATCTTCCCTCAAATTAATTGCCATGTCAATTTGGTGTAAACTGCTAAACTTGTTTTTGTCTTTTTGGCATTTCTGGTAAAAAAAGTATGATCCATCTATTAACGTCATTTCAAGAACTGTAAATGTCTCTGTCAATACAGTGTGCCACAAGCCGGGAGAAGAGGATGAGTGCGGGGTCAGTATCATCAGCACCCATTGACCAGGCAGACCTGGGATGGAAGGAAGGTCACATTCTGAAAGGCCTGAAGCATCTCCAAATGCGTGGTCCCAAAGAGCCATCCTCACTTGCATCTCTGCCACATTACAAAGATTGTATGACCTCCAATGAGGGTATATACTCACTTGGTGTGAAGTGTGGTCCACAGGGGATTGTACCTAAACAGGCAGTCACTATGGGCAAACCTTTCAAGGCAGGAGCAGGGGTTGCTGCCCTAGTTTCAGACTCTGATGATGCAGATGATGAATCACCTAAATCCCCATCCGGGGAATCTTGTGACCAACCCACAAAACAACAGCTTTGCTTGGAGAAACCTGATGTCACAAGAGATGAAACAAGTCCTGTTGACAGCAGTTTTCAAGAAGACCCTATAAAACTCACAGGAAATCCTGGTCAGCTTCCTCTCACCTGTCACAGACAACATCTTCTCGGCGGGCCCCACACTGAAACCTGGTGTCAGCCCAACAGAGAGCCCTATCCACATGGATGAATTAAAGAACAAAGACTCACTAGAAAAAGACAAGTCACCGGGCCCGAAGAAGTTAAATGACAGAAACAATAACCAGGAAAAGTCCACTGACCGTAAATCCAGACTTGATTACGTCAAAAGGCAACAGGACAGACTTTTAATCAAGCAACTGGAAGCAGGGGCAAGCGATGTGAGCTCATCTCTTCAGAATACTGCAACAAGAGCTCTGAGCTGTGTTAGCGAAGCCAGACAGCGCAGCTCCTCAATGGACATTCCTCATTGCAGAGATCAGGCAAGTCAAGCTAGCATTGACGGCAAGGACTATAGCATCTTGGAATCCCCAAAAAGGAAACTAAAACTTCAACCTTGTGACTCAGCCAGGAAAGCTTTCATTCTGCGGAGCAAGAGTGCAGATGGAGGACCGGAACAAGCGAAACAATTACATTCTCCTCTACACCAGAAGCTTATTAAGGTCCATAGGTCCAGAGGACAGTCAAACTCTCCTACACACAGTGTTCCTAGTAAAAGGTCAAACTTTGGCAAAACACCTGGTTCAGTCAAGGGAGCATTTCAGAAAGTTGAGAAAGGTGAAAATTTTGCTGTGACAAGAACTTCCGAGTCTCTTGAGTGTGTAGGGCAAAGTTCTCCCCTCTCTTCCCCCATGAAACATTCAAAGGTATTTAAACCTCCTGGGGTCAATGAATGCTTAAAGAGTCCAACCAAAGCACATTTGCAAATTACTAAACTTCCATCAAGTAATGAATCTGAGGCAGAGAGCCCCATCTCTAACGATTTACCCTGCTCCCCACTCAAACAACAGCATCAAGAGCAACACCCTGATGCTTCCCATTTGGAACTTAGGTCCCCATCCCCACCACCACCACCAGGCCGAACTACTTCACTTCTCATTAGACCTGGTTATGACTCTTTACCCAAAGCCCATAAATCCGTAGGTCAACCTCAAAGCTCTACCACTGGGAAGACAACAGCTAGCAGCACCAAGCCTCAATCAAGTCAGCTTTCAACTGTTTTACAGATGCAACCTCAACACTCTAACACAGCAAAAGACACTCGTCATATGGCCCCACAAATGGGTGCTGAGGTTGTTAAGTCACCGAAAGGCGTCCCTGCCAAGGTCTACTATCCCCAATCATCCAGGATACCATCTACAACCTCCATTCCCGTTCAAGAATCACAAGCTTCAGACTCTGTCCAGTCATCTATGAGCAGAACTGCCACGTGTCATGATGAAAATGGTGTTCTGTCTATATCAAATCAGAGCATCTTACCAGTATCCCAACATGGCACTGGTGAGCCAAGATCTTCTGAAGTCTTGCCTCAGGTTTGTTCTACTGTTCACTATCCTGGGATTGGCAATCCTCAGAATTCCACCTCAAGAGCTGTGAAAACAGCCCTTCCTGTAAATGCTACATCCCATGAGGCAACCTCAGGACAGGGGATTACTACCTTCTTAGTTCTAGGGAGGCATACCAAAGGTGATACGAATACTGCTACGAAAGGTGTCCAGACATTTGACACATTCACTTGTGACCTCCATGCTCATCAGATGATACATGGAGTTAATGAAAGTGGTGCAAAGGACAAAGCCCGGCGAAAGATTGAGACCCGTTGTAACTCACTGGATTCAGAGCCCTCGGTACAACCTTCTGCAGCAGACAATTGTGTGATGTTAGACTGGGGGTTTGATGAGGAAGGTTGGCTGTTCAAACGGTCTGTGTCTGTGTCAACCAGACCTCCCCTTAAACCAGTTATGGGCATGAATGGAGCTAAGGCTCGTAGCCAGAGCTTTGGTGCGCGTTACATGGACAGGCCAAACTTTAACAGATCTGGAATGATCCGCACCCAGATCAAAACTCACTCAGGGAGCTCTTTGAATTATCTTGGTGATGTCTTCCCAGGAAGTATGAGTTGCTCCAGTAGCTATCATTGTCCAATGAACCGATCCCTTTTGAACAACTTCCTGATTGAAGAGGGCCTACCATTACCTTCTCATTTAGGGTCCTCCAGTGAAAGACTTCAAAGTCTAAAACAGCAACGAGAGCAAGCCAGGCGCCTCCAGATTGAGCAACAGTTCTCAAGCGCCTTTGGCGAGCCAGTTTCTGAGGAACCAGAGAGACAAAATACTATAACCACGATTGAGGAGAAAGTGATGCTTGGAATAGAGGAGAACTTGCATAAGACTCAGGAACAGGAGAGAACCAATGAAGCTAAACAAAAATCTGGGTCAACCTTGGCAAACTGGTTTGGCTTTCGTAAGAGTAAGCTTCCTGCTCCAAGTGGTAAAAAGGCTGATCCACCTAAAGTAAAAGAGGAAAAGAGGGAGCAAAAGATCACATCCCTTCTGGGAGGAAAGCAGGCAAAGTCTGACAAAAAGAAAGACAGAAGAAAAAGTGATGGAAAGGACTGGTAAGAACTTTAAATCACTGCCTTCTTAATAATAATAAGGCAACACGATAACAGAAATCAGCAGGGCAGATAAGAATGAATGCTGGGAAGTAATAAACGTGATTAAATGTCCATAAGCAAAATTCATAAAGTTTCAGGATAGAAAGACTAAAGTTTGTTTCATCAACAGATATGAAGAGTACTAAGCCAAAACCTCAAATTTATAACACTTAAAAACTTAAATACATAACACAGACAAAAATGTGGCATAACACTGAAATACATTAGCTTTATGTTACATAAGTGTCACCCATAATTTTTGCCTTTGTTTGCGGGATGTACTACCTTTTTCTTTTTGGACTCTTTTTTTGACTCCTATAGATGTAAAGTTGCATTTTGGGACATTTTGTAGTTGTTCTGTAGGCTGCTTATAGATTAAAAAGCAAAAAAGCAAAACTATCAGTAACAACAGCATCCTTGTTTAATTTTCTAGTTATAGGTTATGTTTATAGATATTCCAGGAAATGCACATTTGCTTCAGGAAATGCAATATTGTTAAAGGTTTTCTAAAGCAGGACCATTAGTAATAACAGTGTCCTTTTTCAGTTGTGACTCTGGTGCGTTAAACTCAACACCTGTGCCTTTGAGACCTACTGAGCTTTTGGCTTTCGTTCATTTCGTTTCATCTCAACACTGAACCATCAGTGCTCAACAGTCCAGCAGATCTCTTCATAGCCTTTCTGCCAATGAAGTGATTTATAACCCGGGCCATTTTTATCAAGTGGTCGTAGAGACATTTATCACTCCTCTTAGCCCTGAGACCAGTTGAGACACATTTCATACAGAACACCGCAGTCAGGTTTCAAGAGATATAGGGTAATTTATCAGCTGAAGCACCCTGGGCATGTTGAGTCAATATCAGAGAATCTCAGATTATAGTGGTTGGTTGAAAAAACGTTTTCTTTCAGCTCTGCAGGGAGGAGAGAGTCTCATGATGCAGTGCGAGCCTGCATCTCAATGCCCTGCCCAGGAATGCCCCTGAATGAGATGCAAGGACATACTGACATCTTAGGAGACCCAAAGGTAAATTAAATCATTGCGCAACACAAAAGGTTGGTCCTGTTATTGGTATGAGCTCAGTTTTAGTTCTAATCAGGGAAAAAGTGTATGTATGTGTGTATATAACATCACAATAATACCACTGGAAAGACCTAAACGATGGAGTGAAATGGGATGCACTTGACTTGAGACTGAAAGATTTAGATGACTTAACACGTATGAGATGTACTTGAGGCTAATTTCAGCAAGAGTCCCTCAAACACTCTTACACACCATTTCATCATTTGTCATTACCAAACCATATTTCAAGATTTAAAAAAAAAAATCATTCCATCCATAATTTCACCACCAATGGCAAGAATGTTTCTGAATAATCAAGTAACAAGTACTCTTCAAGTTTTCAAAAGTATCTGTAACCTGATAAGAGTTAAAAAGAACAAAAAGTTTAAATATAACCGAGTACGGTGACCGTATGTTGTAATTATATAGCTGTAATCCTAGTATATATAGTTATTAGTTACTCCTGTAATTATATGACATTTGGTGGACAATTTTTATCCAAAGCACCTTACAGTACCATGAGTGCATACATTTTTAGCTTGGATTGCCCCAGTAGGAATCAAACCCCTAACCCTGGCAGCATACCCACTGAGTTGTGCAAGACCATATAATATGGCACTTTAACGTAATATTACAAAATGGCCATCTGTCTCCAGCTGTACATTTTAGGGAATTAGCTGATGCCCTTGGCCAGCGAGACAGACAGTGACTGAGCAGTTAAGGATACTACAACAGGACGTCTTGGCTGCTGCAGGGATCAAACCTACCGCTCCTACTGCAGACATGCACATGAGAGACAGAAGGTTGTTCATCATCGTTCTACACATGTTCGGTAAACTAGGCTCATTGTAATGCAATTTAGATAAATACTGTTTACAGGCTGTGCGCACAGGTGGGCCATCAGCTAGTCTAGACAGGTCAATTGCATTACAGCTTATTCCATCTACCCTCAAGGTTAATATAAAGGGAGATCTCCGCTTTTAATTTGATTACCAGGCCAAGAAGTGGTGTCAGCTGGTCCAAATTGTCTCGTTGCTGATTTATAACCTGCTATTAAAATTCACAAAGAAAGTGAGATAAATCCAAGACAAATTGGAAAGAGCAAAGAAGTTAAGTTAATATATTAATCGTGGAACAGATACTCTTGGACAATTGTCTCATAGTTCACGTCCCATTTTAGTCTGGTGGGTAACTCATTGGGTGTCAAGGTTAGGGGTTCGACATCTACTGGAGCCATCCTGGGAAGAAACGTCTCTACATATGATATTTTTAAGGTGCTTTACATAAAAGCATCCACCAAATGCTATGTATATATGATGTTTTTGTCTTTCTACAAAAAGATGCAGATGATGAACCTCAGAGCTGATGGTGAAAATGGGTCTGCATTGACGAGCCCCAGCCAGGATCCTGTAATAGGTCAGATTTTTCTGTCCTCTGTTGCCTGTTAATGTTGGACCGTTGCAACAATCATTTTAAAGAGTTAAAGAGTTTTAAAAAGTTGCATACAACTGATGCTACCAGTGTGTCTTTTTTTCTTCCACCTCTCTGTGTTGTATTTATTTCCAGGAGTCAGTTTTATTTGGGACAAAAAGGTACCAAATCATCATTGTTAGCAAAGATTATTAAACGCTCCCCTTGTGTTAGATAGATAGATTTAGTGGAAGAAATGGTGAAGAAAAAGAAATTACCAACCAGCATCACCCTTGTTAAATTTGAGCTAAATCACCGCTCTTGTTATTTCCATGATACTTCATGACGGTTGTCCCCTCCTCTGGTAATATACACTTTAAAGTCTGTGAATTAATCAGGTGCTGTTTCTGTTTTCAGATTTGTGTCTTTTCAGGTTATTTGTCTGTGATGTCAGTTTAACCTGTGAACTGCACCAGAGGAGAAAGAGCCATGGTTACTTTATATCTCTTTTATATCACTTTTTCCCCTCTCTCTTGTACTTGTCAGCTCCTTGTGAAGAGGTCCTCTCCACTTAATATTTTATTGTAGTGTGATGTACTTTAGAGCCACATCATGACTTCCCCTTTCAGCCTACTCTCTATCTCACTGACTCTCTCAAAGGAGCCAAAGAACCACAGTTTTTTCTGGCTAAGTCACAATAGAATAGCCCAATGAAAAAGGCAAAGGGTAAGAGAAGAGGAAGCTGATATTATGAAGCCTAGCGGTCTAGCTACTGACTGAATGCAATCAAATGCAGTCTGGCCATACTAAGTTAGCTAGGTTAGCTAGCTAGCCTGCTGACATTTCAAGATCATGAATGCCATGGTGATGGATGAATGAAAAAAATAAGTCATTGCCAGTTATATTTTTTTATTTATTACTTTATTTCAGACACATAGGTCCATATCAGTAAAGAAAAAGAATAAAGTACAATACGAGGACAAACAATACAGAAATATGTACGAGATCATGGCAGTTCACAAGTCCACAGTGATTAAAACACATACAGACATTTATTCCAATGTTTCTAAAAACAAGAGGAATACCTTGTGTCACTTTGTGTAGGCTCAGTTAAAGCCATTACGATTACATTTTTTGAATCAATTAGTCGACACATAAATTTGTACATGAAATTCCTCAGCACAGCATAAAAGGTGGGAACATTACTAGTCACAAACATATCACTTGCACTTGTCCATCTTGGGAGCTTAAGCAAGATTCTGAATGCATCATTAAATGCCACCTGAAGCTTTTTCATTTTTGCTTTACTATAGCTGCACCACAGGTGAGCTGTATAGAGTGGAGTACAGTAGGCTTTAAAAAGAGCTGTTTTAACATCATCTGTACACATATGAAATTTGCGTGCCAACATATTGGCTTGTGCATACAATTTGCAACACTGGCGCTGCACATCGTCGTCATCACATAAATCATTCCTGATGATATGACCCAGATATCTTACTTTGTTCACCACATTTAGCGCTTGGTCTGCCATAGAGAATGAGGGAAAATTTTGCTTCTGATCCTCCTTGGTTTTAGCAATCATGACAGCACTCTTTTTAGAGTTAAATTTGATGTCATACTGCACACCATAACTTGAGCAGACTCTAAGCAGTTGCTGTTAGCCAGCACTATAAGGAGACAGAACGACTAAGTCATCAGCGTACACCAGATGATTAATAAGACTGTTCCCCACTATACATCATACTATACATATTTATATTGTGACCATTGACGTTTTCCACTTGGCTACCTTTCATTCTTTGGCTCCTCCAACTGAGGGTTACTCAACCAATCAGATTATCTCAGAAATGTTTGTAGAACTAAAACTCTGCTTTGTGTTTCTCTGATTGATGAAATAGACTATTGATGAAATAGACTAGCTCCACTTGTTCATCTTCATATGTTGGATCACATTCCTTTTCGATGGCCAACAAGTATAATTAAACTGCTTTTAATTTAAAGTGAAACACAGCACAGCCTGTGGTGACAAGAATTAAATTTATATTGACATCGGGGGTTAATCACCTCGTTAACATTTCAGCACTGTGCCAGCTAAGCACATTTATCCAAGCTGCTATTGAGTGAATTAACTTTACCTTCAGCTCTCATTGTGAACTTTGGTCACTTGCAGTAAGTTTAAATTTTACAGTTACAGTATATAGATTTGTACCATCCAGATTTGGCATAGCGTAATTGGTTGGCCCTTGTGTGGAGTTGACAGTCAGGGCAGTTTCAATTTGAATATACTGGGACTTAAATAACAATAAGTACAGGCTCATGTGTGCAAGGGCGGGGCCAATCAGCTGTGTCATTTTTTGATTGGTTGAAATCAGCTGTCACTCTTACTTTGCTTTGTAAACCAATGATTTACTAGCAAGGCTTGTTTGAAAATGTTCATATTGTCAGTGAGGTCAGTGGAGCTTTAATTTGCCCTTTTAATTGAACAAGGTTTGGTTAATAAACAACACAGTACAACAACAAGTACATTATCTTCTTCACACAGTAAGCTGCACTTGAAATAAATGAAAAGTTGAACATGTAACCTTTTGATACATTGAACATTGAAATCACATCAATGTTAGCTGCTGACTCCAAGCAGCCATTGATTCATTTTGGGAGGATTGAGAGAGGATCTAGGGGGACATAGTCCTCACAGCCCGTGTTAAGGGCTGGTTGAGAGCGATCAATTCTCAGCCTCTGTGTTTCTGCCTTTCCAGACAAGACTGTGTCACAGCGGTTCTTGTTAGGTTCCAACTTAAGATCTGCCTAATCAATAATGTGTGTGTTCTATGTCCTGTCTATGCCATCAGTTGTTCCAGTTAAGAAGAGGAAAAAATAGCCAATGTATTATACTGAGAAATGTTTTCATTTACTGTGTTAATAAATTGTGGGTGTGTGATTAAGGGCTATACAGATAGATTTGACTTCACATAGATATTTTAAGCTCAATTTTGATACAGCTGCTATAGTCAAATAACAATAACAGGGATCAGCGATGTTACCAGGTTGCAACCTGCCTGACAACTCATCCTCTGGATCAGTGAAGACAAGCCACTGTGCCACTGTGCTATTCAGGGCTGGGTTTAAATACTGTACTGTTGCAAACGCCACTCCAAGCAC
Organism: Hoplostethus atlanticus; assembly: GCA_034670405.1. Lineage (NCBI taxonomy): Eukaryota > Metazoa > Chordata > Actinopteri > Trachichthyiformes > Trachichthyidae > Hoplostethus > Hoplostethus atlanticus. The sequence goes on from JAXDDX010000092.1 coordinate 1,701,905, forward strand.
ATTTAAGTAAACAATTATTTGCAACTTCTCTTTGACCCAGGTCTAATTGTTTTACGTTGACCAATAGGCCAAGGGGGAATACAGATACATGGTTAAGTTGTAAAGCCCAAGATGCCATTTTGTTATGGCAACACCTAGTCTCACTGTTAAAGTTTGGATTTTTGAAACCCTTCAGTTTTCGACATTTCCAGGTCATTTTGCACCATCAGAATCTCTAGTTTCATTTGAACAATGATCACTCTCTCTTAAAAACTGAGAAAACCCAGGAACCAAAAAGTGAAGAAAAGTAAACTTTGAGGAATCCAGAATGGAGATGTAAAAACTCAAGTGTGCATCCCTTAATTAATAAAGGGGGAGCAGCTGCTGCTTTTGCTCCGTTGCTTGATTGCCTGCAGGCTTCAGGCTACAGGGTGTATATTAAAAATGCGCCTGCATGACAACAATTTCAGGATTTCTTTTGTCCATTCCGATTTTGTCAGTTCACGGAACAGATAGCTGTTGTGAAACATCAGATATATTTCTATATTTCTACAAGTTACTACAATTTAAGAAATCCAGGGGATAAGCTCCCACCCAGGAATGTGAAGGACACTGCAGTACTGCCCAGAGCAATATCAGAGGTTCATTTTTATAACTATTTTGATATAATTTATTATTTTGTACCTGTGTCTGTTATAAGCCCAATAGCAGACAAATTTCTATTTTTTGGTTGCATGAATGAACAATAAAGTTTTGAATCATCTTGAATCTTGAAGTTGAGAAATAATGCACACAACATGCCTGTACCCCTTCCAAAGTGTGTTTGACTGTTAGGATTGATGCATTGAAATTTAAAAAATACACTGCTTTGGCAATGTATTTGAATTTCATTTCATATGCCATTACATAATGCATTTCATACTCACACTGTGATGGACGCATGCCGCTAGTCATACACCCTCTAATAATGTCCCTAGTTTAGTGGTTCAAGTGGGCTAGGTTGGCCTTGGTGGTTACAGTTTGAGCTCTTCCTAGGCTGAATTATTCTCTGTGGTGGTATTATGGTGTAATTAGCCAGGAATCGTTACCCTGCACCACAGTTACATGTAATTAGATTGTATCGAACCACTATTCATCTATTTGGCTCTTAAGAGAGAAGCTTCGCCAAATCAAAAAGTGAAAAAAATAGACCATCTGTTGCACGAAAGCTTTGAAATTACCAAGAGGCGTCAGCGGCTTAGAGCTCCCTCATGCAACAACAGGGAGACGCGAGGGAAACAAGCCAATCACACCACTGAGGAAATGCATGAGATTAAATTGGTATTGTTGCCCTTTGATATTGCAGTACCTGTTGCTGAGACATATCCCCAAAGTTATCATCCGAGCTTTTTATCCATCAGAATAAGCAGCATTTTAACCACCTAGTACAACAGATGTACACAAGATTGTCTTGGTGACAAAGGTGCAGAGACATATTGACAACGTAGAGAGTTTCACAGTACATATTACATACTGCAGGACACCTCATACAGTGCAAGACATAGGATAAACAATAAAATACTTGCTGCTCTACTTATACACTCAACATCCATGCCCAGAGTGATTATTATAGCACTGGAAATCAGAGAATACTGTACAGGTTAACATTTTTCTTCAGCACCACCTCAACCATTTATACCCTGTTATCTCATTCCTTCTGTGCGCCCAGTGTTTCCCGACCCTGAGCCCCTTCATCTGTTCTCCTTGTGCCGTAGGCTCTGGCTGCAAGATGCGAACGTTGGACAGTGGAATCGGGACCATCCCCCTTCCTGAATCCTGTTCCTTCTTCTCCTCCATCCTGCACCTCCTCCCTAAATCCACATCAACCCCAGAACAGTCCCTCAGTCCTCCCAGTGCTCCTGGTTCCTCCAGTGAGGAGGTGTCTCCTTCCCCATTACCCCGTTGGAAAATACCATCCATCTTAAAGGACAGCAGCCATGCAGGGGTGCCAAACTCCCTGTCCAACTCCTCCATGACCCATATCCAGTCAGTGCCTTTCCCCACTGTGGCCTTCCTCCAGCCCATCCAACCCCAGTCTGAACCCCTTCTGACCTCTGCCAATGTGTGTGATACCCAGAGCAGGCTACCCAGACCGGCCCAAGGTAAAGCCTCCAGAGCTCCAGCAGGGAAGCATTAGGACTAGCAAAGATGCTACCTGTAGGGTTTTCTCGTTTTCTCATTTCTCATTTTCTATCTAATTTAGCCATTATTTCAGGGTTCATCCAATGTGGGTTTTTGAAGTCCTACACCAGTACTGATATTTTGGAAATGAAGCTGCCGATAGATGCTATTTTGTGCCCATATTCAATATTTTCACATTTTTACTTTTTCATGCCAGAAAATTCATGCCAACATATTCAGTGTTTTCCTGCAAAACAAATTTATTGGCAGATTTGAAAGATGATGGTCTGAAACTGCATTCAGACCATCATCTGACACTAAATGCAGGGTGACCCACCACACCTATTCAATCGTAGGAAAACTCTGGGATAGATTAGGTGCCTTTAAATTCTTAATTTATTTATATATTATATATTATATTATTGAACAATTAAATGAATAAATAAAATGTGCCATGGAAATAAAATTGAACCTTGAATTTAAAGGTTTTATAGACTGATGGATAAATGTGGTCAGGGAGGAACCTCCATCATAAGTCCAAAATCGGCCCAATATATCATCACACCAATATATCAGTCTAACCCTACTTTATTTATCTAGGGTTTGGTGTTGCTGGGTATATACTCTCTTTTCAGCACCACCCTGCTTCAGATACACACAGATACACACATCAGCTCAGCATGGCCACTAACCAGCTCCAGCTCCAATTAGGTGGTTAGGTGCCACAGTCAGGCAATTAGGGACCATCAGATGACAAACTCTAACCTCTAACCCCATTTTGATGCTAGTAAACAACTATTGCTGTTACATACAGTAGACCCATTCATCTACGTGCTCTCATTTAATTTCAAAGTTCTGTGACCTTTCCACTAGAAAACCCTTCCACTAGGCTGGTGCATTCAGTTAAATATCAACAGCCCAGTGAACATTTTGTTCCAATTGTCACCGTCCCGATTCATTTAAAAAGAACATATTCAATGAAAACCCCTGCTTGGGTAGTTTATAATTCTTCTATCCATTACGAGACCATTTCAAGGACAAGGAGAAGCTACATTTTCACACGAGGAAATACATTTCATGAATGTAAAACACACCACATCCATTGTTTCTCAACTTTCTAAAGTGTGATTGAAGTAGGACTGCGCCTGCAGGCAAATCCCTGTCTTGTTTGTGTCTCTGCTTTAGTGCCACCGGGGTGCCAGTGAAACAGAAGTACCAAATCTCTAACTCTATGTAAATACAGTCCTGAAAGCAACAGTGATCATTGTGTGTCATCACAACAAGTGAAGCCCGTATCAAGGCACTAATACCTTTTATTTTGAAAAGAGACATGCCACACTCAGTATGCTAATCGTCACCCCAGTGCAGCCTCTGCCAAAGAGAAACATTCATTTACACTGTCAAGAGGAAAGATGTATTTTAGATTAGAGGGTTTTTAAGAAATAAATCACAGCGGTGGTTATTTATGAGTCATGTTTCACAGTGAAGCCCCAAGGGCAGTCAGTCATCAGAGACATAATATGCATTTTAGTCTGCACAATTTGGGAGGACTACAATGTCAGCGGGGAAACAAACTTTTATCAAATATACTGCAGTTTAGTTGAAGCAGTTCAAATATGCTGCAGTTGATTGGCTTTAATACTAGAAATAGTTTGACGGCCTATTCTGATTCGAATCACTCTCAGAAAGAGATCTGGCCTCACCAGCATTCACGTTGTTGCTGCCAACATTATATTAAAGTCACGATGAAAAGAAGAACGTCTCAAATGTATGGATATTGCAGTAGCTGGAGGACTGGAGCCACAAAACAATTCCAATTTATTGCAAGGTGGCAGGGTTGAGCGAGTAGTTATACTGAAGCCACATTTTGGACAAGCTCAGACCCTTTCGGAGAGAAGTCCATCCCTGGAAAAGTGTCTGAAATCGAGACACCGAAGCCCCACCGGACCCAGAGGCACCGCAAACGTAAACCCTCTGAAATGTAAATGTATGTTTCTCAGGGGGATATGAACAAAAGAAAACAAAAAAAGGTTGCATTACATTTCTCATTTGACTCAATGAAACTCCTCAGTCCTTCGATGTCTAAACTCCTGCCAGTCTGAATTCAGAATTACAATTTTGCTGTCTTTGAACACGTCAGATGTTAGTCCATCAGTGTCACTCTCCTCTCCTGTCTCCACATCCCGACGGGAGAGGGAATGATGTGCGACTGCTCAGAAAACCTCAGAAGTGAGCCGTGTTTCATTATTTCTTTTATCCACTCTTGTAGGTGGAATGGAACCAAAGAAGCTGACTTATGTCAAATCAAAGACAAGATCCGCTCCGAGCCAACAGAAAGAACAGACGAGACTTCAGCTCGCCAACTGTAAGAACCAGTCTTTGGGATAAGGTTTATGGAAGTGACACAAGTGTACCAGCCAAAACTCTTGTTGTCCTTTATGCCCTGTTTTCCATCTCAGTTATGATGTTGAGTGGTGAGTGTGCCTTGCCGATGGCTTACTGTAAAGGTATTATTAAGGACAGAATATCTATTTAGAAATTAGACACCAGCACACAATTTACAAATATGTACTTACTTTCTGCAAATACACATTAATAAATACTCAGTGGCATCGTATGAGATCTGGTCCTGCATTGCTCAATAGGTAGATCATTCACTCTTATGGGTTCTTAAAGGCTGATACCAATATCAATATTTTTGTATTGAAGCTGCCAATAGCTGATATTTTGTGTGATATTCAATATTTTTTTTAAAGTTTCCAATTTCATGCCCAAAATTTTCAAGCATCCAGAATTTTATTTTTGGCAGGATGGAAAACCTCCTGAAACAGCATGTAGACCATGAAACACTAAAACCCAGACTAACTTACTAACTTAACTAACTTACTTCAGGGTGAGCAGCGGGGTAATACCAGTGTTTTGTTTTGTTTTTAACGTCTTGGTTGCCCGTCTCCTTTCCATTATTCCTGTTGATGTCTGCACACAGTCAGTGTAGTTGGAGGTATCAGAGCTTGTTTACCGTCAGAAGAAGCCATTTCCTGACATTCATTTTTGTACTCCACACTGCCAAAGGTTTCAACTCCTAATAGGGGAAAAGTAACAAATAAAACTCTCCACCAAATGACATACTGTATGTTATTCAATTTCTTATATTTTGCCCCCAAAAAAACATGAAGGGAGGGTCCTTGTCATCTGAATAAGCTGTAGGCACAAAAGCCCTCATGAGATTTAAAAATCAAATTTAAAAACCTAATTACTTTCTTTGTATGTGTAATAAGTTGCATGGAAACGTTGTTAGCCAAGAATATTCTATAAATATCCTACTGAATATGGATTTCCTTTATGCCCCTGTGTACTCTACCACAAATCTAATCTATTTCCTTCAGTATCCTCTTCCGAAGTGGAATGATCATGACCATAAAATGACCTCCATACAGTGAATGTAATTGTGTATAAATCCACTCAGACTGGAACATCAACATGCAGAAACATATTTGCAAATAATTCTTGGTGTTTGTTTTAACCTGCACCCAGTACCAGATGGGTGGGGTTTACTACATCAGGACACAGTCACAAAAAAGTATACATTGATTTTCAAATTCTTACCTGCGATTGTCTTATAAACACCTTATAATGCTTTCATAACCATAGTACCTGAGAAAGAGCTTCATAACAGCTACATTGCACAATTATGAACAACGACTCAAACCTCATGTCAGCTTCAGTAAGATGGCTGAAGTACGTGGGAATGCAGGAGAACCGGTGTAATCAAATGACAAATTGATCACTTATTGGAGTCATCATAAAGTCTAATATGAGGTATTCAGCACTTGGTATGGAATTGGATGGACAGGTTGTTGGCACGTCATACAGCCTCTCTGGAAATAAAACTACCTGAAGTTCACCATTCAATATCTCTCAAACCAAAATCCAATCTGCAAAAATGCCCCGCAAAAAACACCGTCATTTATTTTGATTTTGTGTGGAAATCAATCTTTGTCCGTGTTACTTTTTTTTTTCAAAGGTGGTTATTTCATTTTGGAACAAAACTCTTCATCTGCAGATTGTTTTCATGGCACAGCGTTGCAGAATCTCACTCTGTTTCTCGTCTTCCATTCCAGAGTTTATTATGAGCTGAATGAGTCAACCTGAAGCGAGGAAGCAAGCAATCAGTTGGAAATATTATTCTGACACACAGGGACGATCCCCAAGTCCCGTGGTTTGGACGCTGTGTCTGGGTACCAGGATGAAACGCCCAGTCCTGGACAACTCGTGAGCATGGAATTGTAATGTACCATCTGCGTGCAGGGTAGTTTTGAAATACGGAGTATTGAGGGTTTCCAGGTGACGAAACGCACCCTCTGGCAGCCATATTGGAGGTCCTCAGCTCTTTGGCAACAACGGATTGAATTTCTGAACTTACATCTCTGAATTCAATGGACGATTATTTTCTGTGCTGTTTTTGATTGGGAAGTATTCGTTTCACCGCCAATAAATCTGATAGACTTTGTGTTTGAATAATGTCAGCTTGTTTGGTAGCGAGTAGCTAACCGTCACGGTAAACACGTCTGATTTGCACACAAGCTAACCCATCTAGTAAAAGCTAATGTTAGTGGCTTGTAGTAACTTTACTGAATGGATTTACACACACAACAATATTTCTCAGATATATCTTCATTTCTAACCTAGTTGTTTTGAATTCTGCTGTTATTCATGCACAGCCAATTCTCCACTGGACCTCCATGATGGTGGCTAGTAGATTTATGATGCACCTGCAGAACCTCTATTACATTTTTCAAACCCCATAGAGTGTAGAGCTTAAATAAACACGTTAGTGTCAACAAGTCCAACTTGACCTAATTGTAGCGCTAGAATAATTACCACATTATCAGATGGGTCCTTTTAATTCCAAGGTTACAAACCATCATTGCCATCCTGAAAATATCTCATGTACAGCACTAGGCACTGATTGTTATCCATTAGCTCTGTTCCTGATTCAGGACGTCTTCAAAGCGTGCACTAACTTAATGCTAACTTTGATTTATTTATCGTCACAATGTTAATAACAACTTGCATGCAGCACCCTCAGGCTTTTACTCTAACAAGAGAATGAAGATGCAAACCGATATCCAACATAAAGAGTTTCATTACAAAAACGTATCCATTTGGGAAAAAACGTGACTTGATGTGCACTGCTCAGTATTTATAAATATATAAAAATAACTGATTATATCATCTGATATGTCACTATTTTGTAAGCATACAATGACAGATATCTAATTTCTGAATGAAACCTTTCATATATCCGTCAGGTAGTACCTTGTTTTGTTCCACAGTTATGACGTCAAGACAAACCAGTGAGTGTGTTGCATGAAACCTTAGTTGTACATCACCTAGGCACATTGTGGACATTGCTGTGCTAGCTCAGGGAAAATACCATTTGTTGTCTCTGATAAACTTGATCGATGCTGTGGACATATTGAGTATGGTTTGACTTCAACATAGACCTGACTGTGTACAACCATTTGTTTGCAATCCGTGAGTAAGATAGATTTGACGTTGATGAGCGGTTTCGGGGTGATACCCGACCTCGCCGTGATTCTCGGGTCACTTCCGGTCTGTACATTTGACTGTAAGATACTGCACCACGGTTGCTCAGTTTTCTGTCTCTATTGCTGTATGTATGTGTTCTTTATAGTAATGTTTTTGGTGTTACGAATGCATCCCGACATATTTGACAGTTTTGAGATGTTTTCCTCCCCCATCTTCGTCAGTTCCCTTCCCTTTCACGTGTAGATATTTGCCAAAATGTATTGCGCAACACCTCTGTCAGCGAATCACCGTCTGCAGCACGTTAATGTGACTAAATCTCTACATACCAGATTTGTCACGCTCACTATAGCCATATTCTTCATATTCAAACAATAGAAACAGTTTGACATTCAACTGATGTACTATGAAGCACTGTAACGTTACGCAATATAAGTAATCATATCTTATTTACCTCTACTTGATCTTTCGCTCACTTGCTACATTTATCTGCTGAAAGTAATGTTTGTAAGTTTGCGATGGTGTTCATGTCAGTAGCAACACACGCGCATTAAATGAAATATGTTGCGGATGCAGGTAAGACGAGGTGTTAATGGATCAGGGATCAGGTCCGCTGTATTGATACGGGTAGATGGAGCGCGGGGTCTGTTTTGATACGGCTCATATTACGAAGAGTGTCACTTTCACGAGAGTATTGTATTTTTCTAGCATTTACTCTTATGTATTAATGCCCTGTATTTGTACTCAGCACAGATTAATAGTGTAATTTACCATTCTTGCAGACATTGTTACTCACTACTTCAGTAATTCCCCTTTTAAATGTTTTTTTGAGAACCCGATAACAGTGATGTTCTGTGACAGTCACCTTAGTATGAGTTAAGAATTGTATATTACTGATATTGTTTGTTTTATGTAAAAGAGGAAAGAAAATAATAAACTATTTCAATACTTGCACAACATTAAAGATGCTGCCTTTTCTTGACTACCGTGTGCTGGCTGTGACAGGCGTCGTGAAGCTCCGTGTGCTATGTTATCCTAAAAAAGGGGCTGCAGCTTCCTCTCGGGGTGAACATCCAGTCTCGAGCCCCGAGTCCTGTACTTGCCAGCATGAGACAAACAACATTTCCACCAGAGGAGTGAGTCCAAATGACTTCTCCAACTCTGTGACAACAACAAGCAATATTTTTCCATTAACTTCAAAATAAACAGGGAGCAGAATAGCTATCCAAATGGCTGTGCAACATGTCAGGAGTATTGGATCCAGGATCAGGGTTTCCCATAAGGGAGAGCAGCAGCCAAACGATGTTGTCGGATGAAAACCACGTACATGCAAAGAATGTTCACTTTGTGTTACCGTGTGTTTTCAACATCATGTCTATGCTTTAGCTCTCATATCGCCCAGGATCTTATTGTCTGTGTATTGCCCAGTTTTAGACCAAGCAGTAAATACATTATTACATATTTAAACAATACATAAACAGCTGTAAATATCAGAAATATACACCAGAGAAGTCCATATGTACAACATAATGCTTTCACTTTCATACACGTCTATTAAACCTTTTTTTTACCCTATGTAGACTCATTTTAGCCTAGATGCTCAAGGGTTACAAAACTCACACAGCACATGAATGCCTATTTAAACTTCCCTTTCAAGTAAGAGCTCGGGTGTCTTCCGATAAATTATTTCTAAAATCTTGAAATGTTCGGAGAGAGTCCACGTGAAGTCAGGAAATATGAAAAAGAAAAGCACTACAACAGCAGCCAAAGTGCTCTGACCAAGGGGAAACCTTCAGTTCACATGAAGTCTCAGACCATCTGGTCCATTTCTAAACTCACCTCCTTTGACCTCCACCTATTCAGGAACCCGTCAGCCTTTGGGTACCACTGCACCATATTGGATTTGAACATGGGTCTGACTCGGGGGAAATCAGACGGGGCTGGCTGTAGCCTGACTGTCACTGCATGGGGCAGTTCACATTTTTAGGCAATTTACTGACAACAACAACAAAGGGCTCAGTGTCTTGCTCAAGGGCACTCGGACATACGGCTGTAGTCGGTCTAAGCACTAGGCCACCATGTCACCCTATTCATCAATACGCAAATTTCACATTCCTAACAAAAACAGCCTGAATGACAGCAAAACAACTTTGCAACAAACTTCAAAACCTTCACAACGTGGTCAAACGCTGCTACGAAGACTGGCCAGGACAACGTTATCAAGAGATTTGGCCACTGCAGAGGACAACGATGCCCCTGATTTCCTAAATCTGCTCTTGGTTGTTTCCATCCCTACTGTGTTGTCAGATTTACACTTTCCTTTTATATTTTATATAGTTGACTCTCTTATTCAGAGCAATTTACTATCAGGCAGCAGATCTGAGATCAGTGTCTTGCTCAAGGACACGTCAGCAAGACACGTGGCTGTTAATGGACACATTTGCTGCTGTGGTGATTGAATCTCTGACCTTTCAATTACAGGACAGTCTGTCTCTAACCACTCAGCCACCCTGACTGATTTGTGAAGGTCAGTTTATTGGGACAATTGGAAGGAAATGGCTGTGTCGCAACTTTCAGATACTTCCAAATTCAGGGGTGAACAAACAACCTCTCTGGAAGTACCAAGGTTGTTTTAACCTTGTGCGGTGAGAGCTGTCCGGGTAAATGGTTTAAGTTGCAGATTCTTATTCTCTTTGACATAATGGTTTCAGTTTGATGTATAGGTACTGATTCAACAAGGCGTGCGTTACGATCCTTTTCCAAAGACAAAAAGTTATTTCAATTATAAAGTGAGTGTATTTAAATATTTGTTCAGGAAATGTACTTTTGTCCCCAATGGGAACATACTGTAAGGGATCTGATGGTCAGTCACCCTAGCTGCTTTAAACAGCTCTATGATAATGGGCCCCAGGGTGCCATCAGTTATGTTATCACGCTGTGGCACTCTTCAGAAACTAGAATAACTTCAACTGGTACAGACAGCTAAGCGAACGTCTGGGATAATGTTCAAGCTAAAGTGGCTGCACCCACTTCCTGTGGGGGCTTAAAGAGCTATTTATTTGTATTGCAGACCAGAAAAAAAGGTAATGCTGTTGAATTTTAACCAATTCTACAGTTTCATTCCAAAATGCTATATATCCACTTTGGAAACCCTCTGCCTCTTACCAACAGAACTACTGTGATCGACGGTGTTACGACGACTCATACTTTTAACAGTTATCCATAGTGTGCTTTACTTTCATACCAGCAATCATTTTGCAAGAGTAGATCTTCATTTTTTCAGTTGATGGATATCTTATTTTGAAACTCCAAGTTGTGGCTGTTGTAAATTGTTCTAGACAACAACAGCTTCAGCTAAATGCCCAAAATGTAAATAGCTATTAGCTGATTTAAAGCTCTACTAAAACAGGGATTCATAACATTTAAGCGCGTCTTAATGTGTAATTATCCGAGTTTGAATTGAGCTGATTAACACAGTAAGTCACAAACAACTCCTTGACGGCCCCTCGATGCAGCATTTGACGCAACGTTTCATCCACTGATTAAAAGGATTCATCATGAAGACTGACTGAAAATAGTAGAAAGTAGACAGGAAGTAAAAAAAAAAAAACTAGAAAGATGCTCGTCTTGGACCTAGTAAACAATGACAAAGCATAACACGATCCTCCTTTGTTGCAGATCAGCAGTTTGCCCTCATCTGGGTTTTATCCTGCACTGAAATCCTCTTACTCTTCATGCAGCGGCGTGCTGGCAGGTGTAGTCAGGCATATACAGTACAAATTAGTTTGGAGTCTGAAAAGAACAGGTTGATATGGTGTCAGGGCCCAGCAGTGAGGACCACAGTTACAAGGCAGCGTGGACCAGAAACTGCAGACCCAAGATTCAACCTTATATTAAATATTAGCCAGCATTGTGCAGCTCTGAAAAGGCCTAATCCATCTTTTGAATTTGTGAAAAGAGTATCCAACCATTTTTCCCCCTCCAAGTGTCACAGGCAGTGTTATTAGTTTCTGAAAAACCTTTTAAAAAATGCTTTACTCCACAGAGCCTTATCTCCGTACCTTTTGTGACAGATTTTTGCGCCGTTTTTTTTCCAGACGCCGAAACTCCACCACAGCGTGTCTTTCTATTTACCTCCAACTTATGATGCATTTAACTGGCTGCAATTTTTCTTCGGGCCCATTTTGTTTTAACTCTGGTTTTATGATTTCTTTGTGAAAACAGCAACCTTGGGTGTCCGACAATGTACTTTGGTTGACTCGTCCTTTTCTTCAGCATTCTGTGGCTTCTTTTTCCACCGCCCACATCCAAACAATTTCCATTAGAATCTGAGATTACATTTGTACTGCCTGTAAGGTCCTCTTGTCCTTGCACCATTTGTGTTAGTACATACTATAATACTCTTTAAGTTGTTTGTCTCTGCACCAATGTCTCTAAAAAAAAATATTGTGCGTTTATTGTACTTGGTGAAGAAAGTGATTCTGGTTCTGAAACTCTTTTCATCACCACTAAAGGATTTCACATGATATAAAGCAACAGGCGAAATGCATTTGTTTACATTCTGCAACAACATGGGACAGTGGAGCTGCAGAAACCCAGAGGAGATTCCCTAGTTGGTTTGAGAGAGTTCTTCTAACGTTTTGACAACCTAAAAATGGTCATGATATATGATGTGTTTAAAATGACTGTACACAGGAAACCCCTAAAACACTGTTGGTGATGTACGTTGCATTTCTGGGCCAATTTTGTTGTTCGGTGGCGTGCTCTTCTTATGCCTGCAGATAAATGGCCAAGTGTAGGTGATGTGACGCCACGTTGAGATATTTCCAGCACAGCTACAATTGGAGTTTGATATCAGAACATGTTTCTAAAATGTAAACGTCAGGTTTTGGTGTCAGCCCCTCTAGACCGACCCTCAACAATCATACAGGGAGAGATCCATGGTATCCATTTCTCCACTGACAGTAGCCAAGATAGACCAGAGTGTAATTCAGCCACAAGGCATGTTGTGTATTGAGTAAGGCTGCAATCATCGCCCAAATAGCTACATTTATTTGCCCATACACCGTCCTGGCTACCTTTGATTGAAAGCCACAGGTTCAAGCCCGTTTATCTGGAGGTTGTTGGAAGTCACTCTGGGAAATGTAGTAAATCACTAAGTGAAGTAGAAGTAGACCAGGCAGGTCGAGGGAAAGAGGATACAACAAAAAAGTTAATTACGACAATACATCACAAAATGAACAAAAGGAATGAACTGAACATCACAGGTTGACTGATATCTAACAGTGTGAGAGGATCTGAGGGTGGATTTTTCCTTTCAGACTGCAAGAGCATGAAGTAAAGATTTATTTTATTTACTGAACAAACATTTAATTAACAAACAAATGTGCCACTGCAACTCTCTCTTTCTCTCTCTTTGTCTTAGATTGTTGTACTTATTATTAAATGTGTTTAGCAAATGTTGATGTTTAAACCAGTTTACTATTGGAAAAGAGCTCCTTGAGTTCAACAGGACTAACTTGGCTAAATAAAGGTTAAAGGATACATGTTTTCATCAATAATGGACCTTAATAGGAGATGCATCAAATGACAACAAGTTTATAAATCTATTAAATCTGTTGATTCCACATATACACAAAACATATATACAGTATCCTACATTATAATACATGTACATTGTATCATTTGTGTTCTGATCCTACGTTCAGCTTTCATTGTTGAATACTTAAAAAAAGGCAACTCTTCTTCTGTCCTTTTTTGAAGTAGTCTTTACCCTTCGACTCCCATGAGCGTGTTTTGTTGTAAACAGACTCTAAACGGACTTATTTTGCAGAAGCTTAATGCAAGGACGCACTCTGGTGTCGCCTCTCTGCCCATTCATTGTTCAGTGTTGCTTAGCTGTAGCTTTATAGTCCTAATCACAGTTCTTTATAAGGCCTTTAGTCCTGTTGTAGATGCCTATGACTTATGACCTATGACCTGTGACTTATGGCCTATGACCTGTGACTTATGATCTATGCTGAGGGGTAAGCTACTGCAGAGCTACCCAGATTTGAGCTTTTCCATTCCTTCTGACTCCTCACACTTTAAAATGGTCCTTGTAAAAATATAAGGACCGTCTGCTCATTTTATGAAACAGACTGACCAGGGGAATCCAAGTTAATGATATTTTATTGATTTCATCTATCAGGCTAAATCCTAAAAGGCTAAATGTGAATAAAGTGATGCTACAGGTTAAAGAAGGATTAAGCCTTGAGATAACTGAGATTTGGATTGCAAAAGGGAGTGCATCACCATTTTAGAGAGATGGTGTGGATATTTTCAGTGGATAGTTTAATTTGTATGGACTGCTGACGTAGCAAAGGAAAATACTATTATTCAACTGAGGTCTGATGATATTTGGCTAGATAAGACTCCAGAAGAGCAAAGTGAAGCCTTCTTGGAGGGATTATTGACTTATTTTTATTTCTTCATGAGAATAAGATGAATCTTTAATGATCCTAGTGGGGAAAAGTAAGCAAAAGTAAGCAAATGTAAAAACATTGAGCAGGGGAAATAAATACAAGCACACAAACAGAATATGAAATAAGCAATAAAACAGTAAAAATAATAAAAACAATACCAATAAAATAGAATGTAAACAATTGTGGGGTTATAAAGTGACAAACATGTTAAGTAGACTGTGTGAGGAGTATGGATTACTAGCATGTATAGTTACAGCTGTTACTGCAGTTACTTACAGATGTTAACTAAAGGAAATTTGAGTTTTGAAGGTAATAAAAAAGCAAAGCTCTGTTGATATTTGGCCTAATAAGCTTCAGAAGAGCAAATCAAACCCTTTTTAAGAGATTCTTTACATCGTTTCACTTCTTTGGGGGAATAATCAAATGGAAAACACAATCAAAAGAGGTGAAAAGTATCTCAATATCAAATACAGTGACGCTGCTCGCTTGCGTCCCACACTTAAAAAGCAGTGACTTTTGTGGGATCACATGGTACACAACGTAGGCTTACCTCAGCCGAGCATCCCACCCTGGCTGTGCAGTGTGTTTGTGTGTGCGCGTGTGTGTGTCTCAGTGTTGGATGAGAGGTGAAGCAGCATCGCAGGACATGGAAACGTCCGCTGCTCCGCCACGCCAGCCTGCCGCTTCTCCATCCTCCGGACCGTAAACGCACCGCAGATTCAACTCTCATGTTTCTTTCCAACGCGACACTAAGCGGAGAATGCGGCTGTTTACCGTTTCAACTTTGCTCCTGTTTTTCCTCAAGTCGGGTAGGTTACACGATTTTTATAATTTACAACTTAATGGGATTCAATCAGTTCCCTGCAGCTCATATCATTTGCCCAAAAAAAAAACTTCCAAAGCCGCTTATATGGACTCAATTTCCGTGGAGAAGTGGAGCAATTACTGGTGACTGACTAGATATTGATGTTTTTTTAAGTTAATGATAAATTATTAGACATAGGTCAGCATCAGCATCTGCACAGACGCATACAGTTTAGAGGGGACATCGGTCCTGGATGCTCCCTTGATCTCTGATGTGATTTGGGGGATTTGTGATGTTCTTTTGGACTCCAATCAGATTTCTAGAAATTATTGTCTGTATTATAATGATCATTATAATGATATATAATGATCAAACGCTCAGATCTGGACTCACCTGCTAAAACCCAATTAACGCCCGTGTGGGATCATCAGTCTCCAAAAGCTCATGACTGACTCTCTGGAATGATCCAGTTAGGTTTTGACAGACAACTAATCAATTAAGTTGACCTTTTCTTATTCTTTTTTCCCTCCTTTATCGTTTCGCATTGCAACAGCAAAGATATGCGCCGTTTTCTTCCCGTCAAGTGTGCGAATTGGTCTACGGATGTTTAGAGATTTGGACGCTTTTTATAGTCTCGACCTCGTTTTAAAAAGGGTTTCAGTTTTTTGATTCTCCAAGATTACTTACCTGGCTAATATTCCAAATAACTTCCACCGTTTACATACAGAACTTGTGCATTGCAGTCGCTTGAAATATGAAATCTCATTGCATTGGGACAATTAAAGTTGGACAGATTTGGTTTATAATCTCCGCAGCAGGGTTTTTCCATGCCGGCAACATTTGCAATTTGCAACAAATGCAAAATTGTATCAGCGACGTTTGTGTCGAAATTTGATTTGGGTCTAAAAGTTCGTCTCAGGAAAAGTTCACTATTTATTTTTCAGTCGTTATAAGAATATTGATAGCAGCTTGATTTGGTGATCTAATGTACCACAGTTAAAATAATGGAGGCGCAGACGATAATTTAGCGATATTAACGGGGTTAATGTCAAAGTTGTCATTAAATGCCACCACATTTTGCAATCAGAGCAATAGTCAAGAATCCATATTCAATGTTTAATGTTTTTATGTTATTTATTTATTTATTTATTTATTTATTTATTTATTTATTTATTCATTATGTTTTTGTTAATTTATTGATGTATAAAGGCATTTCCAAAGTTTCAAGAGTACTGTTTCCCCTTGAATGAATGAATGAATGAATGAATGCTTTTGAAAGACAAACACAAATGGTGAACCAATAATTGATAATAACCAAGTCTTGGGTTAGTGAGATACTTAGTGTTGAAACAAGACATCATGAAAAGTTGCAACAAGAATTTACATCCTGCAACTCAAATATAGGTAAATAATTCAGCGTACCTGTCACATGAACGCTACCAGTGGAAAAGACTAAAAGGAAGAATATTTACTGAACTGAGACACTTCGTCTTCCATACCATTTCTTCATTCTTGATACTAAAGAAAAAAAAAATATTAAATTATTATTGGTTGTCGGCGATGGTGATGGTGGTGGCGATTTCACGTCCTGAAATGTTCCTCAACAAGACAGACAGACATAAAATTGTGTGGGTGTGGGTGTGTGTGTGTGTGTATGTGCATGCGTCTGTGTGTGTGTGTGTGTGTGTGTGTGTGTGTGTGTGTGTGTGTGTGTGTGTGTGTGTGTGTGTGTGTGTTGCAGGGCTGGCTCTGCAGATCCAGTGTTACCAGTGTGAGGAGATGACACAAAACGACTGCTCCACCCCAGAGTTCATCGTCAACTGCACCGTCAACGTGCAGGACATGTGCCAGAAGGAGGTTCTGGTGAAGGAGGACGGTAAGTCAGACCTCCAGAGTCTCAACCGGTTTTAATCTCTGTGTGACTGCCTGGTTAAATACATGTTCAATAAACAGACTAATAGGAATGAAAGCACGCTGCTGTGGAAGACAGTGGAGTATTTCTTTCCTGTGGCCCACTTGTTAATGGCTGTGACCTTCAGCTGCAAAGGAAACCACAATCCAGCTCCTACAATTCTCTACAGTTTTGAGATGACCTGGAAAAAACACATTTTACTCTCAGCAGATAAAAATAATGTTGCATCTTTCCACAGTGTCATGCATAGTACAGCTGTCACTATCTGGCCCTCTAGCTGTAGGGACTTTACAATCCCCCTCTGGGGTTTTACAGGATATTTCATGAAAATGTATTTTTCATGAAAATGTGTTTTCTGTGTGTGTGTGTGTGTGTGTGTGTGTGTGTGTGTGTGTGTGTGTGTGTGTGTATCAGACCCATGGGACAACAATGTATCATAATTGAATGTTGGAGATTACAGTGTCTAGATTGGGCAATTTTGACAGTAGTACACATAAACAGCTCACCTTGCTCTGCAAATCTGGCAATTCAAACTTGTCTGACATGATTCAAGTTTTTTGCCATTTTGAAGCTTTTCAGTATTTTACATGTTTTCACCAAATGTGGAAAACAGCATTATTGGAGTAACATAGCAAATGAACCATTCTTATCAGATAATATGGTTGCCATTAACCAATAAATCTCAGGGTGCTACTATGGTCGTGGTTAATCACAGAATTGCCCATAACTCTACCGCAGTCTCTCCAGAACCTGGTACCTACAGTAGAGACAGGTAAGGATCCATGTCTGCAAATGGATTTAGAAATCCACCAATAGGAAGTGCTACAAATGGCACAGTATCTTTGCAGCTGCCAACTCGGATTTACTCAGATTTGGTAGGCATGTTCTGGGGCCATGTATGTCACATTCTTAAGGTTGCTTTTGTTCTGTGCATGAGGGTGCTGCCCATCCCACAGTGGCTTACAACCTAAGGTGTGTTATGACGGGTTTTGAATCTGAACCTCTGTTTTGACCTTCATGCACAAGGCCTTCAGGTCTGCAGGTATGTAGGGTTTTTGCCGTGTACTGGCAGCCTTGTTAGCAGCAAATTATCGTCCTTGTGTTTCTGCTGTACTCGCGGCTTGTTTGTTGCCTGTGTCTCCGCCCCGACCACAGCGGGTCACGCGTTCTGCCCCGAGGTCTGCTTCGTTATCGCGCTCAGTGAAATCAGCCATCCAGTTTTTTATTTCCTCCTCCCCCAGATGAGCAAAAGCAATAAGCCCTTGTCTTTGGATGGACGGCATGTGGTTCCCAAACCAAAGGGCAGGAACACTGCACTTTAGAGTCGACAGTTCCTTAATAAGAAAATTTCCGCATGAATGCTCATGTACGTCCGTGCCTTTATCTCCCTGCATTATCATTATTGCTCCTCTGCATGAAAAGGAGGGCTTGGAAATTCAACTGACCTCCCCTTATCACTGTTTGAAATGTAATAGATACATTCACATTTGCTCTTCTATCTCAGTGTTTTGGGCTAAAGTCATGAGAATAAAAATCTGAGAGTCTGTTTGATTCTTGCTAAGTGTACTTGCCCCCTGATTGCCCGTGATTGCGTTTGCAGCTCTGTACTATAGATGTAGTAGATGTAGAACCAGTGAAGTCCTCGGTCAGGCTATTTTCTTTCCTTCAGCCCAAGGATTAGCCCCTCTACACCCTGAGGGGGTTATACAATCCATCTGCTGCCTGGATTTCACAAACAACCGTGCTCTCTAGATGGGAAAGTGGCTGGCTGGCAGAACACTGAAGTGGGAGCATCACTCAAGACAGAACACCCTCTGTTAAATACACACACACACACACACACACACACACACACACACACACACACACACACCCTCCATTCAAATGAAGGCTATTATTCTGCTGGGCAGTGAGGGGAGGGCCTGGCTTCCGATCCTAACCCACCTTCTATAACTAGCATCATTACTTCCTTCTGATTATCTTGAGAAATGACATGGGAGTGAGCTTTTACTTTGCTGAAGACTGCTCGTCTCCCACAATCCTCGAATGGGAGATGATTGCCATGCTTGGCAGGCCACTGCCATTTGAAAGTCCACTGCCTTTTTTTTTTCATCTGTGTGTGTGTGTGTGTAACTGATGGACCCGAATGACTGAGAATTGCCTCTCCACTGCTTAGATGCACTGTCATTAGTGATATAGAGCTGGCCCCCCTCCGTTTCCAAGAGACAGGAAGTAGTTGGATGTAATTCCACACAAAAAGTATGGTATGAAGGTATGAAGTCAGCTGTGACAGAGTCACCTTGGCCCATAATGGGTAAATTATTTGTTGTGCAACAAAGATGTAACACTGCGGCACGCTTTTTGATGTCTACACAACATTTTATGCAATAGCTAAATACTGACTTAGACTTAGACTAAAGTCTTCTCACTATAAAATATCCATTAAAAGAACTTAAAAGGTTAGAAGAAATAACTTGATATTGGTGAAAAACTAACATTTAACTATTAGGGTCCAATTACATAAATCATTTGGTAAAGATTTAGAGCAAAGGAACTATAACGATTCTGTCATGTGAAAACCTCCAATTTTGGTAATTTGCACATTTTAACTTCTACAACCCTTTTGAAATCCTTTCAAACTCCATTGGATGAACTCCAAAATACACGGTGGTCAAGCTAAAAACAAGGCTGGGCCTGAGAATTGTCTTAGTCCCTTAAAAGTTGACATTTTGGAGATTCAAGGTTTTCACCCAACAGTGAATATCCTACAATTCAAAGGTAGGGAAACAAATTAAACTGCACGATGTAGTTGTCAAATAACCTGAGAACATTCAAAAACATGTGTAAGCAAAAAGACCAATGCTGGTTGTGATAACCACCTTAGAATAAACGTTTTGAGGTAAATCTCTCTTACCATCTGTCACTGCTGGTGTGCATCAGTCTCTCCTGTGGTTTGTCTTCACACTGAAGACGTAGTACCGCCACAGTATTCTGAGAGAAGCGTGCTATGCGGGGTGGCGCTGACAAGACAAGTAAGTGTAATGATTCCCCTCAGACTCCTCTGAATATCAAGCAGTAGCAGCGAGAGTGTGACAGCTCTGCAGGCGATGCCGATAAACTCTGTAAATACCACCTCACTGGCCGAGCACAAAATGATGCTGCACTTTTGTTGGGAAACCTTCCATTTGCTTCCAGTTGATAGGTTATTATAGATAGGAGGCTGAGTACAATAAGTACGCCTGAAACCTGTCAAAGATTAAAACCTCTAAATAGCAGAGAGGAACAGTATGTTTGCTGTTTTGACACATTGTAAACATATTGTATTTGGCCATAAGGTCATCACAACAAAGACAAATTCTCCTGTCTTGAGATCCCTCCACTAGATATATTGGAGTACACTGCCACTTCTGTAAGGCAGCTTTCTGATGCCTTGCTCCAAGATGGTAACAGCTGAAACAGCCAGCTAGACCAGCTCCAGTTAAATAATGGCAACCAGTGACTCTGCCCCAACTGGTACCAGACTGTATTCCCAGGTCCTATTTAGTAATAGTGGCAGAATAGACAGCAGGACGGAGCAGAATGGAGGACGCAGCAGTGTCCGTGCAATTTCACCGCTTATCTAAATTACTATTACCATTCATGAAAGTTAATTTACTGTATCAGGAAAAAGGAAATGAGCAAGCAGGTTAGTCACAGCGGTTTACATTCACACTTAAATGGAACGGTTCTTGAAGTCGGCGTGGTTTAACGGTTGGGGGTGCTGTGCTGGAGGACTTGGATGAGGTTTTTCAGCAGACTTCAGATTACTTTGGGTATTTACACTTTTAAGAGAAAACAGAGATTCATTCTGAAACGAGAGATATAGCGTTTTAAAAATGCAACATAATCGCTGCTATGAAAGTAAAACTTGACATTGAATGTTGCAGGAAGTAGTTGCTGTCTTGAGACCTGAGAATATTTTAGAGGATGTCATCATCTGAGAAATGGACGTGCAAAATTTTTAAACAGTCTCAGTGAGCATTTTACATCATCTATCACTACCATAGATAGATAGATAGATAGATAGATAGATAGATAGATAGACAGATAGATAGATAGATAGATAGATAGATAGATAGATAGATAGATAGATAGACAGACAGATAGATAGATAGATAGATAGATAGATAGATAGATAGATAGATAGATAGATAGATAGATAGATAGATAGATAGATAGATAGATAGATAGATAGATAGATAGATAGATAGATAGATGACACTATTCTATGCTTCTGTCAGACCCACAGTGATGCAGCGTCTATGTTTTCATGGAGAGACGTTCACACGTTAGACTGTCTCCTCCACCCTTCCTTGTGCATCCGGACCACGGCGATTCTCATTAGACTGAAGTGTGTGTGTTTTCTCTCAGCGCTGGAAAGCTGATTAGTTGATTTTCACTCTTTTTTCCCCCCATAAAGTACCTCAACAGGATAACTTAGATTGAAGTGCTGAATGTTGAAATTCCCACGCACAAATTAAATGCAATGCGTCCCAGTGGAGGAAAAGACTCTGGATTCTTAACGGCAATATGAATTGAGTGTTTCCCTGTTGCACAGTCTGAGATTTATTGTGGTGATATTAACCAACAAATCAAACCCATCGCTGCATATATTCTCCATGCTCAAAAGCCACATGATTGGTGGGTAAGGCAATACAATGACCACGCATTACACGGTGTGATATTTGGGTACTCCTGACAATTAAAGCTCAGGGTAATGAATTAACTGACCTGTGATCTGTCCAAATTTTATATCATGTAGGATAAATAGCCCTACCCCTCTGATGCTTTCACTCGGAGAGTTTTTTTTCCTTTTTCAGTTTACCTGGTCACAGTAACAACAAAGACAACGAGAGGTGGATTTTATTTTGCTGACAGTCTTCACATCATTGGTCACTGCTGTTTTAGAGCGTCTATTACAGTGTCAGCTCACTGAAATGTTGCTCAGGGTGTTTACAGGATGAGGTGTTTGTCTGAGCTCCTTTTCACAGCTTTAGCGTTGTGTGTGCAGTGCAGCACTGTCACTGCACATTTATCTGCCGGGACAGCTCCAGCCTATTTGTGCGTGTGCTGTGAAAGTGATATTTCACTTTGGTAGAATGCTTTTATTTTTAGTGCAATCCCTTACTTTTGTTTTGAAACCCGAATCTAAAAATTCTGCTTTTAACATGAACAAATGTGGAAAACTAGGCTGAGGTAATAATTCTTCATTGTGTCGGGGATACTGCATTTAAAGAAATAATTTTGCTTTCTTGCAATTATCAATACTGATTGCCGGTGGTGACGGCAGATGAACCATTGATAAAATACTAACTATTTACTCCATTTGAATGTTGGGAATACTCAGATGTACCTTTGAGGCCTTCAGCTGAGGATGACTTACAGTGAGTGAGCAGGGAGGGACACAAGACATGGAATCCTTTCCTTTTCTTAAAACTAGTGATGTGAACAATGTAAACATAGCGTGAAACTTTAGGATCTGCCTTGTTTCAGAGAGAAAGTAAGTGCTACCAATGTGCTGCACGCATTCTCTTCCTTTATTTTGTTTTTAAAGTTGCAGCTCTCACACCTACTCATATATTCTGAACTCTAACTCAGAGCGAGGCTTTTAAAGTTTAATCAATGTGATTAGTCAGTATTCTATGCTTCTGATTATTTGAGGAAAAAAAATAGAATTGTTTGAGGAAAAAAAGTCTACAATACATCCATTCTCTCTGCCAGTGACACTTTCCAATTTTATTACACCATATTTTCCAATTACTGCCACCAGGCTCCTGCTATTTTCCAATTACTGCTCAAAATAAACACCAACACATGTAAGTATCCATTTACACCCATTGGCATCTCTCTGTTGAATTCACCCGCTGAATGGTTTCCTTGTGTTTTTGAGGAGGTGTGTGTCTCATGTTTGAGTTGTTCGGATGGGGGAGAATTACAGAGTTGCATTGTTACAGTGGTTAAACCAAATTGTAGTCTTCAGAAGCCATAATTGCCTGGTGTAGCCTTGTCTTTACTCTCTGAGTGGAAAAGGCAGAGAGGTCGTGCATGTGAGCGCGCCTCCCTCATCTGACAGCGGCGCTCACAGCGAAGATATAAACCAAGTGTGAGTCAGGTCTTAATCTCCAGGCTTTGTGATATGAGGGGAATTTTCCTTCCAGAGCTTTGCACATGAAAAGCTAACATTTCACACTTTGTTAAGATTGGATTATTCAACACCTTTTGGGAGCTCCGGTGACATTTGCAGTGGTATTGCAATGGGACTTGAGAGGATGCACACATTAAATAAACATCCAGGTCTTTGGGCGTTGTTAGGCCGATACTCTCTGCACTCAGAGAATAGCACAGCCCTACAAGGGTTGTGGGAAATGTGTGTGTGCTCGTACGTCAGTGTCTTCAGATTAAAATGTCAGCCAAATGTTAAAGCGCCCCTCCAGTAACCTCACAATTTGAAAATTGTCAGCAAGCCTTCCAAGTAAATCACTACTTTAGAGCGATATACCACTAACTAATGGGGGTAAAAAGTGATCCTGTCAACTGAAATGGTCACAGCTGAGGATCCTCTGCCTAACTCCCCTGCCTGATTTTGCGGCTGGTCATACATCGTTGTTTTAGGCTGGACCTTTTTCAGATGCACTTGAATGATTGAATGGGGTGATGAGGTCACTGGAAATGGCCCTTAATGTAGTTTTTGCTAATCAGTGTATCTTTCAGCAAACTATCATTTTTGCACAAACTTCAGTCACACACAGTAGTTATCCAAACGAAACAAAACGTGGGACATAAGTTACTTTCTATCCTGTAAAACATATCATAACTGAATATTGTGTTAATAATCATCTGTGTGATTTTCATTTTTTTCAGTGGTGGCTATCTCATTTTGGAAAGAAACTCTTAAAGGGGCAATAAGTGAGATTTCTACTGCCCCATATCACAAAATGTGTAGGGGGTTGATAAAGTTGTTGATCAATACCAATGACTCAACAATTACTGGGTACACGATATGAGTTGTGATGTCTAAATTTGTAGTGGGAATCCTCTAGATGTAATTTAACCATCACTACATGCAGTTTCCCTCTTTCACACACACACACACACACACACACACATCCTCTCACTATAGGTCTAATGCGTCCATTTCTGTCCTTATTGCAGGGATACACTACCGCAAGTCCTGCGCCTCGTCGGGAGCCTGTCTCATCGCCTCCTCTGGCTACCAGCAGTTCTGCACCGGCAAGCTCAACTCGGTGTGCATCAGCTGCTGTAACAAGCCGCTGTGTAACGGACCACGCCAGAAGAAACGACCCCCACTGTCCGCCGCCTCTATCCTGAACAAGCCGCACTTCCCTTTCCTCCCTCTCTCCGTCCTCTTGCTAGTTTCCCTGACCCTGTGCTGACAGATCTTCAGACGCACACAGGGAATGACGGTGGAGAAGACACAGACTGGAAGTGTATTTGCTGAGACAATGAAGAATCAGCGAAGAAGGCGTGTATTATATTTGCTCTCCCAATCCCGAGGGCTTTTTCGCGTGCGGCTCGCCTCCAAAGTTTTGAAAGGTCA
The DNA here is from genome assembly GCA_034670405.1 of Hoplostethus atlanticus. Taxonomy (NCBI): domain Eukaryota; kingdom Metazoa; phylum Chordata; class Actinopteri; order Trachichthyiformes; family Trachichthyidae; genus Hoplostethus; species Hoplostethus atlanticus. Next base: position 1,726,372 of record JAXDDX010000092.1, read on the forward strand.
AAGGACGCAGACGGGCACCGGGGGATTTTATCATGAGACGTGTCGACAAACAGCCACAAGGGGAAGTGGGTAAGGTGAGGTGGAGGACGATACCCGTGGATGAAACAGACGCGCAGCTTCCAGCTAGTTGGACAGCAGGTGGCTCACACGTTTTGGTCTTGACATGGAGGTCAGCTGAAGCATCTCACAGTTGAGGTCCATAATTCATTCTCAGAGCCAAAGGAGGAGATCTCTGCCATTCTTATCCTACTGAAGAAGTTATACGAACACCATTAAATGCCTGTATATTTTGCTGTATATTTATTAATTTAAAATGTATGTAAAATGATAGTGTTTCATGATCCTGGATAGATATGTGCTGACGTGATAAATTGTCCAAAAAGATACATGCCACGTCTGACAAAACGTCGGAGACTTCTGATGAGAAACCAAACCATTGAACCCCTGACAGTGTACAGTTCATCACAACATCTCCTCAATCTGAATCTGCACTCACTAACAAGCCACAACTATAATATGGACATGATGTAAGTACTAACAAACTGTGGAAGAAAAAAAGTCTGTATGTATCCTGCAACTCTCCTCCGCTGAAGCAGCCACATTCCCAAATGTTGTACATAGAGCTGAATAAGCATGTTATAACACACATCTCAAACTGTCACTTACCAGACCATTATTTGCACTTTCTGATGGCTGAAAAGGGAACACTTTACGAACAAGAGATGGAGCAACAGAAGTGCAGCAAGCGCACAGTAAAATGGGACTTCTTCAATGGCTACATCTGTAACGTCAAGCACTGTCTAGGATAATGGTCTACCTGGAATGTTATTATTTTAGTTGCTTTGGCCATGGAACTACGGAGCCCCTTAAGGGACCTGCATAGAAGAAGAAAAAAGAAGAGGGAAAAAAAAGTGGGGTGAAAAAAAAAAAACTGCCGGGTGAAAAAAAAAACTGCCGGGTGAAAAAAAAAACATTTTTTTCCGCATATGGCATGTAGCTAACGATTAGCCAGCTAGCTAACGTGAACATTGTCAGTCCTAGAAGGATGGAGGAAGACCTTTTGGAGTTCCTCCGAACGAGGAAAGAGGTAGAGGAAGAGGAAGAGGAAGAGGACATACCTATGCTGAAAAGGGACAAGAAGCAACCTCTTAATATGTCTTTCACTTATGTGCTAGAGCCTACCAATGACTTGATTTGTTTATATTTGAGGCCAAGCTCAAAGTAGAACCCGATCACTCTATGTCGTTCCGTTGATCTCTTGTTTGTGGGAGAAAAAAAGAAAAAAAAGCCTCGCAAAACATTTGCACTTTTTTTTTTCACTCCGCAGAATTTTTGTTTTCACCCGGCAGTTTGTTTTTTTCACTTTGCAGATTTTTTTTTCACACCGCTTTTTCCTCTTCGTTTTTTTTCTATGCAGGTCCCTTAAGGGGCTCCATATGGAAATAAATGTGATTTCATCTTAAAATAAAAACGTGACAAAATGTATAGCGTTGCTAATTTGGGCAGGTAATCCCAAGGTCTTTCTTCCTTCGGAGGTAACCTGAACCTGAACTCTAACCAAAGCCCCGGGGCTTCATGCTGCACACCTTAAAGGACCATTGCAACGTGACTGGGTGTTTTTGCTCAGTTCCTGGAGTCCCTTGCTGTGTTACATCACTGTAGTTTGTTTTCCAGTGCTTCTATCACGTTATGAGATCTGTTTACCTTCATTTTAGTTGTTTTTAAAATAAAATATTGTGAAACAAACACTCTAAATATTCAAAGCAAATTAAACCTGCAATTGTGTAAAATGAAGATTTAATTTCTGTGTAATTTTACAGACTATAGCTGGCAGAAGTGTCTTTGGTTTGTATGTTGGCTTGACTGGGTTGTGATTGACAGGAGGAGAGAACGTTAGCTATTGATTGAAAGATGTGTTGTGGAAAAAGTGGAAACTCCTGGTATCTCAACTCATCTTGTTCACAGGCAGAAACCCGAGGTAAGACGTTGATGCATTGATGCTTTTCATTCACAGTGATGGGTTACCTTTACCAACCGAATAAGATGCCTCGGGAGTTGTTTTTTATGTCGATTGGATTGTCGTTTGAATTGAATGGGAGTGAATGAGCCTGAGAGGCAAAACTGATTTTAAAAGATATTTAATCACTATGCATGTTAAAACAGTCCAAATCAACATTACATGGATGGAAAATGTAAAAAATGAGCAAAACATCCAGTCACGCTGGAATGGTCCTTTAACCCCTAAATGTTTGAGCTTGTACTATAAGATAAGAATCCCACTGAGAAGTCCCATCAAGCTTTTGTGCCAAATTGTCAACTCAGTATGGTCTGTCATGGAAATCCTTAACTAAACTCTTTGTATTGTGTTTTCTGTGTATAAAGAATATTCCTATCTTTGTTTCTGGAGGCACAACACACGTGTCCTTGGATAAAGCAGTTTGTGTCATGTTTTCTTTTACTCTGTTTCCTGTGTTGCATTAAAATCTATAAAGCCCTTATATTTCAGTCTCTAAGGGTACATTTGTCTTTATTTTGGGAATCGAATCGGACTCTTCTGTCAGGCACAGGGACTCGTGAGTGTTTGAACCCACTCCCGAGTCACTATTGCTCTGAAAGGTTGTAAAGGAGGGAGGGGTGGTGGAGCGTTTTCCCTCCGCTGCGGCGCAACGACTTTGACAGCAGGGGTCGGAGGGAGCGTGCAGAGAGAGCACGGGAGCTCGGCAGGGATCGCTTGTTGACATGTTGGATGGTGAGGTGGCACCGCAGCACCTGGATGAACACGTCCCGGAACTGCCTGGAGGAGAGGTTGTAAAGGAACGGGTTGAGAACGGAGCTGAGGTAGAAGAAGGTGTCGCCCACGGGGTGAAGGACGATGTAACCGCGGAAGTAGGGCATGGTCCAGTCGGATTTGGCCACGGCGGCTGTCATGAGGCGACGAATCTGGTTGGGCAGCCAGCAGACCATCAAGGACCCCACAATCAGACCTGGAAGGAAGGAAGGAAGGAAGGAAGGAGAGAGAGAGAAAGAAAGGAAGTCAAAGAAGGAAAGGAAGAAGGAAAGTCAAAGGAGGAAAAAAGAAGGAAAGATAGAAGTCAGGCGGAAAAAGAAAGAAAGAAAGAAAGAAAGAAGGAAAGTCAGAAAGAAAGGAAGACAGACAAACAAATTATGTCAATTGTTTTTTTTCTTTGCAAATCCATATTCATGAATTCATTGAAACAGATAAAGTGGCACTTGATGTTTTAGGTAGTTAGTGTTTATCCAGACTAATGGTCATTGACTTGCCCGTGGACACTTCCGGTTACACTCGGCCTCCCTGCTGACTCACCTCATCTGTCATGTCTGAGTCATGTGCTTAGACGGTTCTCTAATCCAGTGTTTATCCATTTCCCTGCAATGCTTTTAATGTCAATTATACTGTGACTAAATGTAATAAATAGTTTTGTTTGAGACGTAATGTCCTGCTGAGGAAAACGGATATCCACACACTTACAAAACGCAAGCCAGGCCTGAGGGAATGAGTTGTTAGAAAATTACATTTCAATTATTTAGATCTATTTTAAATTCCAATGCCTTACCAGCCATTTTAAGTCTGAAGAAGAATGAATAAATAAATAAATAAATAAATAAATAGATGAATGAATGAATGAATAAAACTCATAATGTCAAGTTATCCCTTTAACTTCTGTGTGTTGTTTTACCCAATGCAGTTATTATGAGTTATAATGATTTGTGGTTCCAGTCTGCAGCTCTGATTCTTTTGTTCATATTTTATTCTGAGCAGTGATTCTCAATTGTTAGGAAACTGTGATCTGTTTTCACACTGAAATATATTTTCGATACTGAATTAATCATGCTTATTTCCAAGTATGGACATGTGTGATACGGAAGACATCTTTAATTCAAAGTTTCGCTTGTCTACAGGTTTGGATTTCCCATTTGACTACAGTCAATGAAATAAAGATCCACAAGCCCAAAACAGAAACCAGAGAGGAAAGAAAGGAAATGTCTACTTTTTTCCTCAAATATTTTACTCATTAACGACCTATGTCTGAAAAATAAATACCTGAAGGGTAAACAGAAAATAGATACTGCAGAGATATTTTAAATGCAAACATCCCACAAAATATTCATTCCGTATACCGAAAGCTAGCAGAGTCCAGTGGTGATGAACGTTGGTGATAGTGACTTGTTTGGCAAGTCAAGTAATGGCCAAAAAGTTGCTAATATAATATAAAGCATATATTTTGTAGCAAAAGTGTCTCCAGGTTTTACTGACATTTCATAAAGTGGTGCAGTGTCAAAGATGTCTCACTCACAAATCAAAATAACATTAGGAATAGCATGTGAATTAACTAAAGAAATATTAAATATTAAACTATGATACTGACTCTGCCAGCCAAACGCCTGGTCACCTTTAGTCTTTAGCCTGGATACACAAACAGTGAAAAGGGCCCTGCTGAGGATCAGGCTGCATCTAGACGCATTAGGAATCAAAACTTCAGAAAGATTTCTCTAAGGATTTTCTAAGGACAGAAGACTCATCCAACCTTAAAAAGTAGTTTGTGCTGCAGATGTTGGGAAGGTATGAAGGTTTACTACTTAGTCACTAAAAAGTGTCCTTGCAGCAATAGATTTTTAAAGAAAAGCTCAGCTTGAAACAAGGACCATGGTCTTCAGGAGGTTCCTAATAAGAACTTGTCCAAACACATAGTGAAGATGTGCTTAATCAATATGAATACACAGCAATTGCTTTAACCGACTGACAGGCCCACAGCCATAGAGCCATGGAGCTGCAGACAGATTGCATCTAAGTGGCAGTGGCAGCGTTGCTTTATCTCTGCAGGTTCCACTTTCCACCACTTGCCACAACAGTGATTTCTCACAATGCAACGACACTGCTCATGTGCAAACACAACTTCACTGTGGGGCTAGAGGCCAGTCCATTAGCCTGCTGATATGACTCTAGCATAATAGCCATTAGCAAAGACCCACCAATTACCCCACTGCCAGAATGCTGCATCTGGTCACTTAGCAGAAGGGTCAGTCCCAGGCTCCTCATCGTCACCCATTTGGTCTTGGCCTGGGTGGTTTTCAAACAGTACCGACGAGGGGTAAAGATTTATGTAACAGAAAGATGCTAAAGCGCCATCATCCCAGTCATCATTGACCAATACTGAACATTGTGTGCACCTTTAAGCAGTCTGCTCGATTCTTGGCATTGCCTGGCAAAGTATTCTTGTAATTTGGCACTCTGAAGTCTTACAAGAGTTTTTCAAAGTGATTGAGTGTTTCCTCCTCATGACCTTTTCAAAACCCAAACATTCATTGCTTTGTGATTATCCCACATTTCTGGTTTAATGAACATTTTATGTAATTAAAGGGCAATGTGACCATTATTTTGATATGTGGGTCTTCTTGTCTTGACAGAAGATGATAATTCAGACCGTTGTTTAGCATCTCAAAAATAACTTGATCTACAAAACAAACAAAATCCGACCAAACACTGAGGTGTCAGTTCTTTTCTGAAAAACTGTTCAGCTGTGTATTTAATGGGGTAGCAGAGGTCGTTTTATGATACAATTATGTGAGTTTACCCTGATGCTTTGGTCAAATGTTTTCTGGGCTTTCATGGTTTTTGAGGTACACTGGAAACCTATGGCAGTGAGTGACACAAAATGGCTACGAAGCGTTTGGAAAATAGATGCCAAGCAGTGGCATCAACTCCTATTGGGTTCCAACATATGTGCATACTCTATAGAAAAGAGAGCTATACCTAAATTCTATTTATATTTTAGTTTTTATTCAGTAAATATACATTTTTAATTATTATTATGTAATGTGACCTATGTGAGAAACCCAGCAAATCAAACTCACTTGTATGTGTAAACTTATTTGGCCAGTAAAATTGATCAAAGTGACAAAAAAGAATTGGGCCCGCTTGTGAAGAAACAGTGGCATCTCCCCTTTAAGATTGATTTTTTTCTTTGGTTGGTGCTAGCTGTCACGTCGGCTCGTTGCTCACAGTCAAGGCAGTCACCTGGAAAATTGCTACTGCGTCAGCGCAGATAAGTGACGTCCCCTCAAAACACGAGATGAGTGTGTGTGAATGTTCGCTCCCCTCTCGGGTTTACGTGAAGCCCTCGTGTTGTTGATAAATCTTTATTATTATTATAATTCCACTGCTGTCATGCTGGATGCGCCTGCCACCCAAAACTGCAATCTAACATGACGGTTTCAGCAGTGATGTCCCTGAGCACACACATGCACACACACACACACACACACACACACACACACACAAGAATGACTGTTTTCCCTGCCATGGGCAAAATATAACTGTCTACTAATTAGAAAGCCATTAAACCAGATTATTGGAGCAATTAATATCCTGTCTTTGCTGTAATTGGAGTCTTTCTGATTGAGTTTCTCAATTCTTTGGTTTGGTACAACAGTATCAAATGTAATAGTTTGATATATATAATATATAAAGGTGGGTTAGCTGAGCCATATTAAAGCAACAGAGATGGATCATCCTGCTGATTTACACTCATCAGCCATATTGTGATCTTGGTTGGTTTGTTTGTCGGTGGTTCATTCGTTGGTCCATTCAGGTCTTTTTAAAATACCCAGTGCTTAGGGGAATTACGGTATGCAGTCGTCAGGCCCTAAGGCTCGGTTCATACTCTCTGTGTGGCTAGACTGGAGGGAGCTGCCGACGTGCTGTCCGTGTACCTCCTTGACATTCATGCTTCTCGAGCGAAACTCAAGTACTTCTGTGGTGCTGTAGGACAATTCGGCTCTCCACACCACCCATCGATCTTATTCTCTTAGTTCCAACAACACTGTGCTGCCACAACACAGGTGGAGCTTTTAAAGTCAGAGTCATTCCTTCCAATCAAGCAGACCCCCTCCCTCCACCTGAGCGCCTAGCAAGCACCAGCACACTTGAACTTGAACTTGAAATACCACATGTGCCTCCGGACTATTCCTACTAGCCTGGAATCCGGTTTACGTCCACATCCATTTTTAAGCATTCTTTCAGAATGAAGAGGTTGACCAAAAGACCCCAATGACTCCAAAAGAGTAAACTTCTTAACTCCCACACCAGAGAGTCTGGATCAAAATGTTATAACAAGGCTTTGTGGAATGAATGAATCAACAGCTTAAGACACCAAAATGGCCAATTTGTGCCCACTGCAGCTGCTGCAGTTGAGCGGTTCACTCCATTTGGCAGGATATGGCGATGAGGTCTGCTCCAGAAATCCCACAGACGTGCAGCACTAAGTTGGGTAAACTTACATATGACTGTTCAATGTAGGCCCTATCTGAATGCAAATCTTCTCTCATCATTCAGGGAAGAACATGTAACTTCTGAAATAAATTTGAACGATGCCCTCTATTTTTGCTCGATGGGGAACAGCATGTCAGCTCCAGACTGAATAATCAAGGGAAATGAAACTATAATGGTCTTGATTGCGTTACAATTTGAAACGTAGATCAAATCCTCCATAAAATTGTCAAAATTAAAGGAGTTAGTGAGTGTGAGTGTGTGATGAAATCATTCAGGTCTGCATGATGATGGCAAGTTAGCATCTGGGCCATTTGCTTTTATTTAGATAATATGATGGATTCATCGAATGGCTGTCTGGCTCACGTCCGATTTCCTTTACTTAAAGCATTCTTCCATGCTCCAGTATTAGGGGGTGACAACGAGGAAACAGGAACTGGAATGATAAAACATTTAGGCTATACCTGCTGAGCCTTTTGGCCAGTCAAAGGGGAAAACCTGCAAAAACGCCGATCAGATCAAACCTGTACATCTATGATATTCACGTGAAGCACCCGTCACCCAACCAGAGGTCCTATAACAGGAGTGGTAGAGAATCACAAGATGGTCTTCAGCAGAACAAAATTCAAAGCATTCTGATAGAAATGAAACAAAAATACCAAACTTAAAATTGCATGTGATTGCAAGTAAGTGTGTGTTTAAGCTCTAAGCATGAGATTGCATGTGTGCATACAAATGCAGCCCACTGATTGGTCCAGCTAGACTTCAAAGAAAATTCGTCTGAACGTCTGCCTTCTGCAGTATGAGCAAACTGTGACGACGGGAGACATGACAGAAAGCACAAGCATCCCTTGCACCCCCGTACTGTCAGACGAGACGAGAGTGGTTTGAAGCAACATGTATGATTTAAAACCAAGGACAGCAGTGAACCCGAGCTGGGGACTTTAGTTTGAGACACTTTTGGTGAAGTATTTGCACAACTCTTCGCATTTGGAGTGCCAGATGGGGGGGGTTTAACTGCCAGCCTGGACGGTGCCAGGTAAGATGTCAATCACAGATGGCAAACCTACTTAGTAGGTTAAAATAAACCAGGACACTTGGCGGATAGCTTTTGACAGAAGTCTGTTGAGTATCCATCCCACAGTAACAACTATACTGATTTCATTAAATCGTCTTTACATCTAAGTCTGGATCCAGCCAGAGCTCCTCAGCCTGGGAGAATCTCAAGCCATTTATGAGTCTGTCAAGCATAAACAGAGTAATTTACCCTCCTGTGGCAAATGGAAAAAGAAGTGACTATTCGTAATGTTGGGCTGAAACTCCTGGAAGACTGCGAAGTAATTTGAAGGCTAACAGAAAATCCTCACTCATTAAACCACTTGAGCGACTTAATTGAGTCACAGGGGGACATTATTCATATTGGAAGCAATCTAATCATCCTACAGGAGGTTTTCTCATGGAGCCATGGGTGCCTGTTGATAGATAAGCCCGCTCTGGGACATGTTTGTTAACTCCAGCGATGCTGTTGGACTGCAATGTTGCGGTGCAGATGGCAGGGATTGTGGCTTAAATGTAACATTGATTCTGTCTCCAAACATTCAGAAACGATATTTGCTGAACATTTGGATACTACAGTGCGTAGAAAAGGAGAATTTTGGCGGCTAAATTTGATAATAATGAGCTGTAAAAACATGTTATAACAATAGGCACCAATAAAGTTTGAAGGACCATTACATGCACTGGTTACGACAGCTGAAATACCTCCAGTTGTTTGTGGGGCTGTCACAAAAGGGGTCTCAAGACCGGTCTCAAGACTGAGGCCGAGCTCAAGCACTACAGCCTTGGATAACACTTCACCTAATTGGATTTCTCTCTATGAATCCAGCTGAAAGAGTGCAGCACCAAGTACCTTGAACACTGGACGTCCAATCACCACAACTCACGCTGCCTCCATGCAACACTCCGGGGGAAAGTGAGGAGCAGGTCTGCATCAATCACACTAATGCTGGTGAAGATGCCGGGCTGAAGCTCAGGTTTTACCCTGATTAAAAGGAGGTGCCATAACAATACTTTATTTAATGGGTGACCAGGGCAAACACGAGAACAATGTCTCACTATTCATCTTTCTATCCATCTTTACAGCATCCTGTTACTCCTCTGGGCTCTTTCACAGTAGAGCAACAATTAGGAATGGGCAGATCCTTATTTCGAGGTGATATCGCACCTTGAAGGGAGAGAAACGAGGAGAGAGGTCAGCATCGTTTGTGGTGGTGGAGGCTGGTTAGAAACTCCCACCTTCAACCTCTGGTCAGATTTGCTTCCATGACCACAGGCGCAGGAGTATCACGTTTCAGTTGAAAAGTTTCATTTACATTTGACATTAATTGAAACAGAAATGTCACTCACAGCCTTACTGTCATTCATTTCACTCAATAACTGCACGTCATCCTTACTCACAGCACGCTAACATGAAAAGGAACAAGCAACACAAGTACTGATGACACCCTGGTAAATACTGAACACAGTGAGCTACCATGCAAGGTGCTGGCCTATCGGGAGCAATTTGGGGTTCAGTGTCTTGCCCAAGGACACTTCGACATAAGGACAGGAGGAGCCGGGGATCGAACCGCCAACCTTGTGATCAGTGGACAATCTGCTCTTCCACTGAGCCACAGCCGCCCTGGCCTGTTTAATGATGGATCAAATGAGTGGTTCACCGAGGCTGGGCTCGGTTTAGCATGAGGGCAGTTGGCCATCTGTTCTCTGTGTCCTGTAATGGTGTTCTGGTACATTTTAACCTTCTTTAACCTTTCCTGTGAATTCCCAGTGATATCAAGGGCGTTGGAATCAAGCCTCGCTGTGATCTATCCTCCAGTCCAGCTGTATTCCACTCAAAACCTGAGATGTACGACTGGAAATGACTGGCAATTTGTACCCAGTCTCATATATTGTACATATATTTTGGTGCTGTCAGAAGCAAGAGTTGTTTTGGGACAATACGTGTAAGCTGATGAAATGCATTCTGGGATATGAGAGTCTCCAAACATGCCTCGTATTGTATCCTGGAAGGATCTTGGAGGATATTGTGTCAGGCGATGATAGATGTCTGATTACTATAATTCTGGCTGCCAGTAAGAAAACCATTACCAGAAAATAGTAGAGGACTGACCCCGCTACTCAGACATATTTAGCACGGAAACACGCAGACATATATAAAACACCGAGAGAGCCAGTTTGAGGAAAAGTGGGATAAATGGAGAGTGTTTACATCTCAACGGACTGACAGCAGCAAGGTGGAGGACACCCGGTAGAAAGAGTGTACTCAATAAGAAATGTGCAGACGTCAGCGTGCCTGTTCTCGCAGGGGTGTAAAAAGTAGAAGTAGAAAGTAGAAGTACTGACCATGTTTTTCCTCCACCCATCCCATATACCAGGTGATTCTAATTAGCACAACTCTTCATCTTGGTAAGAGCCAGGTTGGAGCAAATACGTGGTTAGGATTTCTACTTTCTGAAGCTTTACTTTCTACTTTTTACCACCCCTGATGTTCTGTATCTGAGTTTGTTCAATAAAAACAAAAAAAAGTGGAAAGTGAAAAAGTGGAGAAACAAAAGAAGCATTAGATTTTGGAGTGGTGTCACACTATTTCTATTGTGTTTCTATTTGGACTTATATTAAATTCATCAGTTAATTTGTTCATACACATCAGGATATATACTGTATGGGTGGGCTGGCAACACCAAAAGATACACCAAAGTTACAGCAATAGAAGAAGGAATATGACACAAACAAGCATCCTTCAGAGACATTACAAACATTACCAATACTAGAGGGCACATCCCACGCTCTCCTCACTTGCTTTTAATTGTTTTTTTAAGAGTAAACGTGATTGAAAAGTGCATTTGTTTGTTTTGATTGAGGTAAAGCTCATTGAAAAAACACCTCCATCCCCACTCGTTCAGCGGTGTGCCTGCAGCCTCACCCTCAGCAACACCTAAATTAAAAAGACTGCTCATTTAGTAAGAAAAGCAATTCCCCGACTTCCTGAAAGAAGATGTAGAACTTCAGTCCTGACCTGTATCAAAAACCTGGTGTTGGAAGTCGTAGTCTTTCTCAGTTTGAAACGTGTTGTCTTGATACTTGTCTTGGATATTTTTTGTGTTTTTTCCTGCCTTTATCAAAATTTTCAAAGGTATATTTTTCTCCACTTGGTCAATTTAAGGGATTACAAGTGTGTATAGTATGTAATGGTATAGTACAGAGATTCTGCAGAGAGAGCGACATCTCTGTTGATGCTTATAAAGACTTATTCTGGTCTTGGTCTTGGATAGGACTTGATTTGCTCCTGTCTCAGTCTTGATTTGGTTTCGACCCCCGTTGGACCCGGTCTTGAACTTGAACTCGACTGGACCCGGCCTTGAACTGAACTGACTTGGACTCACCTAAGGTGGTCTTGACTGCAGCGCTGCAGATATCTCAAAGTATGATGTGAAAATCGATCCCCAGATGAACACGGTTGTTGATATTGTATCACCATTCATATCAGGGATGTATTATTATATTACTGATCACTGATGTTTTATTGTTCACTGAAACTGATTAGTATTTAATTGATCTTGTCTGGGCCTCCATCATTCTTGTTTTCACTTGACTCTGTGTTGGTGTTTCTTCTATCAGCTCAGCACACACGTCTTGACAAACTATCCACAGCGCTTGTAAGACAGCAGATCATTGGCCCTACAATGTCTCCTACAATCTTTAACTCAGGGTAGTGAGTGAATGCAGGCGCACCAGTAAGTCACTCATCTAATCTCCTCAAGGTTTTAGCGCTGCACACTGTGCTGAGGCTTGGCAGCATTACTGTAATCTCTACTGAAAGCAAGTGAGAGATACATCAGTTCACATTTCATCGAGGAAACACCTAGAGGTCCTCTATTACTGAAAAGACAGGAGAGTCAGTTGGAGTGTTTATTTCCCCCAAAAAAGTCTAGATTTTCATAATTTTGTAAAAAAGAAATGCTTAAAAGTTTATCATTCAACGCCTCTAAAATATAGAGGATCCATAGTGTAAAGGGAGTTTTGTCAACCATAGATTTTCCTTAAAAAGTACTGCAATTTGTGCTCATCCATTTAAGTTTTAGAGTAGGTCAAAACCTTTTTTCAAATATGTTGGAACAAAACTCACCAAACTCTAATGAAGAAAAATGGAGAGAAAAAATCACCGAGAACACGATTTGAAATAGGTCATCTCACATTATCAAGTTATTAGTCATCGCAGTCAGTGCCAGGTGTTGGCATAGATCAGATGAACAGCACTGTGCAGCATGCTAGCGCTAAGCAGATAAAGTAAACACATCCACCCAGTGTAATCTGTGATTTCCCCTCCGAGGCCTGACACAGTATGACGCCATGCACCGCTCTCCCCTCGGCCATCCACAGGATTGTCTCCCATGTGGATTTAGTGCATGTGGGCTGTTGCTCGCGGGAAGGCTTGCCGTTAGCGATGATGGCTGCCAAGGGGCCATAGTGCTCTGGAGCTTATTATTAAACCATGCAGCTGTCACTCAGGGTAGAGGGTGGGTGGCGGGAGACAAGGGAGGAAGGAGAGGATAGTGAGGAAGGGAGGGAGCGAATGGAGGAGCGTATTAATCAACCAGCCCAGAGGGGCTCATACATCTCGAGCAACAAATCCTCCCCAAGGTTTATTTTATTTCATTTTATACTCACCACCCCATCAGTAAAATGGTTTACAAGAGCCCACAGGAGCAGCAGAAAGGGAGGACTGGGGCTGCAGCATTGGTGGGCATACACAATAGATAAGCCCCATCGATCCAAAACAGAGAGGTTCATGGGTGGCAATAGGGCTGTCACTGCGGTTCATGAGCTATGGTCACATTCTGGCTGAAGGTGGCTGATGGGAACGGATCAGCCAATTCAGACCAAAAGGTTGGCTTCTAACAAATTGGCGGCTGACATGAAAAGTAAAGCACATAAGGTGTTATAGCGTATAAAGTTATGAGACATCGTAAATCAAAATAGTGATCAAAAGTGCCCGATGAATTTCAGGCAGCAAACTTTCTGCCAAAATGGAAATGAAATCCGTCTATGTGCACTTCATGGACACAAGCATGGCTCTTTTCACACACTGTCACTGTGGATATCAAGAGTCCACATCTAAAGCAGTTCATTCTCAGTGTGTGTTTGAACCTGCTTCAAGTACCAGGCGGTACCAACACACTGAGAGCCAGAAACTTTAGCCCAGCACAGGAAGGTATTTATTTTGTATACTTTTGATTGCCAACTTATCTGACACTATCTGACCTCATGCAGCACATCCCACCCATCTGGTACTTCAAGCAGGACTACAAAAACACAATGATTTACTGATTGACCCAGGGCTACTTGAGATAATTGAGTGATTTTATTCTTTCAAGTGGGTATTATCCAGTGATGGATGGTGGCTGCTACACTTTAAATGCAGCAAATACACTAGAACCCTGTTAATAAAATCTTAATTGTTGATTAGTCCTATTAATGGCATTTTACCTGCTTACCTGAAATGTGTGTACATGCATGTTTCACGTCGTTTTATCCTGGTATTTCAATACATGTTAGCTGTCTGAACATTTCAACAGTTCAAACAAACTTTTGGATGAAGAGTTTGTTTGATTCTGCTGGAGTAAGATAGTGATGTTCAGCGTTTCACTTCAGCCTGAAGGTTAATGTTACATTCACATACTGCAAAGGTTGAGGTGATACCTTACTAACAACACAATAGTGGTAACTAGGTGACTTTTTCTTCAAAGCATCTGTAGTATTCTTCGTTTCTGATACTGAGCAGCGCTGGTTAGGCAGGTGAGGACAAAGGCACTAGAAAGAGTTAAAAAGGATAATAATTGCGCTCCCAAAAGCTAACCTTGCCGTCCTATTTTCCTCTTGTTTTGGTTGAGCCTTGGAGCACCTCTTTCTCTCGCAAAAAAACACATCTATTCAGAGTCAGACTCAGCGAGGATTCACGAGCCAAAGGCCGAAGGCAGCAAAACAAAATTAATATTCATTTCACAAATGCGTGTTCGCGGGGACTAAAAAAGTATCTGAAGCAATTAACCTTCTGTCCTAGACGTGATGACTGGGCAACTTTAACAAGTCTGTGCTCTGCTTCTAATTACTCTCCAAAGTCGCAGAACCCGACCTGGATTAAAAGTTGTTTCAAGGTGAAGCGGAACAGGGAGAGGAACGTGGCCGCTGTATTCCAGGCGATAACTGACATCAGTGATCACTATTTTCTTTTATTTTCAGTACAGTATGCGTCACGTCTGCCAACAGCAATAGCAACTTAAACATATCGGAGTTCTTGCAGGAGACGTAGCTGCGGAAACGGAAAACCAATAAATCGGCCAAATATTGTCGAGGCAAGCAAACTGTCTCGTGACTATGGAAGTCCCATTTCCAGCCAATGTGATGAAAAAAAAAATCTTGTCATTATAAGTCATTATAATGAGAAACTTTCTCAAAATAATGACTTAGTATCTCAAAATAATGAGAAACGTTCTCAATACCATCACAAAGTCGTGTGCACTAGCTAGCTCTCTGTCGTTGCTATCGGAAGAGATGGGCATGCATGGTTTTGGAGCGCTGATGTAGAGCTCTCGACACCAAGCTAAATCTAGAAAAGGTCAAATTTCCTGAAGAAAATGTGTGTGTGCTTTCTTCAGCTTAAAAGGTTTTTTAAAAAGTCAATTTAATCAGAAAGATACTGGGTTAAGAAATAGTAGTAGTAGAAGTGGGGGGTAAAATTCAATTGCAGAAAAAGTAAAAGTGTCATTATTACTAAGTCATTATTTTGAGAAAGTTTCTCATTATTTCGAGAGTTTCTCATTATAATGACTTTTTTTTTCATCACATTGGGCTTCCATACGTGACCGTCTGGTTCAGTAATGCTTTAATATGAAAAAGTCCATTTCCCAGTGTATTGCCACTGCAGTGGTTGTTTATCATTATTGGACCGTTATGAATTTTGAAGTAGCTGTGGTAGATATGATGAGGGGAGGAGGAGAGGATGTCTTGATTAGAACAAGCCCTGGGCGGTACCAATGCGGTCCTATATATTAGAATTTAGAAATATTGTTCAGTCGCGCAGAGCCAATCCACACCAATGTGAGCGAACGCTGTCGGACCAAAGAGCTTTCTGATTACCTTGCAGCTATTTTTAGTTATTTTGAGTTTGGGTACAATACAGGTATGTAGTATACAGATCACGAAGTCATGGCTTTGAATATCAACCATGAAAATCACACAATCCACTGTGAATCTGTCAGCATCAATATTTATGGATACATCAATATTTTAGTCTGTCAGTTTATATCTCGAGCAATAAACATCAAATGAAGGAGTATGGTGTTGGGCATGCCACACAAAAAGACCCACACACACACACAGAAGAGCACCATCTCGTGTTGTCTGGTTTAAAAGTACTCAAGGCCGTCGGGTTTCAGGGTCATGAGATTTCCACTTCCACCGTCCGTTTTCCAAAACAGTTTCCAAAAGGTCTGTGGCACATTATACCACCAGCTCTCACTACCTGCTGTGATATTTATGATAGTGAAGACCTGATGAAAGACCTTGACATGTTTCTGTTTCAACACTTTGGCAGCTACACGGCACATGATTAACATTTTATCGGGAAACAATTGCATAGATCTTCAGTGTAGTTGGGAGGCGGGGCTAACTAATAACTGCTGCATAGTGGCTCAGTACCCCTGGGGGATACCTATGTCTGTTTGATGAATGTCCACTTATTATAGATATACTGCTCAAAAATCATATTTAGTCATTGAGTGATCCATGAATGAATCCATATGCTTGGAAATACGCTGAACTCACCCTCAACCCATGCGACCCAAATACACAGGGAATGAATACTATGTATGCACGCTGCATGACAGACGATCAAATCACCACACTGTAATATGTCGCTTGTTGCAAACCAAAGTCCACATCTGGTGATAATTGTACTCTTAATTCTAATATGGCTGAAGGGCATCTGCTCCCAATAAACTGATAAAGACAGCAATATTGCACAGTGCTATATAATCAATACAGCAGCTCTATTATATATTAATGTTGTTCATTTGTTATGCCCCTGACAATAATTTCCTCAAACCAATATGGTGTTGGTTGACCCAGTCAATTTCTGGAAATGTTTCATAGTACTCTGTGCCCAGACAGATCATATTTCTGATATCCTTGATGTCTCATGGGACAATATCTCTACAGTATCTCTGGATATGTGATTTGGAAAGGCAGTGTAGGCCAATATATACTCAGATTAGTGCATAAATCTAACTGACACATAATACCTGAAATCCCTCTGTCACTTCAACTCACTTCTCTTCCATCCTCTCTAATACTGGTTGGGTTCATAGCGAGCCATGTGACTTGAAAGAAGACAACGGTGGGAAAATAGGATTGTTTGTCAGGCGTGTTTGTAACATAGAACAAAGAACACATGGGTTCATAAGGCCTCCACCTCCTTATAGGAATTGGAGCTTCTGAATATTGCTGTGTCTGAATTTTAGTTTGGCAAATTGTATTTATGTCTTTCTTCTTCAACCTACTATATAAAAAAATCCTAGTGTGCAAATCAGATGTGATAGCTAACCAGATACTATAGCTACCTAGCTAACAAGCTAACATTATCTAAACACAAAATCGATTAGGTTCATCAGTAGCAACAATGATCAATTCCCCACTCAAAAACAACACAGAAATGAACAATGTCTATTTCATTCTGTTGGACGGACATTTTTTTTACATTCACTACACTACACTGTTGTCCAAGAGCTGTGGACCTCCACTATGGCCGACGGCGGGTGTGTTACGTCACATGAAAAGTCGTTCTTTCTGCTCCTTGTTTCCCACTGTAAACACACCTGCCCAGCGTATTGATTTTGCCACAGAGAAAGCTTTGGAGGTTACACCGCCGTCACGTAGCTCTTTTTGTAATAGTGTCTCTCATTCCTGTTTACCTGATACAAACAATCAGGTTTTGTAGTGTGAACCATTTAAGGAAAATCACCCCTGTAATTGAGTCTATAATTTCTCAGCTCATTCAACCGCAGACGTACTCTGTGTTGTTAGAGATGTAATTCAAAGACACGTTACCTTGTACTACTTAGGGAATCCTATTCATTTAGAAATTCCATCAATTTACCTCAACATCCAAACATCCTCATCAATCTAAAGCCATAATCCATCCACTGAGGCACTGACAGCTTCCTGCTGGGAAATAGCTTGTTTGTTCTTTTTCAGGCAATAACTTTTGACTACAGGAGCATTTGAACAAGAAGAACATTAAAGTTCACATTAGACGTGATTGCTGTAAACCTTAATATGGCAAATCAACAAAGTACAGCACAGCATGTTTTCATTCACAGGATTCATCTGAATTTCCAAATCAATCCAAATCCAAAAGAACAAAGTCTCACAATGGTAAATGTCCCTATAAATGACATAAAATAGAAGTATGATGATGGAAATGACCCCCAAAGTGAAAAACACCAGTCATTTCATTAAATGCTGTCATTCTTCTTCTGTGGAAGCCTTCACCATATCTGGCATAGCAGCTCTTCATCATCATTATTATCATATTATTATTATGGTCCTCATCACCATCGTGATCATCACCTCCTACAACTATCATTCTCATCATTCTCATCCTTTTCCTCCTTCTTCTCCTCTCCCTCATCATCACTATCACCATCCTCATCCTGTTCCTCCCCCACATCAGTATTGTTATTGTTTTCCTCCTCCTTCTCCTCATCATCATGACATCACTAGCAGCATCATCATCATATCACCATCCTCATCAGTCTCTATATTATATGTGTAACCAGTGAAAAAGCAACATCCGTACAGCTGGACAGAATCAATTACACCAGCTCCAGCAATTAAGGCACACAACGATTGGGCCTAATGGAGAAAGCTCCATTTTATTTTATGCCTTGGCTGTGATGTGACCAACCCCTCCCTCTTCGTCCTGTCTGGGCCAGTTCTAAGATCATTGGAGCACATAAACTCAATTTGATTCACACGCTGTCCAATCCTAAAGACATAATTAGACCAGTGAAGATGTACGACTGACTGGTAATTGAATGAGGCCATGAGTGGACTGTCACATTCCTGCACTCAAGGGACCGGGATGAGTGAAGTCAGACGGATACGTTTGAGCGTGTTCATTTGTTCTGAACGTAATGAACTTACGCACGATTTTGTTTATTTATTGAAAAGAACGCAACAGGGGGGAAAGTAAAGATGGCAAAGTTTAGTAACTGAATGGTTTCATTGCCATTCTGCTTGCTGAAGATATAACCTTTTGTGTGTTTTATATTATAGGAGTTGATAAGTCAGTCTCGTAAAGATAAACGGCAAAGAGTTAGCAGAGGGTCAACATGCGTCCGTCATTATTCGTTTTACTGGATATGAAAACCTGCAAGGCTGACTGGATGTTTCTCCCCACCTCAGTGTTTATGGCTTTATACTGTTGCCAAACCCTCAACAGTATAAAGGATAAACTTTTTCCATGATGAAAAAAACGATAAATATCGTTCAAAGTTTCACCATGCAAGATAAAAAGAGGACCTAATAATACCATAAGCATTTATTCTCAGTTACTACAATGCATATGAAGATTTTACTAAACGGAAATGTGTTAATTTTAACGTATGTATGTATGTATGTGGATCTTTTTCTACAGCTTGTTGATTTAATTCATCAATTTAAACTTTCTACAATACAGGTTGCAACTCAAAACGTAAGGACAGCCAGATTTATGGACATAGAAACTCCACAACAATATGAATGACTGATGTCACCAGGCGCTGCTACACCCAACAAACCAAAAAAAAACACATAATGACATAAAAAAAATATTTGTCGTGTTTCCCTTGCACCTGCCCACCCGGCATCAGCAAGCCAACAAGGTTGCGAAAATCAATACCAATCATTTCAACACTGTTCTTCAAGTATTTACCCTCCAGCAGACACTGAGCTGAGACTGCAAGGGAAACTAAGGTGGCATCCTGAATCTTATGGGGCCGTCACCCTGAATGTTATGGGACCGTCACCCTGAATGTTATGGGACCGTCACCCTGAATGTTATGGGACCGTCACCCTGAATCTTATGGGGCCGTCACCCTGAATGTTATGGGACCGTCAGACTGAATGTTATGGGACCGTCACCCTGAATCTTATGGGGCCGTCACCCTGAATGTTATGGGACCGTCACCCTGAATCTTATGGGGCCGTCACCCTGAATGTTATGGGACCGTCACCCTGAATGTTATGGGACTGTCACCCTGAATGTTATGGGACCGTCACCCTGAATGTTATGGGACCGTCACCCTGAATGTTAGGGGACCGTCAGACTGAATGTTATGGGACCGTCACCCTGAATGTTATGGGACCGTCAGACTGAATGTTATGGGACCGTCACCCTGAATGTTAGGGGACCGTCAGACTGAATGTTATGGGACCGTCACCCTGAATGTTATGGGACCGTCAGACTGAATGTTATGGGACCGTCACCCTGAATGTTATGGGACCGTCAGACTGAATGTTATGGGACCGTCACCCTGAATGTTATGGGACCGTCACCCTGAATGTTATGGGACCGTCACCCCCTGAAAAGGCTGCGAACAAGATCGGGGGGGGGGTCATAAAAGTTCCAATAGTGCCATAGTTCCAATTTATGTTATATGACTCACACTTGATGATTAACTTGCGCCTGAGCTAAGCTGATATGTTATTATCAAGCCCATAAAACTCAATCCTGATAGCATTCACTGCATAAACAGTTCATCTTTAAAGAGAGTGGGCAGTGCACCGTCTTCAAGTGTATTAGATTTAATGTCAAAGTGACAAGAGACAAGGAAATGAGAGAGAGAGAGATTGCAGTACATACACATTGGAGTACATAACAAGTACAAAGCTGTATTTTTGGTACATGCCCACTGCCAGTCTGATCCAACATGACATCCCCCAAATGGAAACGAAGAGTGGTCGTGTGTCTCAGGGGGAATCTCAGGGTCAAGGCATGGTCTGGGATCTCACATCATTCACACTTCACTTTTCACATCAGGCACACTGAGATTATTTACGACATTCAGTGATATGAAAGTTGTTGAGAAATGCATAAGAAATGATGACGTATTCTTTAGGATCATGAAATGACACAGGCGAAACATAATTCATACTCTTTGTGCATCTACAGTCAATAAGCAAAATTACTTCCCTGATCATTTTGACTCAGTGTCACACAATCACGGCTAGACAGCTAGAAGGACTACAAATGTATCCCCAAGGTTAAACCAACAAGCTTAGACAACCAAAATAGTTACTATTGCAAGGTGATCTATCAGATCTGTTTCTTCTGGTTTCAAGAACATGCCCTAAACAAAAGCTGTGTGTGTGAAATCAATCACTTGAGCGGTCAAAACATTGGAAAAGTAGTTTGGACTTGTGTCTCACGCTGCCACTTGTGGTCCAAGTGATGTTTGTACTCAGATGTTTGTACAGCACAAGCAGTCTCACACACACACACACACACACACCAGTTCTACACCATAACCCTTTAAAAAGTGATTTCCTTTACCACTTTTCAGGGTTTTCTACTCTTACTCTGACATTTGGACCGCCAAAAGACTTTAAAACTCAGACCACCCACCAAACCAGACGCTTACACACACACACACACACACAGCTCTTACACAACAAATAATTTCTTTGGTCATAATAAGGTGGTGGAACAACCTACCCAGAAAAAGGATGGTCTGCTTCCTGGCTGTCTTGACCTTTGAACTTTCATGCTTGGGTGCTCCTTCTGTTCCATTGAGCCCTCCCATCGTGGACCCCATGGGCTTCCGGAGGACCAGGATCATAGCCCGACACATGCAGGCCACACAGACCAACACCACCATGTAGACGATGAATGCCCCAAAGATGCTCACCCTGTACATCACCCACTGGTCCCTCAGGTTGGTGCAGAAAGTCAGATTCTGAACGGGCCTGTTGGCTCGAACGGGAACATGGCCCTCTGTTCCCGTGGCGACCAACAACGGTAGGGCCACAACCACGGACATCAGCCAGGCAAAGATGATGAGGAGAGTGGTACGCCTTGCGGTTAAGGCTTTGAAGCGAAATGGGTGGCAGATGGCTATGTAACGTTCAAAACTAAGCGTGGCCACGTTGAGGATGGTGGCATAGCTGCACGCCTCAAAGAGGAAGTTGTAGATCTTACAGTGAAGGTCACCTGACGCGGACATGAAGGGGAACCAGATGGCGCTGTAGAGCTCCACCGGCATGCCGATGAGGAGCACCAGGAGGTCGGAGCACGACAGGCTGACCATGTGGTCAGTCACGTTCTTCTGCAGGTAGCCATTATGCTGCAGAATCTGTGTCACTCTGATAGTGACTGCATTACCCACAATACCTGTCACCAGGATGAGGCTGTAAAGGACTGTCAGGAAGACTTTGACGGCGTACGTGGGTTCAAGCTCCCTCCAGTCTTTCTTATCTGCTATCTCCGCTTCTTCATTCATGGTAACTGAATGGTGAGCTCAGATTTCCAACTATTGATTTTCTTCCCCTCAGCTTATCAGTTCTTCAGGGCACAGTCCCCGTGATTAAACCAGCGGAAAGCCAAGATCCAAGAGATAAAACCATATAATGGAGATTTCCCCTTGTCCAAACCACTTGCTGATTCTTCGAGTAGATTATCTCAGAGGTTGGGAAACACCAAATCACCGTGGATATATCATTTGGTGATACTCCTCAGTAGAAAAGATTCAGGTCCTAGATGTTAGCTTGCTCTAAGAGAAAGTTGAGTGTCTTCAGCTCAAAGTCCAGTGTGCGGCCCCAAGCCGGGTCCGCCTCGACCTACTTGTGCCGTGGGTTTGGGATCACTGAGAGTCCTCACAGGTCCTGGTCCAAAGAAGGTTTTACTCTACTGCCAGAGACAAACGTCAGCCAAGCTCACATACAGCTCACACAGATTTCCTCCTCCCACCTATCAGGGCAGGGTAGTTAAACATTAAACTTTGAGAGAGAGAGAGAGAGCGAGAGCGTGAGTGTGTAGGCCAGGTTTCTCTTATCATCAGTACTAAATGCCTCCCTGTAACACAAACACTTACTAAATTTTACTGATTTATGGCTGAGATTAGACACAAGACCACAAAATATACAATATAGTGTAAAATATGCGTACATGAGCACAAAAAGGCAAAACATGTCTGCCTTTGTCCAAATAATCCAACTATTATGAGAAGACTTACAATCTAACAATTTAATAGCTTTGTTTAGATAATGGTGCAGATGTGACCCGCCACACTCATGACACATGTCATGACTATGGCTGAGCGTGTGGAAACAGAAGTGGTCAAGGTAGCTTTTGGGACAGTGCAAGGAAGTTGAAAGGTTCAAACAGGAAGGAAGCTGTATTGAAATAAACCAGATAAGGTTGTGCAAGAGGTACACATATTTTCCACTGAGGCTGCACCGCCAGGTCTGCATCATTTCAAATAAATGAAGAGTGTTATATTATTTAAACAAATCAAACCAAGGTAACTTAAGTTGTTGGTGGATACAATGATAATACCTTTAGAGACTGGATTCTCTAGATTTTAGAGATACTGAATGATTAATGTTAGGTAATGATTTTTTTCCATAAATAGATAAATGGTTCTTCAAAGAGATACTGCACTGACTATAGTACGCCTAGAAAGTTTGTCATCTAAGAAAGAAAGAAAGTAAGAAAGAAAGACACAAGGAAAGAAAGAAAGACAGAAGGAAAGAAAGACAGAAGGGAAGAAAGAAAGTAAGAAAGTAAGAATGAAAGAAGAGAACTTTATCCCAGATTTCATCAGGCAAAGGCAAGAAGCTGGAATCAGAAAGACGGGTTGATCCTGATTAGATAAAAGCTTTGAGTGCCCATCTCGCTGTGATTGAAAATTGTCAAATACCGCCAATTAAACCATCATGAACTGCGTGTCTTCACATTGTCAGCCAGGTGCTCTGCCAGGGTGAAGCCGGTAAAATCAGAGTAGATTGTTTATTATAGGTCTTTTCATCTGTGCCCATCTATCTCTTTTTAATGATCTATTATGTTCAGAGGCCTAATTGTTCTAATTACAAATATCTTGACGTTACTGTTGATTTGTGCATCTACACAAACTGGTTCAACAGAATACATTCGTACTACTAAACACTAAATACTACACTGAATACTCAAATTCAGTGTGCAAACTTCAAATCAGTGTCATTGTCTTGTGCATAGCTGCATGATCTGGCATCGTGAGACAGGCACACTTTCAGAGGATCAATGTAATATGAAGCAGAAACTACGAGGGAGATACCACTAAATTTCAGCTACCAAACATGTTACTTCTATGCTCTCGGACAGTTTGGCCTTCATTAGTGAACTTCTGTCTACAGCAGCTGCAATTTAAAGATAGCAGCTTCTTTCGGCCCCTTTCTGTGAATTCAAACCGATCTACCGCTCTGTACAGGCTGAATTGGAAAAGATGTGGTAACAGACCTTATTATTACAAAATCAAAAAGAAAAACAACATGACTGTGATGAAATCTTCACCACATTTAAGGTGTATCTTTCTAGCACAGAAAAATGCAGTTTGAGACATTTAAAAAGTTGTATTGTTTTAATAGTGCAGTGTAAGTATGAAAACAGACATGAAATGTAATAGCGTAATAAAGAGCTTATGTTGATAAACAGGAAGCTACAAGAACCGTTGGCCTTCTTTCAAATCTTCATAAAAATGACCATGACACTTTAAAAGGACAAAGAAAGTAATTTGTGCTGATAAAAACACCACACAGTACCTGAGAAAGCAAAACGTATCTCACATCAAATCACATCCATATTCCATAAGCACCATTGATAAAAGATTTAAATCATTTTCTTTGAAGTCTATCCAGACAACATGGGAAATATTACCATTTGTCAACAACTTCCTAAAACACTCAAGCTTTTGTAACTTCAATCATAACAGATATTGGGATTAATTGGCAAAAAACATAAAGGTGTAAAATAATGAACATGAGTTGGACAAGGGTTGTAGGTGTCACTTAAAGTGCTCTACCTCTTTCTATGGGTTTACAGGAGGGTCGTTACTTCTTCCACTTAACTCCAGTCCTAAACTGCCTCCAGTCAACGATGAGTGCAATGACAACACTCCATAAAAGATTTGACGGTTTACAGCAAGACTGGAATAACATCCATACCTCGCCTTCAACTGTAGTGTGTGCATCCTGGATTACAAGACAGACATTTAGGATAATAACGAGGTTAAATAAATGCTTTTACTCATCACATGAAATCACTAATGCACAGTGGACGATTGTTTTTTTTTAAAATAAGCATTAAATATAACCAATCCAATCAAGGAGTGACATAATCTCAGTTGCAAGTAAAAGATCATTTGGCCGCAATGCAAACCACTGCTAAGCGGCCAACGTTTGCACTGAACACATAAAATATAAAATATAAAATGACAAAGCAATAAAGTACGCAATCTCGGAACAGGAATCTTTAGTGGTCATCTGAAATCCACAAACAAAACATCAATACTCTGTTAATGTTTCATTGTGTACAGTATTTACACCCATTTTGAAATGGAAACTGTTCATTCGAGCAGACAACCGTTATTGCAGCGAAGCGTTTGGTAGCTTATAGTGGAAGGGTTATTGTTAGTTCACATTCAGACACATGTAAAAATGTCTTAATCACAGTCTCTCTTTATGATCCAGCATTGTTGGACAGATGTAGCTAGGAAGAGGAGAAAACAAGAGGGCTCTTAAAAGGCGCTGGTCCATAGGATGTGGTGCTTTCATTTCTCTTCATGTCCAACTTCAGACTCACAAAAGGTTTTTCTTGAAAAATAAATCAAGCCTTGTCCCAGACACAAAAATAAAAGCTTTGATGGATATTTCTCAAACCTTCTCCAGACGGTATGAGTATCTCCTGGAGGACTACGGGGAGTGAAAAATATCTCCCAACACCGATCATCAGCGAGGTCACTGCAAACAGTTTCGATATTACCCAAGGTGCCCAGGCTGGGTGCTGGTCACTGGACTGCAAAAGCTGTAGTAACTCGCAAGCCAACACCCTTTTGATTCCAACAGATTAATGGTTTTCAAATCATTGTTTTGTCACAGTTTGGTTTAAATCTTTACGAAGTGTCACCTCCGTGTTGTGCATTTGAACAAGCAAGACTCAAAGGTAATTCACTTCTAGAAAGCCCTGCGACAGCTCAAACTGCTGAGGCGGCACTCAAGATGGAACTAAAATCACAGGGGACGCTTTCGACAAAAAAATAATTTCAGCTAGAATTTTTACTGGTGCGGGTGTTGAAAATTACTGACAGCGTTGTTCCAGGCGGTATAAAATTCAAGGAGGTGCTCGGGTAAGTATGATCTCCCTTGGTGACACAAATACCATCAGTAGAGGCCTTAGGATTAGGTTTGCTCTGTGCCTGGGGAAGAAGCCATTTTGATCAGGCTCATCAGGCTAGAAATCAAAGCCAAAACCTATAACATCTATTTGACCTTTTGACCCATAAAGCGGGAATCTGTGTTGTGCCTGCTTCACACGTACATTGATGAAGTAGTGAGGCTTCATAAAGTGTACGAACAAACGCACTGATGTCCAGTAATTCATCGTAAAATCACCTCGTTTCCGTTGGTTCAGATCCAGGAAGAAACATGCATGCTCCTCCCACTATTAGTGTTATTATTGGGTTGAAATTGTACCATTTCAACTCGTCAAATGACACTGTTATAATCATCGATAAGGTCCAGCACCTTGAGTACCATAAAGTTCCTCTTTCCACAGCAATGTCGGAAAAAACGGAGAATCTCAGTCCATGATGACTTGAGCGTGTAAAGTAAAAAATGAGTTTGTAGAAATGGATCAGTCATCTCAACACTGTAGAGAATAAATAGACTTAATAAGAGGCACTGGTGTAGTTCAACGTCTCTGTTTGACAGCTTCGAGATTGTCACCTCATCAAGCTCCAAGTTCGCCACCTTGGGAGACAAAACAAGTAGGACAGCAGGAAGAGAAAATCAAATTAGACACACATCAGACAGACAGAAACTAACACTTGAACTGCACAGTGTTCAGTATTCATTCCCAACTGACGCTTCTATTAGAAACTGATTTCAAAATTTCAATTTGTTTGCTTGCGAGAGAGATGAGAAAACACTGACAGACCCGATGAATAGTGAAGAGATAAGCTACTATACTGAAATCCATACTCGGAGGAGTGGGTGGCCAATCTCTGACCTAAAATATTTATGTGATGATCATCCTGTCTTGCTCATGTCCTGTCTCGCTCACTCACCGCCACGTCTAAACACTGGGCGGGTCAGATTAATGCATGACAGATGTTCAAGGAGAAACAGAACTAGAGAG
Source organism: Hoplostethus atlanticus (assembly GCA_034670405.1). Lineage (NCBI taxonomy): Eukaryota > Metazoa > Chordata > Actinopteri > Trachichthyiformes > Trachichthyidae > Hoplostethus > Hoplostethus atlanticus. Next base: position 1,753,146 of record JAXDDX010000092.1, read on the forward strand.
CACGGAGAAAAATAAGTCTTGATATGAGCCTCGACCGCATTTGAAGAGTTCTACTCCAAAACCTTAGGTATCAAAAATCCTTACCTGAAGTGCATCCATACATTTCTAAAGTAACTCATTTTTGTCAACTTTATCTACTGCCCATTTAATTCCTGTCTACTGTCCTTCTAATTTGATTTGAATTATGTTATTAACTATCTATTTTGCAATAGAATTTGTCGCTTTATTTAAATGATTGGTATTTCCTTTTGAAACAAAAATCTTTTCTCCCTGAAACTCTCAATTTTTCTCCAAACATTTATGTTGCAGAGGCAAAGACGACAAATAGCCTGAGATCAAAAGAGAAGTTGGCTGTTATAATTCCCTAGTAGTACTGCCATGATCTTACACTGTAAAAAATAGCAAGTATCTAAGAACTTATTTACAACTAAAGAATTTTATGTTTGGGTTTTTCAAGCTTATTGCCCAAGGTAGGATTCAACCAGGTTGATTAAGGTATATTCACATACATTTATACACACACAAACAAAACAGGCACACATAGAAACACACAAGCACATCAGCTCACAACACACAGGCTGAAGCCGGGAAGGCTTGAGCGACTATTTACTTTGTGATTGGTTGTTGGATCACGAACAGAAGCTTCCTTCGTTAGGGGAGATGGTGTGTAGGGGAATAAGGCTTTCACACTGTTCGCTGTCTTCTGGCAATCTGGGGGTGGAGGGAGGAAGGTGTCAATCATCATCATAGTCATCATCTTGACAACTGTCATTAAGATAATCATACCTCTCTAAATGGGAACAAGCATTCACAGAAGAATGGAGAACAAGGATAGGCAGTCAAGCATTTACATCTGATAACAGGCTAGCAAGGCTATGAGCTACAAATGAAATCTATTATCCTTGTTAGATTGTCAGAGGAGAAAATATTGAAGAGCATCAGGGTTGGGGGTCAATTCAGTTTTAATCATCCAAATCAGAATAGAAACTGAAACAATTCCCTTCCTAGTGATAATTTTATATATTAAAGGAGTATGAAACCTTAAACTCCCTTTTTCAGCTGTAATCACTGTTCATAGCTATTTTATGATGAAACCCATCCATGCTGGTCATGATCTTGACAATACATCACAGCATTTCACAAAGATTTTCTGTGCAAATCGCAGCTTCCTCTTGCCAACTAGCAATTAAAAAGCCTTTGACTGAATAGTGTCATTTTGGTGGAGTTTTGTACATCATCATACAGGCTACAATCTTTCCCACTCGCCCACCCCCCCTCCCCCCTCCTCATGCTGCTTGCACTTTTCAAAAGTGTATAAAAGAGAGTGATCTTCAATATAAAAGAGAGTACTCTTATATTTCAAAAGCCTGGCGATAAAAACCTTTTATAGTATTTTTCACATTTCTCACAAAATCCACTTCTTTCATGGACTGAACATGAACTCAACCATCCCTGAGGATGGGTACAAGGACTTAAGGGCTTAAATTTCTTATTGAATATCTCGACTCACATTTTTCCCCCATTACATGTGTGTCTGTTTACACATTTAACAGTATTCTATAGAAGCTTTGCAGTTGTGTCACAACCACATCTGGCACCATCGTGGAGGTCAATGTCACAACTAGAAACTGAAAAAGATTGTTGTGATGTGGATCAATATAGTAAGTGAATAGTCTGATAAGGTATATTTGTTCCAAACTGTCTTCTTCTTTTAGTGAGACATCCAAGTTGTACATTTAGAAATGCAATCAGCTGTTCACAGAACTGAGGACCTCCAATATGGCCGCCAGAGGGTGTGTTACGTCACATGAAAGACCTCTATAATACCACTCTGTACCTTTGAATGCGATGTTTCCGGCAAATGAAGGCAAACACTCTCCTCAGCCCCACCATGACAGGGTCCCAGTTGTTGTAGTGGCATAAGAGCGTGGCGATGAAGAAGGAGAGGAAGACGGGGACGGCTCCAGCAAAAAACAGCCACGAGAAACGCACCTGCCCGTACACAGGGGGGAATGTAACTAGTTACAACTACTTGAATAAAGTAACTTCTACAGATGCATTATTTTGTGGAAGAAAATGATGACAAAAACATGGTAATAACCTTTTTTAATGAGAGTAAATGACTCATTAAATAGGTAAATTCAAACAATGACTAAATCTACAATGTGTCAAAATAAAAAAAACATTGAAGACCTATTAATTTTGCTTAAATTGTTACTTTACATTAAATTTTTTTTTTTTTTTTTAATATTCATTTTGCATTTTCTGTCGCTAGAGAAACATACATTAAGTATATTTACATTAAGTAAATATACATCATGTATGACTCTTCTGCCCTGATACTTTTAAAGCAAAGAAGTGGTCTTTTTATTAAAAAAACATTGACTCTCATGGGTCAATATTGATATCAGAACAGGATGAAATTGGAAAAGGACTGACTACACTTGCTAGGATGAAAAGTAAAGCAAAATGTCATCAGTTCACTTTGACTAAAACTAAATAAAAAACTAAATTGGATGAAATAACTACAATTTGACTAAAACTAAGTCTTAAAATCTGCCCAGACCTATCCTCTTGAAGTTGGAGACTCGCTGTTGCCAACCAAACAGGTTCATCACGAGACGAGTGAACACTTAAACAAATAAATATCTTTCAAAGTAAAGCTTTCTCAAAGGCTGAGATGCAACAAAATGTCCTAGAAGCTCTGAGGGCATTATCTTGAATCCCACTTTTGCATTAAAATACCCCCAGAAATCTGAGCCCAGTTGTGAAGTGCCTGTGATGTGAACCTTACCTTCTGCATGCAGATATCTGCCATAATAGAGAGAGGGATGGTGAGGCTCAATGCCAGAGTTCCTATTAGGGATGAGGTGAGGAAACAGCCCCTGTGGACAGAGCAGTGTCATCAATCAAAGTTAGAAATATTATTGAAATATTGTTACTCTACTTCAAGTGAGACAACATTGTTGAATTGTTGAACTAACAGTAGCTTGTAAAAAAGCTCCTGAAGGACTTATAATGAATCAACGACAGGGTGCTCACCAGAGCCAGAGGAACTCTGAGAGGACGGTTCCGATGAGGCCGTTGATGAGGATGTAGGTCCACACCAGCTGGCTGGGGAGCTCAAAGGCCTCGAAGCCTGTATAGTGTAGCAGGAGGAAGCCAGGCCACAGCAGCAGCAGGTTGAACAGACCCACAAACCCTGAGAGACACACAGCAACTCAACAGAGGACTTTGACATCATGTAACAGACCCTCTGATAGGGGAGGTTCACAACCTTCGGGAAACAATGGCTGATTGTGTTTAGAAACTTGACCATCTCAACCGTGTGGAATATAAATGGTTCATTTCTGTGTTGTTTTTGACTGGGAACTGATCTTGTTGCCACTGATTCATCTGATTGATTTTGTGTTTAGATAATGTCAGCTTGTTAGCTAGCTAACCATAGTATCTGGTCACCTAAACATCAACCGTCTTGTTAGCACATTTGCACAGTAGCTAACGTTGGCACATTGGTAGCAGCTAGTGGCTAGCATTAGCAGTGTCCAGGTGCACGTTAACATTAAAATGAGTCGCTTTGCTGAATTACCTTTCTGGTTAGTTAGCTGGCTAGCAAAGCAAAAAAGCAATTTAAGTTAAATGGGTGAACTCAGTGTTTTGGAGTAGAGCCTAGGGCTAAAGACAAGACAGTTTACTGAGTCACAGGAAACAAAATTTAGAAACAAATCCACCTCAGACCATTCACTTTTACTGATCATGTTACTGAATGGACCTACACCCACACCGCAACTATCTTTTTCAGGTATCTCTATTTATCTAGCCCGCTTGTTAAATATTTAGCCATTGTTTGCATATAGTCCAATGATGGCACTAGCCGTGGCTGCTAGGAAGATTTATGACGCAAACCGGTTTAACGTTTAGTATGATCTTAACCCTCAGGCATCATTATGGACATTTTTGTCCATTTGAGCAAATTTTTCCTCTTGATCTGGCCATCATTTTGGCTGTGTTAGTGCATATGGCACAATTTTTTTTGTAAGAAAGTCTCTCTCTTGACACATTTTGGAATTCAAATTTAATTTTTCTAATAGATCAATAGAACACTGTGAAAAAAATGTACTACCCTCTTAAGTCATTAAGGACAAAAATGTCCACTTCCAAAAAACTGCTATAAAAACTTTACAGATTAATATTTTTTTCTGCTTTTTTCTGCATATATCTCTTAAACAACTTCAGCCCTGCTCAAAACTACCAAACATTCAATCATTTTGAGGATTTTAACCCTTTAAATGCCAGTTTGATTACTTGATGTCACTGTTGTTATTTTTGAAAAAAACACAAAAATGTCTGTTTTTTCCAAAAAAAATATTAGCATCATGTAATCAAACTGGCATTTAAAGGGTTAAAATCCTGATAATTATTCAATATTTGATAGTTTTGATCAGGACTGAAGTTGATCAAAAGACTTAACCCAAAAAAGCAGAAAAAAATATTATTTTTATAGCAGTTTTTGGAAGTGGACATTTATGTCCTTAATGACTTAAGAGGGTAGTAAATTAAACTGATGCCTGAGGGTTAAGACCAAGTTGGGTTGCTGTTTGAATTCATAAAGAAAGAAAGCAGAGTTTGTTTACTTTCAGGTGCTGTATAGCAATCATGCTCAACATGATTTAGAATGGCTATAAAAACGCAAGTACGTATGTATTGATTGTAAAAAAATCAAAACGGACTAGTACTCATCTGAAGGCATAACTGAAAAAATTAAATTATAGACGAAATCTTATCATATCATCCTTAATTGGTTTAAAAGATGTGATTTTCAAGACCAAGAAGGTTAAAACAGGAAATATCCTGATGACCTGCGAGTTTGATGTAATGAATCAAATTGAAAACATGGCTCAGATGATAGGATTAAGATTATTTTGATTATTAATCAAGATTATCATTCTTCATGATTTAGGTAACAATTATTTTGTTGTACTTTTTGCATCCTTTGTCAACATATTGAGCATTTCAACTTTTGTTCTAAATAAGAATTAAATGAAACGTGAAAAATAAAATCATTACATACATGATATAAGACTATACAAATCAATTGCACAGCCCTAGTTGATATGTACTTTATGACCTTAACATCTGCTTACCAAAGAACATAGGAATGTCCAGCTTATCCTCCCGATCCACCTTTCTTTTAATCATTACAATGTAGACAGCGTACAGTGCAGCCCCAGCCAGCGACCACAAAGAACCTTCAGAAAACAAAGATGTCAATGCCATTATATTTGGGAAAAAATGTTGATCATTTACAGCCATGGTAGGGAACAGGGCAGTCAATAAATAATGGTGGGAAAAAGTAATAGGTGTCCATCTTGAAACCCTCTGTCTCCATGGTTACCTATGACGCCTTTTCCATCAGAGCTGTCCATGCTGGAGAAACTGACAAGGGCAACACCTCCCATGCTGAACAAAAGAGAAGAGATACTAGAGAAACTGACCCATTCAAATCAAAAGGTTAGATCAAGGGGCTATTTGAAGAGTTTAATTACATAATGAGATATCTACCATGAGATATCTATCAAAAAACACCTTCTCTGACAAAGACAGAGACAGCATAAAATTATGGCAGCTTTTCAAGGAGAACTTAAGTTCTTGGTTGACAAAATAACACTTTCAAAAGAAAGGTCCACCCTAAAACAGTGTATAGAAACAGCTATTGGCGATGTACCTTGCATTCCTGGGTCCATTTTGTTGTTTGGTGGTGTATTTTTCATATTACCGTGGATAATTGGCCAAACCTAGACAACGTGACGTCATGTCGAGATATTTCCAGCGCAGCTACAATAGAGTTTAATAGGAGAAACATTTTCAACGATCTAAAACATCAACACTAAACGTCAGGTGTTGGTGTCAGTCCCTCAGAATCAAGGAGCAAGGGCTTTTCGCACCGACTTTCAACAATCATACAGGGAAAAATCCATCATGGAAGAGGAAGCGGTACCAATTTCTCAGCTTCAATAGACCATAATGCAATGCAGTGACAAGAGATGTTGTGTTTTACATAAGGGACGCGACTTTTTCTCCACTGGCAACAGCAGCTAGTGCTACTACTATTACTCTCTCTACCTACACATAAAAACCAGAGTGAAGTTAGCTTGATAGTCGTGGATATTCATTTTTCCATTTTCAATAACGTAAAGCTCACTGAGAAATACCGTATATTGTGATTATTGGGAAAAAGAACAATTTACAACAACTGATTTCAATATGTGAGAAAATATTTGTCTTATTTATAAACACACATTATAGTTTCAATAGCTCCTTTCCCATATGAACTAGAGGTTGCATAAAAGAAATTTCTCAAATATTGAAAAACAAAAATACTTCCTCTTCAAGTAATCACAAATATATTAATCAATGTGTTTTAACTTGTTTGGTTTACAAGTAATTGAAGGTGGAAAATCAAATATCAACGGAACAACCAATAACAAGCTAACTTTACTTCACGTACTCCAGTCACAGCTAAACGGAACAAGTTGCCTGCTCCCTGGGGGTTTGTTGAAAGGCATTCTGGGAAACGTAGGATTAGGTAAACGTAGATTACAACACTTCTTCACAAAATAACTCCTGGAATGCATTGAACACCACAGATTGATGATATATAACAGTGTAAGAGGGAGGAATTATCCTTCATTATCCTTCCTCTATATTTTAGAGATTTTCAACTACTGGTTTTCCAAAATGGATATACAGCATGTTGAAATGACTTTTCCCCCCAAAACACAGCTGCAAACAAAACTATACTGCTCCAAGTAAAATTGAAGTGCAGCTTGCATGGCTGATGCAAATGGACCACTTTCCATGCTAAGATTTAACATAAAGCATGAACGTACAGTAGGCAGACATAAACAACGTAAAACAAAACATCACGTCATGCAAACATAAACGGAGCATGCGAACCTCCTAGCATGCCCTACTCTCTCAACTGTCAACACATTTATTCTACAGCCCTTACCTCAGAGCCACCGCTAACAGTTTGGACAAGGTGAAGCGGTCGCTGCTGTTACTGGGAAATATGGCTGCCAGGATGAGAGTAAACAGGCCTGAAGAGGGAGAGGTCAAGGAAGAGGAACGAAGAGTCAGGCAATATTGAAAGACACTGCTGCAGACTGTTAAAAGACTAAACAGCCAAAGCAGCAGGTATATCGTATTCTAGCTAAGAAGAACACATGAAGGCTGACATTATATAACCAAGATCCAGAAATAAACAAGAAGGGCTCATTTTCCTTTACACCAAAGCTAGGTGCACCGCCTTTACATTGACTCTCTGTTTGTTGTCCTGAAATTTCACTAGGAGTGAGTCACCTGAGGTGGAGGACAGGATGTTGACAATGGCAACCTGGGTGTCGGACAGAGCCTCCTGGTAGGACAAGTTAGCCAGGAACCACTGTAAGAGGAACAGAGGCAGTGGATGGCAAATGTTACACACCTCTAACAGCATTCCTACACATACACACACACACTTAAAATAATCAGTGTATAGTTGAAGTATAACAATATCAACATGTAAAATAACAGTGGGTGAAAACTACATATATTGTGTAGTCACCAAGCAATATTTTTCTACAGTTTTCCAGACTTTGATATGCACTTCCCATAAGATGTTTCTCTTTTTTTTTTTTGCTCTGACATCTCTCCCAAAATGTCTGGCTTGTTGCTTAGAAGGGAGTGACTCAGGAAAATAAGAGTTGTTTATATATCTCTTGGAAGTTCAGAAGATAAATGGCGTACGGTTTCTGCATGCATAAAATGTTACTGCTCTGCTCATTTACACAATTCATAAATGCCAAAAACGTAAGCCAAATGTTTTGGTCCTATACCAGCCAAACACTCCATGCCAACTGAGGGATCAGAGGGGCATGATGTTAATTATGCTCTGCAAGCAGTGAAGTCGGCAAGATACAAAAAATAAGAGATGGGAAATGTTGGGACACAAAGGGGGAATTTACAAAGAAAGTTCTTAGCAAATTTGACCAAGTGTATTTCATAAAATTGCCTCAAATCCATACTGTAGGAAAATACTATACAGGTATTTCTGCAGAACAGGGGCTCTAAAGGTGCAAGTCCACAGATCACCAGGAGTCTCTAGTGAAATGGAGAATAGTAATTTCACTGTTTAATTGTTACACTGCATAATAAATTGATCACAGGCTTCACATTCTCCACCTCCCTCCACCTCCCTGCCAGCAGCACTGAATGTTCATTTCTGAACATGACAGTATCTTCTTAGATGATTTATCTGATGGCTCTTGGCATGAAAATGTTTGGAACAGCTGTTGTTGAAACCAAAATCCACATGCTGAATGAGTGGCTTCCTCATTCCTTTTTCAACAGACACAACTGAATCTGACACCAAGCATATGTTTTCTCTCCAAAATGTAAACCAAAGAGCAAAAGCTGAGTGGGACGAGACAGAGAAAGATAGTGGTAAGGATCCAGGTGAAAACCAAGGACTTGGAACTGGAACGGTGTAGCTGGCGTTCTGGGCAAAGATGAGATCTGTACATCAAGTAAAAGCTCCTCAGGAGATCTATTTATTAGCTTAAGTACCTCTTTATGTGTGTATTTATGTGATGACATTATCGTTATCAAAAGACCTTTACAACAGTTCATTAAAGGTAGGTCCACTTTTTGTTTTGACTCTATTGTAATATATCTACACCCCTCTGGCTCCAAGCCCTCGAAATGCTGTTTTAGCTGTCTGAAAAGCTGCAGTCTGCATGCAGTCTGATATAGTTTATGTGGCTGTGTTCTATATATGTGTGCTTACTGGAAATTACATCTCAATTACATCTATTTGAGGCTAATACTCTTTAATACAAAAAAAACCTACAGACTACAATGACTACCAGCCTGTCGGTGGCTGGCCCCCACTCACCACGAAGCAGAAAAAGAAGCTGATTTTGGCCACGTCTGTGACTGTCAGCTTGCCCACGCTACGCAACATGGTCTCGTGGTCCTTGGCGGCTGGGTAGGACATGCGGGACAGCTTGGCCTCCAGGGCTTGAGTGGAGGGCAGCTGACGCACCTCCATGATATTACTAAAGCGCACCCGCTGCTTTTTGGAAGCTGCTGGGAAGGAGAAATGAGTAGTGGCAGGGGAAGAGAAAATGTTTTATTTAAATGCCTAAGCATGGAATAAGCACTATGCAATTTCGACACTCCATTTAAATTGGCAATAAGAACATCCATGCATTGCACTCCACAAAATATCACGCTTCTCGGTTGCTAACGCATGGCTGAGTGGAACACAGAGCTAGTCAATTTCAGTACAGGCGACAATCAAACGCACCCATGAAATGCAAACTCATTAAAAACCCTCATGTCTCAAAGCCTTTTTCTGGGTGGCTTTGGGCTCTGGAAGAACATTGCCTATCAGCCAGCTCCTAACACAGAGTTCAATTACAGCTCTCTAGAAACGCGTTACACAAAAGTGTGGGAAACTGGAAGCCAAAATGATCATCAAATTTGATCATTGCTCCGTGAGTACAGCCTAGACAGAGGAGAGAGTAATCCTCTCGTTTCTTATTATGATGGTATGTGAGAGAGAACTAGGCCTGAGGGACGTTTGAAAGGTCAGACAGAGGTTTCTCATGATGTATACAGCTTTTCCACTGGCTCTGAATCACGATTATGTGGAAAGCCTATTTCCTCTCATAGCTCACCACTACCCTCTGTTGTTAAAAGCTTATATTTCTTTGAAGTTCCATATAACTGTAATTACAAACACAGACCCAACCCCCATTTAATAAAATATTAGTAAACTCAAAATATGATACAAGATGTTACAAAGTCAATACCGACATAAAACAGCGCCTTCACTCCTTTGCCCTGTGAGACAATTTGGCTTCATGTTATTTTGAAAGCAGAACAACATGGTCCTAAACCATGTACTCACAGGTTTCACAGTCTCCGCTGAAACAATTTGAGTGGTCAGCGGGTACATCCTGGAACTTTACTGGAACATACAGCGGTTCACTCTACACAAGAGAGAGAAAGACACACATCTATAGAGTTGTACATTGCTGGAAAACCACATGTAAACATCTGGTTTGTATTTTTGTTAGCTCGTCATGATCTTAGCCATGTCGATGTTTACATGTTTGGCTGGAAAATGGTAGGAACTGTGTGTATCTATTGAACTCATGAGTTATTGTAACACTGGTGGCACCTTCAGCTAGCGTATTCATATGATCACTGCCATTAAACTACTCACCAAAGAGTTGTTTACACTGGTCTCAGTGATGCAGGGGGCAAAGTAGGCCTCAGCATCAGCAAACTGTAGAAAGATGCAATTCAAACCATGACTTCAGATTGAAAACAAACCCAAACACACCAAGAACTCCAACATAACTGGAATCTTCAATGATGTTTTATTTGTTGTTATCGATATCTTTTGCTGTTGCAATGTGTTGCAATGGCCAAATTTCCCCAATGGAAGTGTGGTTTGACTACTCACAAATGCAGAGTGTCGCCGTTGCAGGGTGCCTGTGCACTGCTGCCTCCACGGCCGCCACAGCAGGAAGCCCAGCAAGTAGAGCACGAACATAGAGGTCTTGGTGAACGTGCTGAAGAAGGGCTTGTTGTATTCCTGCCGCTTGAAAATGTACTGAGGGAAGAAGCAACAAAAGAAGATATCAGGATAATCATTTTATTAGTCAACCTACATGTGTTCTGGGCTGGAAAGTCCAGGCCAGGACCATCTCTCCCCCACATTGCATCCCTCCCGGCCTTTTTTTTGTTGTTTACAAAAGGAAAATACTGGTCTGCTTGGCTTCTTTCATTCTTTCAAGCGCCAGGTTCAGTTCAGCAGGGATCTCAATTGCACGCTCAATATGTGCAGTTTTACATCATAGGCACTCCTGTTTTTTATTAAGATGTTGGATTAAACACAGTAGAGAATGGCACAAAGCTGGAAGAGAGAAGGGAAAGTCATGCAGAACAGGTGATGAACCAGGCTCAAACGCGCAAAGCCTCGTGCACATCATCATGTAAACGCCGTGTCTGCTGATCCACGGAGCATAGATCCATAGGTGATACATGCCCTCCCTCTCATTTCAGAAGCTGCCGTGATGATTATGTACTGCAGCCCACCCTGGAGAGGGGCGGAAGAATCCAGCAGGTGGAGGAAAGGCTGGGGCCCAGAGGATTACCGTGCTAATTAACAACATATTTGAACATCCCAACAATCAGGAGGGGAAGCCCCAATCGGAGGCTTGATCAGGACCAACGGTCTGAACAGATTATCTGGTAGTCTGAGGCGTTTCAATACAATAATTACGACCCAACATCTGGTGTATTAAAAAGCCATATTAATGACAATAATTCATGATAAAAATGCATGGATAATAATTTGGGAACTCCTGTCCTACAATGAATGTAAGTTATTAGCCTTGCTACCACTAACTTCTCACTACTCTCTTTTTGTGCCTTTTTCTTCAGGGTTTTTTCGGTGCATAGTAATACGTGTTGTATTAACGTCCATATCAATACATACTGATTGATGTCGGGTCACGCAAGTTCCTTTAAGATTAGACGTCCCGAAAGAGCCAGCAGGATAATCTCAGATATATCATGTGTGATACCCTACCCTTGCCTAATCGTCTAGCGTGAGCAGAGAGGATGAGAGATAACAATTCTGTGAAATCTGTCGTTATGTGTGTGATGCGGAGCGTTTCCAAAATCTGTTTGGATTTTAAAAGTCTTCTAGTGTATCCTCCTAAGCCTAAGCTGCCTGACTGTGAGATAGTCCTTACTGAGGTTAGCTCAGAGGAGGCCACCCAGATGACATCCACCAGCAGGAGTATCACCACCCCCAGGGCCATGCGTCTCCGCTGGGCCGCCGAGCTGCCCTGAGAGCCCATCCGGTTCATGATGAACACCCACACCATTTGGACACTGCTAGATGAGAGCACACGCAAGCATGAACACACACACAATTCAACTGCATTCAGAAACTTGTGCACTATTACACCCAGCGTTCTCCCCAGAAATTCATGATATTGTGGTGGAAATACCATTTATGATATTACTGTGGAAGTGTTGTGCTCGATTGAAGACAGGGTTGGAAATTTACCAAGGGAGTATACCAATTTCAGTGTTTGGAGTAAAACCTGTTTTTCCTAACAGCAGAACAGCAGAAATGTAAATATTTAACTTATATAGGTTATACAAATATGTCCTGTAAAATACCTGTAAATCCTTCAAAAGGATTCTTCTATGGGAACTTCTGAAAGGCCTCTTCAGTCAGGCAGGACTGTGAAAGTGAGCACAAGAGCAACCTTCAGCGCAAACTTTCCACTTTATTCTTTACATTATTGTGCAAGACTGAACATTGCCATTGAGGTGAAAATCCAGAAGGACATACTTCAGTGCCCACATAGATAAGATAACTTATAGGCTAGGGCATGGTATAACTAACCTTTAAATGCAAGTAGAAGTGGGAATAACATAGGAATAACATAGACAACATTTATTTATTTATTTATATATTATTTATATATCTATGCAGAACTATTCAACAAGACTTCTTACCCTGTGAAAAGGCAAGTTGGCCCTGGTCTTTCCTGGTGCCAGCTCACTCTCAGCCGATAACACAATGTGGAACAGCTCATAAATGGTGATAAAGACCAACCAGCTGATTCATGATAAACCAACACCTGCAAAAGAGAGGAAAACATAGTTACTCTATACATGTAGCTTATCACTGTCATAGCAAAACAATAGTGGAAATATTACTGGCTATTGATGCAGTAAGCAGTAAGCCAAGCAAAGTCTAAAACTATCGGGATTCAGTCTGCATAGTGATGTATTTGATGAAAGACATTTTTCAGTCTGAAGTCACTGTCTGAGCTGTTGAAACAAGCATTGTATGTGAGCTGTGACTCATAGCAGTATGTGCAAGCTAAAGGTGAGTTCGACCTGACTGGAAAAGGTCTGACTACATGTGTAATGGTTGTAGGGTATTGATTACATACACTGCATAGTAGCCCGTACATAGTAAAACAGAGCAGTACAAAGAATGATGATGAGTTAGACTATTTTCCACCTGCAAGCCAAACTGTTGACAGTATCCTCAACCCCTGGAAGCACAGTAAGCTTTCCTGCATACCTACAGCTAGCCAGTGTGGTGCCTTTGAAGCTAATGTTATCGCACATGCCAACAGATTGGAGGTCTAAAAAGCACAGCTAGCGACGTTTCGACGTAACGTTGGCTCCACAGACAGAAACATAGTTTACATCGAGCTAACCCGTCTAGTTGCGGTCGGCTAGTATCAACGTTATGCTACGTATGTACGTTATTTATCAGTTAGGGTTAACGTTAGCTAAACGCTATCAAGCTTGCTACATTGTCAAGTGAGCAAATTATTAGTCTTTACCTGACTGGTTGGAGAAATCATTTATTTTGTTACCGCCGTTGATTACGCGTCTTTTCATAAGTAGCAATATCCGAAAAAACTATAAATGCACAGTTATTACGATGAAATGATTGACAGCCCAATGGTTGTAAACATTAGCACACTCGCCCCTTTTTTTCTGATCAGGTGACATCACTTAACTGACACAGAGGATTCTGGGCTATGTAGTCTTAAAGTGAGACTGAAAATGTTGGCCATTCTGCCTCTGGAACATTACTAAATTATTTAGCTATTAGCTATTATGCTCTAAAAAGTGCCTTAATTTATTTTGTGATCAAACATTTTTTAATAGTATGGGTACGTTTTGTTTTTTTTACATTGGTGGATGTTTTGGAACAACTTTTGAAAAGTTTATTACATGGAAAATATTAATTTTAATCTCTAGCTAAGATGGCCAGGTAGCTCCGTAGGTAACAAGAGGAGGAATTGTGTTTTGGGTTTATGTTTAAGAAAGCTCTGACTCACCCTGTGTAAGAAAGCTCTGACTCACCCTGTGTAAGAAAGCTCTGACTCACCTCTGACTCACCTCTGACTCACCCCAGTATTGGAATCCTGAAGCCTCATGGAGCCATGTAGAGAAAAAGTTTAATTTAATTTAATTTGTCAAACATGTTTACAGGTTTTGTAAACCAGCAGGTAACAGAACCCTGATTGTTGTTGTGTCTAACTGGATCCCCTGCAATGCAAATTTTACTTCCTGGTACCAAACATGGATTCATCTTATCTCATCTTATCTTTATGAGACAAAGATAAGATGAACATGTTTTTCACACAGATTTTTATTTCAATGAAGGTTCTGTCAAGAGAGAATATATGAAGACAACTTGCATTTAACTTTTTGTTTAGATGGATGATATATGATACCATGTCTATGTAGCAGTGTTAGTCATGGGGAAAAGGCCTTTCATCAGTGTTGAACCACATGCCAGATCTTTTATTAAAGGTGGATTTCACAGTTGTTTCTGAACTACAAAGAGTAGTAAAACAAAACCATTGCTTATTCCTGTTCCCAGTCCTTCTTTGTCATAAGGTCTTTTCGCCCTACTTGTTTTATTGGTGACACAGTTAGAGGACCCAGAATACCAAGCTTGCTGTTGTACAGAAATATGAACAGCAGAGGGAGACACACATTGTCTGATAGCAACCATGATCTCTAACGATTTATACATTGTTAAGCATTGGAAAAAGTAAAGAGTCCTTGGAGCTTCAGACAGAATTGCCACTGCTTTTATTTACAGTGCAAAAAATAATTTACATCACAGTTATTACCATAAAGTTGGAATAAACAAAAATAGAATAACTAGGCAGTCGGACACAGGCCATTAGGCTAAGCCCTGGAGGACAGGACCCTTCAGGCAGCAGTAGTTCTAGCAACAAAAAGAGAGGCAGTCATTCTTCTTCTGTTTCTTTACCACCTACTGCTGAATTCTTCTTCTGTGACTGTACCACCACCTACTGCTGAATTCTTCTTCTGTGACTGTACCACCACCTACTGCTGAATTCTTCTTCTGTGACTGTACCACCACCTACTGCTGAATTCTTCTTCTGTGACTGTACCACCACCTACTGCTGAATTCTTCTTCTTCTGTGACTGTACCACCACCTACTGCTCCAGAGTGTGGCTCAGACTATATTCTTTACATTATCCCTGTGTCTCTTAAAACCCACACAAAAATAGAGACATAATTGCCAAGAGGAGCAATACATACATCCTATACTTACGTAGCTCCTCCTATAAGACAAACCAATATCAGGATATTAAGACTAAACAATATTCAAACATATGCTTATCGATATTTCTAATCACAGTAATACCTTAACTAGACCAAGGGCCAGACAAATATCTATTCAAGAAGAGCCCTGTGAATGCCTCAAGAAAACCAAAGAGAACCTCACCTGGAAAAGGGGCACCACGCTAGAGAAGGCTCCGCCCACTGACTCCATAGTCCTTCAACGCTCATTGTGGCAACGACTGGGATACCTGGAGGGGCGTGATTGGGAGGAATAGCCTCCCTGATCTGAACTCGTGCAGTGTGTTGTTAATGGACTGTCTATAGCAAACACCATTTTCAAACACAAGGAGGCTCATAAGTGTACATGGGACCGGAGCACCTTGGGCTATTGAACGACTTTGTAGTGGTTTCATCAGACCTGAGGCCACATGTTCTGGACACTCGGGTGGAGAGAGGGGCTGAGCTGTCAGGTGATCACAGGGGAGGCTGCCAGACATGCTTGGTAGGCCCACATGTGTAGTGAGAGAACTGCTGAACCCAAAGCCTCAGCAAAATAACATGAAATGAAACTTTAAAGATATTCTATGATAACTCTTATTATATCATGTGTGAAATTTAGATCTAATTGTCAATGTTCAAATAGGCCTACCTGCAGTGAAATGATTTCCCTAAAATGTTTCTGTTCTGTTCTGTTCTATGTTTTGCCAGCTGGGCTACAGTTTAAAATTATTATTTCATTATTTTTATTTTATATTCATTGTCATTCATTTCTATTTCTATTGTATTCATTCATGTGTTTCATGTATTTACTTTCCTGTGAGGCAGTTTGTAACATTGGTTTTGAAAAGTGCTATAGAAATAAAAGTTTGTTCTAATGGTGTTGGGACTAAAATAAAGCTATTATTGGAATAAGAGAATAAAATATTTTCAAGAGTGTTTGTTAAACTTGGATACAACTATAAATCAGACATGCGGTCTAACAGTCACAATTTAATGGACAAATGGTCAAGCATGTACGATGGTAAATGCATTGTTAGAGCTCATGGTTGCTATCAGACAATGTGTGTCTCCCTCTGCTGTTCATTTTTCAGTACAACAGCAAACTTGGTATTCTGGGTCCTCTAACTGTCACCAATAAAACAAGTAGGACTAAAAAACCTTAAGACAAAGAAGGACTGGGAACAGAAATAAGAAACAAAAACCAAGCAAAGGTTTTTGCAGGTTTAAATGAGAGTACTGTCTTAATTCATATAACCCCCCTCAACCAACCTTCATTCAAATAAAACAATCTGTGGATGAACATATTTATTGTAGGCTTGCTTTCCTGCTGTCTCGTCATGAATGTATGTGTCGTACCAGGAAGTCAAATTAGCCGGGGGTACAGTTTTCTATACATGGTTTATTGGTGGTGTTTCTAAATCCAACACAACAACAATAGGACTCTAACTACTTGCTGGTTAACAAAAAACCTGTAAACACATTTGACAAATCACAACACATACATGTGCATTTTAACCTGAAATTTGAACCACTCTCCATCACTCAGTTTCTCTTCTTGTGACCTACAAGGCTACCGGGTTAGCTGAGCTGCAGATTAAAATGAACAGTACTTCAATAAACATTTGAAGAGTTGTTACAAAATGAGATATTACAACATGACTGAGACCTGATGCTTTCCATTTGTTTTCCAAAATGGAAACCTAGCATTTTAGGAATTGAAGAATTGTAAAAACAAACAAACAAAATTATTTTAAGTACAAAGGAAGGAGTTAGGAGTCCAGCTAGTATTTGTGATAGTGAACAATTTAAAGAAAACACAACAAAAAAAAACTACAGGACTTTAATCTGTGATTAGTGGCAGGCTGCTTTAGTGGTCTCATTTTCATCCAAATGAGCACAACATTACAGTAGTGGTATCAGTTCACAGCACAAAATGGACCCTGACTTTTCACCTTTTCAATATCTCCAATTTATTGGTGTGACGTTGCAGATTAGAGGGCGGGCAAATTAGCGGGGAGGAGGGGGGCGGGGTTAATCTCTCTGGGTGAAGCACAAATCAGTTTCCATTCCCACATGACACACAGTCACATTGTCACGGATAGTTTGAAAGACATTGAATCCACAGCGCCAGTCTAGTTCTGCATGCTGGCACTCGTTCACTGATACAGACAAAACTATGACAAGTAAGAAAAAAATATTTAAAAAGCTAAAATTTAGTGGCATTTAAGAGTAAACCAGATCATGTGTCATAAAGGTTCTTCAAAGTATGGCTTAATGTTGTAATACAGTCTTAAGAGGGGAGTGTGTTGGTTAGGACTCCTGCAGGGCTGGTGTTAAACCCAAACACTGTTCCTTAAAGGAAAAATCCACCCTAAAACCCTTTAACACTGTTTTAAAACAGCTATTAGCGATGTATGCTGCATTTCTGGGCACCTGTTGTATTTTTCATATTCCGTGGATAACTGGCCAAGTCACGTTGAGATACTTCCAGTGCAGCTACAATGGAGATTAATAGCAGCTATCTGAAACATCAGGTTTTGGTATCAAAGAGCAAGGGTTCCTTTCTAGACACACCATTTTGCACCGACATCATACAGGGAGAAATCCATCGTAGCAGAGGCAGAGATACCTTCTTCTCTACCGACAGTAGCCTCAGTAGACCAGAATGCAATGCGGTGACAAAACGGTTTCGAGTTTGCATTTTGAGTAAGAGGCGAAGGCTATGTTCACAAATTAGCCCCTTCTCTGTGGTGAAAGGCATTCTGGGAAACGTAGGAAGTCACTAACTGAAGTAGAAGTATACGAGGCAGGTTGACGGGAAGTGGGTACACCAAAAAATAACTCACAGCTTGATGATATCCAACAGTGTAAGAGGATCTGAGGGTGGATTTTTCCTTCAACCTTTTTTTTTTTTTTTTACCTCTTCGGTTTCCTCTCTGACTGAATCAAGTCAATAAACTAAAAAAAAAACTAAAAAAAACATTACAAAGGACAACTATTCCTGTCTGACACTAAAGCTCATCATGTTCATAAACATTATACTCCTTTACAGATATCAGTCCATCTTTATCGTGGTCACTCTTGCGGAATATATCAGCCAAAATGTTCTCGTAGAAAGGCTCGTCACGCGGAGCCCCGCCTTTCTCATACTCCAGTTTCAAATATTCCATCACCTGAAAATAAAGGAAGACTCTCTGTTAATTTGGTCAAAATAATACACTTATGATATACTTATCCTACGTAACAAGGCCCCACATGACCAATGAACACATTCTGACGTCTGTTATTTCTGAACAGGATGCTGTTTCACATCTAAATCACATCATTCTATAGTCAATACACCCGGTGTTGTGCCAATTTTGTATCCCCCAAAAATATGCTTCCCTGGCAGTGTGCACAAGGAAACTGTCAGGTGAGGAAAAGTGCTTAATAAATTCTTAGTAAACTGATTTATAGTCGGACAACTTCATTGTAGAATCAATGGACGCTTGTGGTTTGAGATAATAGTTTGTTCATTACGAAGCAACGAGGTCGGTGGGCTACTTTCAGTCTTTGTAATCCTGTGAAATGATCTTAAAACATTTGACGATTTGAAAAGCCAGGAAAACACTCCACTACATTTAAAATGATTTGATTACCTGCCTACCCCGGCATGAAATCCAGGTGAAGACACACCACCAGGGGAAATATTGTTATGGGTTACATATTTTGGCACAACACCGGTCATTACTGCGAAACAAGCCCCTCCAGTCTGCTTCCTTTGAGTGCTTGTTTTGCAATAATAAAGACGCCCCGCTGTACATAATACTGGACTGCAGTTACCTCTGCTTTTGTGAGACTTCTGTCTTTATCGAGGTCTACTTGTCTGAACGCCTCCATGCTACGTGGTCCCCTGGATACAGAGTAGAGCTCCACCTCAAAGATCAAAGTAGCATTGGGAGGGACTGTAGCTGGGGAATCAGAAAAAAAACACAGAGCATTTTAAGAGTTTCAAAGACATGCATGTCAACAATGACTACGATATCAATACTGATCATTTGGCTCATTTTTATCATGCAGTACCTTAAACACTGGTCTCTTCCTAGTCTAGCTAAAGGGAAGTTTCAATGTTGGCCTAAGCGTAAAGAAGAGCCCAATTTGTCAATAGTTTTCCATTTTTTTCCCCTGATAAGTTGGTTTCACAACATTTCGGAAAAAGGATGACAATTGAATCTCAAGGGTGAAATTTGTATTAAATGTGTTGAGTTCTGTGGCGTTTCAAGGAGGTTAACATACATTTTCAGACCTTGTAATTAATCAGAAGAAATGCAACCAATTAAATAATAAAAAAAAAAAAACAGGAAAATATATTGGACATCTGGTTGAGGAATCAATACTTATCTAGATCAGCAGTAGTATAGTAACTATGGGTAAAGGAAGGAAAGTATAATGCCTTTAAGAACAAAACTCTATGAGAGATAAGACATATTAATCAAAATACTCAAAGTTAGTTTGTTATGAGACAATGAACATATAATTTATGTTGTTAATTCTTTGTGGGCGGGGAAAACAATGCAGTTGGACTAAGCAGCTACAGTGTTGAAAGTGTTGGACTGTATAAATGTGAAGCAAAGTGATACTGAAAAGAGCATGCACGCTCAGCAAAACCCTTTTCTATGGTAACAAAGTTGTAAAAACGACATGAAGGAAGGCTCAAACCTGAAATGCAGTATCCCATGCCACTCTTGGATCGCACCGTCCCACATTCACGAGCACCAGTGTGAAGGAACATTAGAACTAGTAGGTACATGTACGATGCTGTTAGCGGTTAGTCTTTTGAAAGTGCTGCAGTGCAAGCAAACAAGAGGAGAAACAAAGGATAAACCTTTAAGCCTCTGCATGCTTACAGTACATGCTGTGGGGAGATGAGTAGCATACAGCGGTACCCTGCAAGGGATGCCCTTTCAACTAAAGTGCTGTGAAAAGAAGACAAGACAGTATGAAGGCATTTTTTCTGCCGCAGTTCCAAAATTACAATTTTACCTTACGCCAGTATTTAAGGGTGTGGCTTTCATTTCAGCTTTGGGGTGGGGGTGTGTGTGTGTAGGGGTGGGCACACTGACTCAAATACAACTCATTTTACCCTCACTTCATTGGCAAGATTGACACAAAAGCTATAAATTTACATGAGAACCATCTGCAGCTATGAGAGAGAGGGGGAGGAGAATTAGCGGTCAATGTGAAATACAGTAAGATGTTGCTAAACTGATCTCGGATCTGAAGGGAAAACATGAACAAAAACATGAAACGTGGTCGTCTAATTTGTTGTTGAAATGCATTTAAAAGGCATTAAAAGTTGACTTCCTCAAACAACAAGGAAGGGACTCCATTTTTTATAAAGGGGAAGGGGTGCTGGTGCTTGTGACCAAAGCCAATTGCAAAACTAGAGTTTGCAGTCAAAGAATAACAATAACTCAATCTGCCAATATTGAAGGGGGCGTATCACCCTGTCCCCCCCCCCCCCCCCAAATCTACGCTTGTGCCAGTCTAGGTTTGTAATTATTTAAGTGGCAGACTGTTCTGTTCTGCAAGTAGGTAATAAGCCCTCTATGGACTCAGTGTTGAAATGGCTGCTCCTTCATCCAGAACTGAACAACAAAGGCAAAACTACTGTTATTCTTGTTTACCTTTGCCCATGACTCCAAACCCAAGAGCAGGTGGAACTGTTATTTTCCGTTTCTCTCCGGGACACATGTCATTCATGCCCATGTCCAGGCCCTTGATGACTTGTCCGACACCCAACACAAACCACTGAGGATGTCCGGCTTTGTCTGATCGGCTGAGAGGAAAAAGGACAGAAATCTGAGCCAGTGCCCACATCCTATGAATGAATATGATTTTGAACCTCTTCAGTAAAATTGCAGGGCACAAGAAGACCTGAATGAAGACTCAAGCATGGATGGAGAGGTGAAACAAGATGCTATTAATATTGTCTGGGCTATTCCATGGATTCCCAGGTAACATTAACAGACTACTGAAATAAATATAGAATAAACTATAATTAAAATTGAATGCATTTTATTTGATCCCTGCAAATAATACCTAAACAAAGTTTATTTTGTTACTTGTTAAGTATAGTATATTTAATTTCTCATATGGCCTACCTGCAGTAGAACTGGGACCCATCTTTGGCAAGATACCCATCATAATGAACGTTCATCAGGTCTCCCTTTTTGCTCTTTTGCGTGCATTCACTGGGCATGAATGTTACTTCAATCTTGACTTCGCCATTCAATTCATCTGCAGCCGCCAGAACAAAGAAGAAACAAAGGTGTAAAAACCCAAACAGGCACAGTAGTGTGCAGTTTAACTTCGACATGATGCCTCTGTGTTCGTGGCAACTTTTGAAGATGACGTTAAGTCGAAGACGTGGAGAGCAGCAGAACCAATGAAGGGGCGGCTTCTTTTTCAGATGACCACGCCTACTCCGGTCAGAGAGTATCCAGGCGAAGCGAGAGGTTTCACTCCTGCCTACTTCCGTCCTCGCTTAAATCCCGTTAGGCAAACTGCTGCAACGCCTTTTTGGCGTTCACGTGCTGCGAGAAGGTCTGACATCCGGGTCTCTTTTGCGGGATAATCAAACCCGGAAGAGAAATGATAAACTAACATAGAAGCTGCAGTTTAACAAGCTAATATAACGAACTAAATTTAAACAAATGGTTAGTCTGGCTAACTACAAACGTATATTAAAAGTGACACAAGCAATCCTGTTAGCCGACAACTGATGTCCTAGTCTTATAGATAGTTGTAAGTGTTGGAAACCCTTGATGCTCTGCACTGGCTCTGCGTCCTGTGTCTCTGTCCTGTGATTGAAGGTTGTCAAGCACGAGCTCGGAGAACAAAGTGACAACAACAAGCAATTTGCGTGTCAGCAAGGTTCTGAGTTTATTCACACTTGCACAGGGTTATATAGAGTTGAACACACAACTTTCATAACGGATTACTCAGAACTGGGTATGGCAGGCGGGGGTCTTAGCCCCGCGATTCTGAGAATCCCTGTACCTGTCTGAGTGCTCACCACAGCGTCCTGTGATGGCAGACTTTCACTCATCTGCACAGTAACATCAAAATATTAATAGAATGCAAGTAAGCTATATTCGAGGGTCAAAAGTTCAGAGGATGTGTTTAGAAATGTTTAATATCCAACAGTAAGCTGTGTGAGATGATTTCCTTGAGTGAGCCATACATTTTACATACCTCAGAATATGTTTATATTTTCTTAATTTAAAGAAAGTAAATACTAGCTATCTAGCTATCTGTCAATTAGCTATCTAGTGAACTAGACAGCAAAGCTACTCAAACAGAGTAAAAAGTATAACATCCTGGATTTTTAGGTGTACAGGTGCCTGAGAAATACTTTGCCTACTATGCCACTTTCTGAAAAAGCCTATTAATGAGCATTTATCAAAAGGAGACATGCTCAGTGGTTTGATTCAGCATTCTATAGGTGAACTGGTCTAAAACTGTGTTGTTGTTTTTTTTTTTTAATTTTAAAAATTGTATTATTTGACATACTTATCCAGGTAACAGTAGATTAGGTTTAAACTCTAAAAGTAATGGTTAAGGTTTTGTCGGTCTGTAGATTGGTGCATCAAGGTGGATAACTCAGTGTATCAGGATTTCATGGGATCCAAATGGAGTTCATCCCATCCACTCTTACATTTACAGTAATAACAGACTAATCTGGGAATTTAAAGGAACATATTTATCAAAGGATCATTTGTAAATTTGTTGGCCAAACTCTTGGCCAAGGTTTTTTTCCATATAAAATAAGAAAATGTATAACTAACTCAGCAGCTTTGTCATCAATCCCACACACATTTTGTCTTTCAAGGTAAAGATATACAACAAATATGTGACACTTAAATCACTCCAGAAAGTAGTAACAATACTGTAATCATAAAACACGTGTTGAATAATCTCCTCAGTATCTTTACAAAACAAACATACATCTTCAATATCCAAAAAGTTAGATAAAATATGACTGCAGGGGTAATCCCTTGTAGGCTTTCTAGGCCAAGGGGTGTGACTACTGTACTGTACAAAAATGTCAGGCTTGATAGACACGATGGCAGTCCAATAGGCAATTTAAGAGCGCCATGGACACGTGCATCACCACATTTCCACCAATAGGAGAGGCAGGGGGCGGGGCTATATGATTCTATATATTCTACGTCGCTGGTCATCACGACTTAACTGCTTCTGAGACAGACAATACGTTTGGGCAAGTACATACCTGCGGTTATACGTTGCTGTCGGACATTTGGAATCAAGACTTTCTTTTTAATTGCTTGACAGGATTGAAATGTTACATCTTCGGTTTTCGACAGTGCTGAAGGAGTTGTTTCAAACCAATCTCAAGCGTTCCTTGACCGGTTCAAGACCTAAAACGTGGTTACCGATCCGTTCTTACTCCGGCACCGCCTCCCTTGATGCCAGAGCTGTCTTTAAATTGAAGGTCCCCCATGCCGCTGTTCACCGCCCTTTGCTGCGCACCGCGCCATGGACCTCTAGGGCTTACTGCACTAAAACTGAAGGCGCTGTAGAGTTGAACGAGCAAGTGAAGAAGGATGCTGCCGGCAACGAACCACCCAACGACAAGTAGGTTTCCGTTAACTGCCTGCTGAATAAACGACCTGGCTAATCTATTACTAATGTCGTCTGGCATTTATGGCCGTCTATGAGTCATGACGCACGCAGGCGCAAGCGGTAGATGTATGCGGGTGGATTGCCTAACCAAGACAAGCCATACTGTATATAATTACTAGGTATTAGTTAGCACGCATTAACCTGCGCATCAGACTTCTCTGTATTGGTTGTGCTGATATTTGGCTGATATTAGCCTAGTAGACTTGTATAATCTCTTAAGAAATTACTATAATATCACTAAAAACAACATCTTCACAGCAGGCGTAGCCTCCAGTGGCTTTGTACCCTATAATAATGCTGTTGATTGATAAACTGGACTAAATTGGGACTGGCTCGCGTGCAGGTCCTCTGTTTCTGTGCAGATAAAAACGCAATGGTGAAACAAAAACCGTGCGTGCACAGTAGCAGGCACAGTAGCGGGCCTAGGTCTCTCAGGGATGGAGGGGGTAAACCTATATAAACTAAATTAACTATGTAACTTGTGAGGAGAGGGTTTTTTTTCGAAAACGAATGCTTTTCTAGAATTTGAATTGATTTTGGTTCATACTGGTGGTTATGATGATCACTGACTGGAGGTTATAGTTTACCCGCTTTTTAATTTGGACACTACACCCCTGTCTGAGTCTGTTGACTTCAGTCTACTTGTGTGAACCTTCCTATGGCTCCTACTTCCCACCACTCAGTGACTCATAGGGACCATTGTTATTGGTCATATCCACTCCTGCACTAATAATTTGGATGAGGGTGGAAAAATAAAGAAAAAATGTGCCAGATAGACTTCTATATCCGGGCTGCTACTGGTTTATATGACAGTAAAATATATAAATAAATGTATGGAATAATATAAAACAATGTAAAATAATATGACACCACAAATATCATTTAGTATGAAAATATTAAGCTTACTAGGGCTACGTCCTAGTATTGCCTTGACCATTGATCATAACCCAGTCTCATAACTGTACTGTGTTGAGTGTGGACTTGTTTCAACTTTACAGTTATGTTTGACTATATGTATCGGTAATGTCAGGCAGAATGGTATTTTTGTCAAAGAATGAAGTAGAGCATACATTACAGTCTTATTACTGTTGTGTGTGTGTGTAAAGCGCTTTTGTAACCCTGTTTTGAAAGATGCTATAAAGGTTGTTTTTTTTATATCATCCGTGCTGTACTAGACCCACATACAAAACCCATTGCTGGTGCTGAACCCCTCTGCTAAAATCATGTTGGACAGCAGAGTGCTATATAAGGAACTCTTTAGCGAACTCTTTAACTCCCCCAGCTTCTCATAACTGGCCCTCTCTTTGAGCCATTAACGTGACAGTTTCCAGTTACGAATGCTGCTTCTTTCTGATCCTGCTGCTTAGCTGATGACACGTCAGATAACTCTGAGGGGTTGCAATGCCCTTCCGTGCAGCTTGTGGTATATTCAAAACAGCAAGGGAATTGAGGCTCTAGATGGATAAACAAGGAAAGTGTCAATACCAGAGCCTGAATTTGTGTTATGCAGTGTGCACGTGTTCAGCGACTCACGATGACACCATGATGTCCTTGCCTCTGCTGGGAAGTGCCTAGTTTTCAGTTTTAGTTTCACTTGTGGTCTTATTCAGACCAAGCTACTCATCCAGGAACTATTTTCAGTTTTCCATTGCCATAAAACAGTAAAAGCACCTCTGAAACGGATGATGGAGCAGAATGAAAGACTCTACTCTAAGCATCGCTCATGCTTTACTGTGAAGGATTTAGTTTGCAAGCTACATGTAGCCTACAAAGTGAGCTGAAAGCTAGTAGTGTGTTAAGGAGGAGGGGATAAATAACGGGAGCGTGCACCCTATACACTCACAACAGAGTAAAATACGATGCCAGCTATTACCTTATTAACGCTGCACAGACGTTTGTAAGATCCTGTTTGGGCCTGAGCCATCTAACCTGAAGCCATTTGGGTGATCAGTTACAGCTTTAGTGGGTGGTGGTGGAAACGATTAAGATATCAAAAACGAGACAAATGACTGTTATTAACCACATGAGAGCGTTACAAATCTGACACGAAGAAAGACTGTGAAAGGCACGAGTCCAACCCCCCTGCCTAGTGCCTGATGTGTATATACAGAATGGGTCTGCACTACAAAAATGAACCTGTGATCCGCTCAGCCAGTCTGGCCAATGCTGTCACCCTTTTTAGTCCTTTATAGTAGGAGATTAAGTGTGGCATCCTGGTTTTAGACCGACGTAACCCTGCAAACCTTTAAAGATATCTTGGGTCTCAAGAGGCACCTATATGCTATGGGGTTATGGCGAAACATGGCTCTGGTTGTCCCAAAGCCTAACTTTCTGACGACTAATCTCAGTGAAAGGCCGGTTAAAGTTGTCTAGAGAAAGTAGAGGACTTGATGCAGTTCATGGAGATGCAGAGACCATTGACATTCAAAACACATTGAACAGACACTGAGTAATAAAGTATTTGCCATCAATATCATGCTCTACTCCGATGGAAATGTTTTTGTTTTATTTTCCAGACAAAGTGAGCAGAGATATTAATATCACACCCCGTACTTTACCTCGTATCCAGGAAACTCCCAAGTGTTTCACTCCCTAATGAGCAGTCATTCAGACGCAAATGGCCTGAGCCATCTGCCTCCGACCAGGCCGGGGGGTTTTCTGGTCCCACAAATGTGGAAAGAGTAGCGGGCAGTAGCGTCTTATTTGATCAAGGGTTCTCAATTTGTCCTGGATATTTTCTGCAGATGCTACACTAAGTGCCACCATCTGCCCCCCCGCAGTGTCTAAATCGTATTTGACTACTTCCACAGAATATAACTTGTTGATATTTTGAGCTTTTCACAACGCTCACGTTCTTGTAACACAAATACAACAGTGTTTCTTACAATACATACATGATGTACATAGTTACCAGTGGTTTAAGAGCTGTGCCAGAACAGGAATGACTTCTTAAAACCTCTTTGCTCCTAACAAACATTTCGGTAATGCCTTTCGGGGTGAACGAGCATGTAGACACTAGCTGTTAGCGATGGCCTTGTGGCTGTGGCACTGCTCTGTATATTATTATCTCACGGATGGAAGGACGGCGGTTTTAGTGGCAGATGTTGGGTCAGTAACGCTCCCTCTGGATTAGGCATGCCTGACAGACAACATTTTAGTGAAATCTGAGTGCGTTTGTGCATGCGCGGACACGGTTACCTTGGTTGTGCGTGGAGTGTTTATTGTAGGGTTGGGTGATTGGACAAATACATCAGGAATCGGCAATAGACTGAATCCACGTCTCAAGTGTGTCTGTCCGTGACCCCCCTCACCCCCCAGCATGGTGGAATAAACGTGATTTGGTAATATGTGATGACGATTGGTTGATGGGATGTACGCCATTGCCCAATCCTAACTTTTGCTATGGAAAGCAGAAGATGTACTGGAACAGGAGGAGGGTGAGAGAAGGCAGGGAGGAGGTGCCGACTGAATCCTGGAATTAGAAATGCTGAAGGAAGCAGACATTATGCAGCACAGCTACTGCTTCTGGGAATTGGATCATGAACTCTGTAACTGGAATGGAAAAAAAAAAATTGCGTTAATGGCCAAATTTCCCTTAAAGGTCTTGCCTTGTGGTATTACGGTTCCTGATCTGGGCTGAGCTTGCCCCAATACAGGCTATGCTGCTGTGTCATAAGCAGCGTGTGAACAGGCCAGGATGTTGTCTTTATTAATCCATGGGCCACGGAGGGCTGGGCGGGGCTAATGCCAAGGGTATTCCAGGAATTCGGGCCTGGTCTGTCTCCGAACACTAACTGTCGCCAGTCGTACGTGTGAGTCAACATGCAGCAGGTGAAAGGTGGTGTGTGTGCGCATGCTCAGGAGTGGAGACACAAAGACTTCCCTCACTGATGTGGATGTGTAATCATTTGAACGATACTCGATAAAACTGAATCAAAATTTCCAATCTGTCAGTGTCTGCACAGCTCTGAACGGTTCTGTGAAGAGCCGACGTGCTTGTAAACAAAACAAGCAGGAGGAAGAACGATTATCTGCCTACCTTGGCAATGACTTCACTGCTGGCTGACTGCTCTAAAATATGGGCTTAGTCAACCACAGTCGCCACAGTTGTCGTGTTCACAAATTGCATCCTGCATTGATTCACTACTGTTGGACAGCCCAGAAGAATCAAGTTAACACAAATCACTACTAAATCAAAGTTTTAAATCCGTTTTGCGGCCCTCAAAAACCATCTGAATGTCTTAAAATATGAATTGGAATCATGTGTTTTTTAAGAAGGCCTTTGGGTGATGACGTTTACTGCCATGCTCTTCGACCTCGTGGTGTGATT
This sequence comes from Hoplostethus atlanticus, assembly GCA_034670405.1. NCBI lineage: Eukaryota > Metazoa > Chordata > Actinopteri > Trachichthyiformes > Trachichthyidae > Hoplostethus > Hoplostethus atlanticus. The sequence continues at coordinate 1,781,372 of JAXDDX010000092.1, forward strand.
CCATCGAAAGAAACGTATCACCGATGACGCAGAAACATTATTTATCAAGATTTCTTGAGACCTCTTTGCAGAGAATGTCCCCTACATCACTACAAGGACCTTTTGTTCTGACTTCATCTTGGTACATCCTGTGTTTACACTCTGTTTCACCGCTGTTAGTTTTGTAATACATTTGTGGGCATCCATTTTGTGTTTGATCATACTAACTTACAAAAGGGATTGAAGTGTAGCTCTTCTGTTACAGGCTAGCCTATGTAACATCTATCACTGTGTGCTACTCCAAGTCTGCTGCTCTCTAGTAGCCATAATATGAAAAGATAACAGAATGTGTATGCAGGCCTATGCATGTTGCTGTCATGTCTAATTGTGTGGTAATGTTTTTTTTCCTTGGCATGTTTTTCTGTCTCTCGGTCACTCTGCCTGCTTTACGTGTTATGTGTGTAAGTATGACTCATTTTTCATTTTAAAATACAAAATTCAGCTAACTAGTAGCGATGATCTTTGACTTTCCTGCATGTTCTCCTCATGCCTTTTACTCCCTTTTCTTTCTCCACGGTATATCTGTCATCCATGTTGTCTTTGTCTTCCCTGTGCCTTGCCAAGTCAAACAAAGTCCTTTTAACAAAACCAGTGTTTCTGTTTCACTTGATGGTGACACAGAAAAGTTCACATGCTCTTGCTAAGGTTAAAAGTCACAGGTGCTCTAAGATAAATATGCTAACAGACACACGCCCTAGCCTGTGTTCCTGCAGCTACACCCTGAAGAGCAAAACGACGGTATCTGCCAGGGAGCCTTGAATTCTCCTCTTCATGCATGATTAAAAATAACTTGGTTGTACAAACACACACACACACACTTGCGTCTGACATTTCTGATATGTGCGGTAGAAATTCCTCTCTGTGATAAGGCTATATCAACAGCTACCAGATAAACTCTTTATTTATGCTGGCAAGATACACAAGTGGGGAAAAAGGACTTTGTTGCAGCAAATTCCAAAAGTGCAATCCTGCTACATCTGTGCACCGTGCTGTCAGTACAGCGGCACTAGATTTACTGTTAAATTGGAGTAAATAATGCATTCCTGTGGTATCCTACTTGACCCAGAATATACTCATTCAATAATAAAGATTCAGACGACTCATTTATTTGCCACGTATCAAAGTTATTTACGTCTTTGTTGCAGCGCTGAGGATGTCGCCAAAAATGAAACTTGGATTTGTTATAACAGCTTTAAGTATTTCACACCTACAGCAAGAGAGTAAAAGTGAATTTATTTAGTACTGATGCAAGTGCCGTTTATCTTACGCGTGTGTGTGTGTGTGTGTGTGTGTGTGTGCTCCTGCCAACCTAGGAAAAGAAATGCAGGCGTTCTTCCCAGTCTGGAGGATCTGCTCTTCTACACAATCGCAGAAGGCCAAGAGAAGATTCCTGCTCACAAGTTCATCACAGTAAGTTTTCCAGATTGAATCCAGATGACGGTCACTTTTTATCACTACTTGATTCTGAACACACCACCTTTCACATAGCATCCTAGTGGTCACATACCAATGCACAGGGTCACAACTAGCATGGCATTAAACTGAGGTGTTTGTTAGTCTTTCTTCCCATGATTTTTCTTAAAACATTCCTTTTCAGTGGTTTTCATGGGTATTTTTTTCTTCAGGCACTTAAAGCCACTGGGCTACGCACCGGAGACCCCCGACTGAAGGAATGCATGGACACACTCAAAGTTACCCTGAAGAGCACATCTGATGGCGTCATGCTGGACAGACATCTATTCAAGAAGTAAGTCTCATTACACCTCTTCTCCTCAGGGCCACTATTTGTCCTGGGCCCCAAACACATTTTACAGGCTGACTTAAAAGTGTCTTAAAAAAGCCTGTTTTCCAGGAAAGAAGAAATGGTATTCAGAATGATGACCATGTATTTTTAGTATTCAAGTTTTTCTGGGTATGTGCATCATGAAACTGGCTTAAATGATTGTGTAAACCTTCAAATCAAGTTAAAGAAACAAAACAAAAACACCCCCAAGGTTCTCGGAAGGAAGTCCATTAGTCATGACCGGTGATCCTTGATGAACAAGCGAGGATATAGCCCATAACATTTTCACTTCCTCCTCTCATTTATATATATATATATATATATATATATATATATATAACCATTGGTGGATGGTTGTGGACTGGTACTAAATCAAAACGGTGGAGCAAGCTTTGTAAATGTGTAGGGAGACGTTCAGCCAGCTGGGTCTGCCGCTGAAGGCTGTATAGCGGAGGTCTAGCCCCTCAGGATTGTTGGGTTAAACATACTGGAGGAGAAGGAATGCACGCTTGGAAGAGTTAAAGCACAGTATTTGTTTTTGTCCGTCAGGTGTGTCCAGAGCAACATTGTCCTGCTCACTCAGGCCTTCCGCAAGAAGTTTGTCATCCCTGACTTCCCGTCCTTCACCTCCCATATTGATGAGCTGTATGAGAGTGCCAAACATCTCTCTGAAGGACAGGTCTGTCTGTCTGTCTGTCTGTCTGTCTGTCTGTCTGTCTGTCTGGGGTGGAGTATAATGCATCATAAAATAGCAGCCCCTTTAAAAGTGACTTCTGTCTACACCATGATAGTAGTACATGAGACCAGCCTATCTTAGAACACTAAACACATGAACGCAAGACAACAAGGTATTCTGCATTTATTTGGTGTTGAATTTTTTTTTAGTCCTGTGGATAACTGGCCAAATGAAGACTCCCCATTTTGCCCTGATGTTCAACAGTTATACAAGGATAAATCCATTGTAGAAGAGGAAGAGATACCAATTTCTCCACTGACATGTTTTGAATACAGGGCTGTGGTCATAAGCACCTCAAGCTAGCTTTATTGTTGTATATTGCTGGGATTGTTGAGAAACGTAAGAAATCACAGACGAGGCAGGATGAGTAAAAGTGGGTGCACCAAAAAAGGAAATTACAACAGTTCATTACAAACTTCTGGGATGCATTGGGCATCACACATTGACGATGTATAACAGTGTAGCAGAGTAGAGTTTTCCTTTTTAAGTCAAACTTCCTCACTTGAGGTTTGGACCTGTCAGTGGTGTTACTTTTTCATTGGAATGTGAGACTCACTGGTGTAAGGCGAGCCACTGATGGGCCTGCACAAATTCAGCCACCTTCCTTTCTCCTCAGGTTGCTGACTACATTCCACAGCTTGCCAAATTCAGCCCTGACCTGTGGGCGGTCTCTCTGTGTACAGTTGATGGACAAAGGTAAGGTCATTTGCAGGACCAAGCATTAAAGGGATACTGTGACATTTTGACTTTTAGTTATTCTCCTTTTCCAGGCGGTTGTCACATTATTTGAAAAATGGTTGTTTTTTCAGCCACCCTTAAAATCAAACTTATAAATAAAACTTGTTAGCCTCTTTTAAATCACCCAGTTATTCAACTTCAGTGTCAATGCAGAAACCTTTCACCATACTGTGAAATGTAAGGCATGAGTAAAATAAGACCGATAAATGTCACAATAAGCCTTCAACATGATACTTCTTGAGTTCTGAAAAATATTTAATCCTTAAGCCCCTCGCTGACCTCGCAGATAATATTTTCATCAATCGTTGGTTTACAAGGCAAAGTATGAGTGACAGCTGATTTCAACCAATCAAAAAAGATGATTGGCTTCACCGCCTGAACCTTGTTTTGACCGGGATTGGTGGAAATAATCAGCTATCACGTTTTGAAATGCTTTCCAAGAAGTTTAGAAATTTGAAAGGGGTGATCCTGGAGGAGAATGTTATGTGCCACGTGACAACTGACTGCACACAAACAATAATGCAAGGAAAAGCTTATCTTTACGGTTAGTTGTGTAACGTAATGATGTCAACGGTTGTTTCTGTCTGTTCCCACTGATAGGCGATAGTTCAATTCCATTATGTGGGTAAATGTGTTATGTTTGTCTAACAGAGGAAGTCATAAAGATAACATTGGAACTGAACGGATGATGTGGTTTTTATTTTTATTTTTTTAATCATGCTGCAATGCCTTCCTGCCTTCTGTGCCTTCCCGTAAACCCTCCTGTATTCTATGAAAAGGCAACGACATCGTGTCCTGAAGCAATCTGAAACGACGCATTTAGTCATATCTCTGATCCCCGCAGCGTTCTTAAAACTCTTGTCTTTTATTTTCCCTAGACACACAGCAGGAGACACCAAGGTCCCCTTCTGTCTGCAGTCCTGCGTCAAGCCCTTGAAGTACGCCATCGCTGTTCATGACCACAGCACAGAGTATGTGCACAGTTTCATTGGGAAGGAACCCAGTGGCCTGCGCTTCAACAAGCTCTTCCTGGATGAGGATGGTGAGCTCCCCTCCTACCCCCCATGTTTATGGTTCATCTCCCTACATCAGGGAGATGAGGACTTCCAGCCCAACAGCGTCTTGTATTCTCCTCCTCTCAAGCAGAGCTTCCTTTCTAAAAGGAAAAGGGTTGTAGGTCATTTGGGTATTTGAATCGATTTGTGGTGTTTGACAAGCAGAAAAGCTTGGTCATCAAGCGTTTTACACAAGCATACTTGGATGGAGTGTGGGTTTCTATTTGTGAGCATCTGAAGAGCCCATCTACCAATGCAGACTAGCCCTTCTTGCCACCCTGTTGCTATGGAGACTTGATTTAATAATGGAGAGGGTAATACTACTAACGGAGGACTATATTTTTTGTCAAAGCAGTCACTCTTTCCTTCTGGAAATACCTGTGAACATTGTTAGTGGAGCAATCAACTATGGAAGAGGATTATAGTGTAATTAAATCAATGTCATATCCTCTGGGTGCAAACCTGACGACCTAGTTGGAATTGAGTCAAAGCGTCAGCGATCTGTTGATTTGCTAATGGTTTTGGAGCAATTTGACCAAGTCTTCAGCATCCAAAGAGATGCCTCATGTGTGTCTGTTGCAAGCTTGACTGCGACTTATTGAGGTTAATGGTTAATAATGGTGCCTACTTCGCGAAAGAGGATGGCCTTGGGGCTGGATGCCTTGTAACTGTCTTGTAAATGCCTTTTCACGATATAGACGCCCTTGCCCAACCGCTCTGCAGTTTCAAACAAGCATCATGAAGATGTGATCGTAGTTGATCCAAGGTTGTGGCCAGTTTGAGGAAACCCCCTAATCCCTGGGTTGGTACTTAAAGCATGGCCATCTTGTCGTCATATCCTGTGTGTCATATCCCTTGCCTCTCTTCTGAGAATGGAGGTGCCAGGATAGCTTTTGGACCTGTTGTGTAAGCGGATCACACGGCAGTGAAGAAACATAGGTGATGTAATAGCTGTGCTTGGCCAGGGCACTTCCATCTGAGGGAAGCAGGCCTCTTTCCACCTTGTTGTTTAGTTTGGCCAACCAATGAAGGGAAGGGAAGGGGGGCTCATTTCAGGGAACGACATTTTGAAATGCAGACAGAATTTCTTTGTTGAACTCTCCTGAGGGGAAATGGGTCAGAAGTCACCATTAACTCACTAACAAATCATTAACCTCAGCACAAAGCCTCACCCTAATTCTTAGTATGCAACAAACAAACCAGATTTTAGTTGGTTAAAGCCAGTTGTACCTTTTGGTAGCGGTTGATTACCTTTGACTCGATACTGTTTGAACATGTAAGCAACTAAATCTGTTTGTTTTGGTCTGTTGACACAGATCTCCTGCCTCGAGCTGAATGTTTACACCGCCGAGATCCACTACAACGTGTTAACTCAACTCTTGTTCTTTTGCAGATAAGCCCCACAACCCCATGGTGAACGCCGGCGCTATTGTTTGTACTTCACTGATAAAGGTAAAGGCAATAAAGATTTTTAATTCTTCCTGTGTATTTTTATGTCTAGTCTGTGTGCCATTTACACTGAAACCCTATCTAGATAATGGTCCACTGCTGTTTGGTTGGTATCAACTTTATCAGCTTTATCAAGTAGATAACATCATGGTTAACATAAATATTGGTGGCAGATAAGACTTGACTGTTTTATAATGGCATATTTACCCTAGTGTTGTTTGAACACAAGAAAATGAACCTCTCCGCCATTCACAGTAATGGTTACTCAGTACCCTGTTGACACCCAGATTAATCAAAGTATTTTCAGAAATTGAACCTCTTTTCCACTTGCAGTAATTATTTTATAGTCATTTTATTTATTCAATCCGGTATGGACTCTCCGATATGTCCAACCATTTGTTAGCACTGTTGAAAATGACTCTTGATTTGAGCTAGAGATCTCTATCAGCTTAATCGCCACAGCAGTTGCATGGCAGTGGACTAAGACTTGTGCTAATCCACCCTAAGAGGGATTTAGCAACCCAGCACACATACTGATGTGTTTGTTATTGCCCCCTGCTGAAAATAACCTGGACAGAGAGCTAGCCAAATGCAGGTGCACGCAGGAAGAACGTATTCATGGATGTATTCATGAAGATGGGTAGGAAGTTGGAAACATGTCACCAGCCATAGCCATCCCATCATGTCACGATAGTCTGGTGTCACCGCTGTTCCCCTTCAAATCAACTCCACCTTCTGTTTTACATCAGAATTACAATAGAGAGACGGTGAACACTGACAGTGAATTGGCTTTCCTAGTCACTTAAATTAATTGTCTGTCCAGCAAATCAACAACCACGTTGCACCATAACAGAGGAAAGATTAGGCGAGGCTTAAGTGCCGGGTAGAGGTTGTGACGAAGGCTTTGATCCCGTTAAAGCTATGCCATTAGGCTTTCTGCTGTTCAAGACTAAACAAAAATCAGTCTTCACTTTTTAGATTATTTGAATTATTTGCACTCAGCACACACTCACTCTCACAACAGCTGAGCCTTTTCTGTGTGCCAGCTCTATTGCTGTATAAAACCATAAAACTTAATTGCAGATTTTTGCTTTTAAAGCTTCTGAAATCAGCTTTTTGGGTAGAGAACTAGAATAATTGCTGCTTAGCCACAGCTTTTGCTGGAGATGAACTTTGTGCTGAGCTTTTGTCTCAACCACCCAGGCTCTCAACTCGAAGGTCTCACTTCCCGTATTCTTTTCTATCAGTTCTCTGCATCTTCATTGCATTATCATTGATGTCATTGCAAGAAACGATGTAGAGAAGCCTGGCAGTATAATTTCTTGATGATTGATGACTCCAAAGTCATCCACAGTATGCATGAAGAGTCTCATTGACGTATGCGGCTTGTTTGCTCTGGATTTGACCTCCTTTACAGTAGTTAGCACTCCTGCCAAAAGAGGACCACTGTCACAAGACTCAGGGCCTGGGACACGTATGTCGTCGGTGTCCACATGTTGTCAGAATCCCATTCCCGTGTTTCATTTAGTTTTTTCACCTTTCACCGTGCTTTCTGTGCATTGCATCAGCCTGAAAATATTTCCTTGTTTAACTTGAGCAGATTTTCCCACACATTCAAGACCAGTTTTAACTATAAACAGAGGAGACATTCAGAGAGATGCACATTTATCTGCATATCATATGTCCTGCAAATCAATTGCCATCTGGGATTACAGTAAAGATTGAATTGACCAAACTAAATGAATTAAAACGCCCATCTCCCAACAAGGTAGAACCTGATGACATTCAGTCATTGCATAAGAAACATGATTCTTCCTCAGTCACTGCAATGCAAGAGCATCTGCTTCATGCGATGACAGTAATCTTTAATAAGTGGAGCAAGGAGTTGCACATCCCAAACCCTGATCAGGTGCTTGATCCAAAAGGCGAAAGAGATAGCTGGACCCTGAATCAATGCTCCTTGGTAGATCATTCAGCTCTAGTGTTGGTGAGCAGTACATTCATCAGATTACTCTTTTGTCGTAACGAGTAGTAACGCAACATGTTTTTAAATTCTTTAAATTTTGTTTTGTCTGCTTTAAAACAGTGAGAATTGTGTGGCATCTCGTGCAGACAACACACTGCTAGATCGAAATGAGCTTGACTTACTGGTTTTAAAAGGAGATCAATAGTCTTGCATTGCATTTTAAGACGATGATCGACAACACAATGAGAACACGACGTATTGCCAGGGCATGTACTTTTCTTAATACGTTTCACCCTGTAATTCCTGATAAAGGAATTTATGAGGCAGTGGAGGTTGATTAATAATCCATTAAAATGACCATCAAAGGGTGCGGCCATCTCTAATCATGAATCATGTGCATAAAACACATCTGCCACCTAGGTTTGGGTCACACTACTTTGATGGGAGGAGGAGCTTGGCCATCAAAACAGCTGATGGTATCGCATGTCTGACTGGCTCTTCACGGCTCACACGCAGACTTTGCCAAACAAAAGTGGGAAGTCGACATCTTAAATCGGCTTTCCACTTCATTATTAGACAACGTGAATGCTGGAAGGGACATGGAACAGTTTTTCTTTCTGTGTTTGACAGGCCATGATAAACGTAATTTCGACTCTGCTGCTGTTATCAATGGAAAAAGATCTACATTACTATATAACACATGGTTTATTACTTCCTGGCATTTAAAAATGTGTTTTTTATAGCCGTGCTTTGCCCCTTTCATTAGAGAAATCTCAGTAAATCCTTTTGTTCCATCCTCTTAACTAGTACACTGCAGTCAATACAGCACTGTTCTACAACCACACTCAGGAAGTTTCTAAGAATAGTCAGGTCATAAGGCCATAGAAATCTCACAGGTCAAACAAGTTGGTTGCCGATAATTCATCTTATGTTATTAGGCAGTGAAAACAGGTTTGCTGTGTGACGGAACAGCCGTCGGCAAACACAAGTTCATCAAGACATAACCTCTCATTTGTTGGGACTGTAATGTATGTCTGTGCCCCCATCCGCTCACCATTGTCATCAGTGTATCAATGTATTTTATTTTATTTTTTTATTTAAGCACAATGTCAAGCTATTGGTCAGAGTGCCCAGCTAGCCTTATAACCCCTGTGGGAACACTATGGGATGTTTTCCCTGACAGCACGTGGGCGGGCCGAACCCCAAACTGTTGTTACATGGTGCTTGAAGGCTACATGTTGTTGCTGTTTTTGTATGTTGTTGCATATTTTCCAGACTTAGGAACTGTGGGAAATAATGACTGCTGCTGCAGGTCAAATGACGTTGGTAATTTTTTCTTCCTTTTCCATATCTATCTCCTCCCACTCCCCTGACCCCCTGAACTCCTCCCCGCCTCTCTCTCCTCCGACCAGCTCTGTAGAAACCCCATCTAGTGCCTCTTTAACACCTCCATCAGTGTCACTTATTTTTTCTTCTGCATAGTAAACCGTAGAACCTTTAAATGTACTGTCAATCACACATGTTGCAATAGCCTATTACATTAAAATCTGCTAACGCCATCCAAAACCTGAATTGTTCTGTGTTTCCAATTTATAACAAAGGCTGGCAGCACTGTAACTGTGCATGCGTCTCCATTTTTCTCCTGCTGATGTTTTGGGAATAGACATCAGTAAGCTTGCATTACATTACATTACATTACAGTCATTTAGCAGACGCTTTTTTGCGACATGATATTTGTACATTAGGCTACAAGGAATTAATTTTATTCTCAGAGGAAGACGATTTCTGCCCTTATCAGCCCTTCCTTCCTCCCTCCTTCCCCTCCTCCCTCCCTCTGTTTTGGCTGCCAGGCTGTCAAGCAAGCTGATCTCATTGCAGATGACACGTGTTGACCTAAAAACAAGCGCGTGTACACACACACCTTCACACATGCGCACATACACACACACACGTCTTCATTATGGTAACCCATAATACTTTCTTGCCGACGCACATCTCTGTGCAGTCATACATTACATAGAAATACACACACATTTTTTGCTCTGAAAGGAGTATGTATATTGGAGCTTTTAATCTGAAACAGTGAAACACATTCATTTGTTACACTACAAAATAAAAGCTTTATAGTGAGACGTGATGGTTGGACATGTTTTTTTTTTTTTTAATTGGCTCAACTACAAATGCACATGTCTACTAAATCTCCCTTTCTTAACTCCAAAAGACTTCCCTCTTTAACTTGTACATAAGCCATCATCTTTATATTTCATATCTATTTGTGTAATCCTTACCAAAGCTCATGTGATTTTACACATCTTGACTTAAGTAAAGTAAATCTGCTAATTCTGTAGTTCTAACTTGTCAGCAGTAGCATTATCAATTAGTGATATTATCATGATTGCTGTTTTCTTTTCCTCTGCAACATCTCTTGTAGAAGGAATTCTACTTATTCTGTTTTCATTTCCATTTCAGCAAGGTGCAAGCAACGCAGAAAAATTTGATTATGTAAGTATTTCAAGTCAGACCTGAGTCCAATAGTTGCAAATATTTGTTTTGTTTTTGTTTTTGTTGTATTCTTGTAGGTGGTTGAGGTTTATCACATCAGGACAATTCGGCAAGAGTCAGAAAAGGTTGACTGAATTGAAAATAAACTTTAAGGCACCTGTTTTCAAAACCGCCTGGTTCCAAAATTGGCTAAAACAAACTGTAGAAAGTATTTGCAAACAGTATTTGACCCACATTTAAGGCATAGGCCAACAGGCAGTCATTGAATTTAAGCGCATACCAGACTAACTTAAAACTACAACCACTGTCCTTGCAGGTCATGGGCTTCCTGAACAAGATGGCGGGAAATGAGTATGTGGGTTTCAGCAATGCCACGTAAGTCTCTCTGGGACAGGAGCAGAATTTGGGAGTGGGATAGTCCAGAAAAGGGAGCACTAGCACAGTTGGCAGCAGATTCTCAATCCCATGCATGAATCTACGTTTAGTGAAGGTGATAGGAGGTCATAGAAGTAGAAGCTCTTTGGCTCACTGACAGAAGTAGCATAACTAACACAATAATATGAATTAATTGATAGGACAGGCTATGTACAGAAACTCACTATGTGGTGTTCAGCCTGCCACAGCAGACCCGTGGAAACTGGAACCATGTTAAACTTGAACTTTACTTTACATTACTTAGTAATAATGAAATGGGCAAATATACAAAAGAACACACATTTATTTTATACATTATCTATACTGGGCTAGTAATAATTTGTCCCCCCTGGATAGGAAGTTGGATCTCTTACATTATTCACCTGACTTAATTGTCGGTGGCGCTTGGATGTTGTATGGTAGTCATACATTTTAATGATGTTTACTGGAAAGTAATCAGTGCTGGTGCTTGTGTTACTGTACCGTCGCACGCTGCTTGTCCTGTACACATGGTGGGGAAATGACTTTCCTGCACGTACACACGGCAGAAATGTCCTTCCTCTGTGTAACGGCATGTGCTCTGCTCTTTGCAGATTCCAGTCGGAGCGTGAGTCAGGAGACAGGAATTTTGCCATCGGCTACTACCTGAAAGAAAAGAAGGTCTGACCTTATGGATTATGGACATTTTCTCTCTCTCTGTTTGTCACTGTCAAACTCTCACATCTGATTTGAGTTTATTGTTGTTTATAAGTGTAAAACTTGTACACAGAGGAGTACTGGGGGGGGGGGTAAAGGTCAACACTGCAGTGTAACATGAAGAGAATGAACTGTATGCAATTGCATCCAAATAAATTTTGAATAGATCGACCTGTCACACAAGCTGAGGGGCCTTAGAGTAAAAAGAGATGCAATACGGGAACTTTCCTATCATCTATGAAGTGTTAACATTTAGTTTTGAGTCAAGAGGCTGGTAGATGCAGTGATAAGAATAATCAGGGTCAATACACTTGACTTTTATTTTTTATTTCATGTATTTGTAACCCTTTCTGTTCCTCTGCAGTGTTTCCCTGAGGGGACAGACATGACCACTGTACTGGACTTCTACTTCCAGGTGAGTGCAGCAGTTTTAACTTCCCAGGTTTTTTCAACTTGCATTCATGCTTGGTTGCTGGTTTTCTTGTGTTGTTGATCACGTCCCTTCGTGCCAGGCCATACTGTCTTAATTGCTAGGTCATGTTCGCTGCGTCGCTACCCATTTTATCACTGTATCCCTCTCATCAACATCACACTCTTATAACCTCTCCTCCTACTTCCCTCTGTACTTTAGCTTGCTTCTTTCCTATACAGTCTCTTGCTCTTTCGTTCTCATGCCTTGATTTTCTTGTCTTCTGATTTTTATGTAAGCCTTAATCATCATCTTCTCCGCATACAAAGAGATGTAGGCACAGAGGAGTGATGCAAAAAAAAAATGTGTGTGTGTGTGTGCAAACCTCCAGCTATGTTCCATTGAGGTGACCTGCGAGAGCGCCAGTGTCATGGCAGCCACCCTGGCTAATGGCGGTTTCTGTCCAATCACGGGTGAGCGTGTGCTGAACCCCGAGGCGGTGAGGAACACCCTGAGTCTCATGCACTCATGCGGCATGTACGACTTCTCAGGCCAATTCGCCTTCCATGTAAGTTGAACACACTATCACAATGTACTTTGGGAAAACGGGACAAACGGGACACAATCCAGTACAATGAGAGTCTTATTTTGTAGCATGTGAGACTCAAACTTGTGCAGTGAACACCAATAAATCACTTCATTATAGTGACTCATGACCCATGACCACTCATTAATTGGCCTTTAATAGGTTTGCCACGGCAATTAAGCCTAAAGATGTTATTTACAGACTCCTTACCCATTAACCACTAAGTAAGAAGTACATGCAGCAACAAATCTAATATGAGGTTTGTTTTTAACCTGCACGGATTATCAGATGGCTGCGGTTTACCCCACCAGCACAATACAGGGCAATGGTTGTTAAGATGTCAATAACACGCACTAAATCACTCACTAAATTGAAATATTTTCTTGTGATTGTCTAGACCTTATGGCACTTTTTGTCCTATATGGGGAACCCCGTGCATCTCAAAGCAGATTAAAACAAATGCTAAGAACTGGACTCAGGTCTGCTGCATTCCAGTCAGTTACCAGTTGCAGTTGACCTGCAGCCTGGGCTCATCCTGTGTGACCACAGGCCAAATCAAATGGGGACAGTCGTCAAACCAAAGCTCCCACTGGGGATTATCCAATCCAAACACTGGAATGAACTGGAGTGACCTCTGATTAGTTGGCTCAGGTCGTACGCCCCCACCCATAATGATTATTTAGTGCATTTTCAGTTTCATTTTGACAGCTGAAATTACAGCTGAAAGATTGAAATACATCCAGCCTTGGCTTATGGACACACAAATATTTAAAACTGGGTAGACCTGAAGTGGAAAATCATCCACCTCGTCAAGTGTGAAAATGTCAGATTTTCAGCCCGGCCTCTCCTGTTTACTAGCCTAGTTATGAGCTTTTTGTATTGATATCATGATATCCCATGTTCAGAACAGTTATTTTTACCAGTTTCATAGACTCAAAGCACACTCTCTGTTGTTCATTCCATTTTGGCAACCAGTTCCAGTCGTGAATCGATGAGAAAACATTAGGATTGATAAAAGTGTTCCATGTTTCATAAATGTAACATAGATCGGGTAGAAACAGTCACCCGAGTCTTGTCTTGCTTCCTCTTTAGCCCTCCATTTTCACTTCATATCCTTGTTAGCATGCAGGTGGTGGATTTGTTTGTATGAATTGTGTGTTTTCCTTGTTGTAGGTGGGTTTGCCAGCCAAGTCTGGGGTAGCAGGGGGGATCCTGCTGGTTGTACCCAACGTGATGGGTATTGTGTGCTGGTCTCCTCCACTGGACAAGCTGGGCAACTCCGTCAGAGGCATCCAGTTCTGCACGGTATGGACTGTCCCAAAAACACCAGAGCATATCCATGCACGCATTGAACAGTTTACACACGCAGAATAAATACTCAAATGCATGTTAAACCCAATGGAGGCATGTAAAACCGGGAATGCCCTTCAAGCGTAACTGCACTAGTAGTTATAGTATTTCACATCCATACTCTAGATGGTTTTTAAGCACATCCCCTTTAATGCCCCTCCCTCTCTGCTGTCATACAGTCCCACTCCCCTCTCTCTGTTGCTGCTTTTATTCTTCCTGTCTGATTGACTTCTATGAAAAGCTATCTGGGATGATGTGCTGTCAATCAAAGCGGAAAGGAGGGAATACGCCTCCAACGTTACGTTCTGGCTTTCTGTGGCAGGACTATCCTTTTTTTGTTTTGAGTAAAGATTGGCCCTTTAAAGAAGATATAGTTTGTACATAAACAAATGACGCCTCATAAAAACAAGGTTGTTAATTCCAGGTTGTGCAATAGTGCCCTTGACATAGTAATCCAACTAATGTTTGGAGTGGGGGAACATGTTTAATAAGTAAGTGATGTTTGAGGCCAGGCCAAGATTGTTATTGCCCAGGCCTCAGTAAACATGATGTGGATCTTCAGTCTAGTCCCATGACTTGTGCCATCCAAATCTATTGTAGTATGTATTATTTTAAAATAAATATTATATAATTGGTCACTTTAATATGACTAGGTGTTATTGCGTCTTTATATTTTAATTTTATTTTTACATCACAATTTCCCCCTGGTGAATAATAAAGTATCTAGCTTTCTAATCTATCTCTTTTCATTTCAGGACCTTGTGGAGCTTTTCAACTTCCACAACTACGACAACCTGAGGCACTTCGCCAAGAAGCACGATCCTCGCAGGGAAGGAGGCGACCAGCGGGTAAGCGCGCCCAGAACCAAATACCAAAAAGCACACCACCACCACACCTTTCTCTCCAAAAGGTGCTGTTGGTGAGTTCAGGTGATGCTGAGGTTGTTGTAGTTCAGTTTGGTTGGCTGTACTGGGTTCTGTTAGAGGTTAGTGGTGAAATCGGGCTGCATCGGGCGTCACTGTTTTTTCTGATTTCTGTTGGTGTTCGCTGAGGATCTAGATAGTGAGCTCCATAGGTCTTTGCACAGCGACATACTGTTCACTTTGCATGTGAAATGGCACACACTGTGTGGCCTCTCTGTGCTTACTAAGGTAAATCATATCCCAGGGTGCATTGCCAACAGTGTATCAGTGTTCAAACACTTAGGGAGCTCAGTTTAGGGATTTTCAGGCATACTGTATATTTTCATCTGGTTTGGTCATCCGTTAGGTGGGTGGGATTTGTTGAAGCTAAATAAGAAGCTGTTTGAACAAACTAACCCATGACAGTGTGTCTCAGCATCGATTTAAACTGACAGCACACAATTAAAGACCTCATTGGATGGACGAGCCATTAAGATCATAAATTGTGGGCTTAGAATTATAAGCTTTCATCTGGCGTCTTGGTTAAAAATGACTCATACATATAATGTTTGGTAGCGCTTGAAATGCGTTTTTAAATGTGGTTGAAGTCAGGTTTGGGGAATGTCTAAAGGAAAAATCCATCCTGAAACACTTTAACACTTAAGAAATGGCTATTGGCTACCTACCTTGCATTTCTGGGCCCATTAGGTGTATTTTTCTTATTCCCGCACATAACCGGGCCAAACGTCACAACGACGTGACATCAAGTTGAGATTTTTCAGCACAGCTACAATGGAGTTTGATAGCAGAAAATTGTTCACCTTTCTTTCTCCAACCAACAGTAGCCTCAATAGACCAGAATGCAATGCAGCCACGAGACATGTTGCATTTTGACACGACTCTCACGCTCTTGCTCTTATTATGGTTGTATCTATCGCTCTCTCCACCTGCATGTATAACCCACAGCTGAGGTTCACGCCCGCTCTCTGGGGGCTGTTGAAAGTTATTCTGGGAAATATAGGAAGTCACTAACTGAAGTAGAAGTAGACGAGGCAGGTTGAGGGAAAGTGTGTACAACAAAAAGTAAGTTACAACACAAAACTGGAATGCACTGAACATCCCAGATTGATATTGAACAGTGTCAGAGTATCTGAGGGTGGATTTTTCTTTTTAAATGGGTGAATTTAAAAAAAAAAAAAAGGTTTGGAGTGTTTCTCTGCGGGATGTGAAAACCATAATGCTCTCTGTGTCGTAACCAGACGGATGCAGACGGAATCGTATAATTTCAAGCTCACAAAAAGCTTCCTAGGGGCAGCGAAACGTCCGCCCACTCAGTCTGGTACATACAGCAAATGCACAGACACACATGCTACACGCACACAGCGGGGAGTAGAGACTAATTTATTGTTCGTGTCAATTGAAACAGCAGCTCACCTTCAAACCCATGGATTACGAGAGTCTCCAACAAGAGCTAGCTCTGAAAGCCCCTTTTTGGAAAAAGGTGTCTTCCACAGAGTCGCACGAGGACAGCTCCACCACTGTAGTCTATAGGATGGAGGGTGTCGGGGAGTGCAACTAGAAAGGAGACTCCACCTACCTGCCCCCCTCACCACACCTCACCTCACCTCACTCCCCACCACCTCTTTCTCCTGTCCTCTGTCCCCTTCGGCTTCACCCTCAACTTCAAATATTTATATAAATTATGAAGAGGATTATTTATTGCTTATGGAGGGTTTTTTTCTGTGTGGAGGATCTTGAAAGGTTGTTTTTTTTAATACTGAAAGATCTTAAGATGAGTTACTGCTTTTTTTTATTTTTTTTATTATGAAGTCCTAGCTTCTGCTTCCTTGCTGCCTTAGTATGTGTAGGATCTGTGTGTCTTACACTTCATACTTTTTCAAAACACTGAATTAAAAAAAAAATGGTTAAGGTTGGATTTGAAATTATTTTTTGTCTTTTTAAAAATGTGTGTATGACCCTTCAGATCGCCAGTGTAGAATATACAGCAGGACTAGATCACATAGTGAGGCCCAAGACTCATCAACAGCATGCATGTGCTTTAATATCCATATTGGCATGCAAAACATAATACAGGTTCAGGATGTAGTAGATAACCAAAATACATGCACGTGACAGTATGGATATTTGTGAATGAGGAATGAAGAGTGTTGGCATATCAGTTGAAGGTTGAGAGCACTTTCTAGCTGTGTAAGCCTGTTTGTAGTGCATCAGTGCTAACATAAATAACATAAATAATACGTTTTCCTAGTTAAAAAAAGCTCTAAAGCTTAAACCGACATTGCAAATGTAATGAATTTTGGTTTTCCAGTCTACATCCTGGACCTCGAAAGGAAAAATCACCCTAAAGATGTATAGTTTAGGTCACTGTCACCATAGTGCATTGTGGCAATTTGCAGAGAAAGCACTTTAGAAGTCAAAAGGTCTGCTGCAGAGTGTACAGTACATGCTGTACAGTGCATTAGTTTGAATGGGAGAAAGTTAATATTTGGAAAAGAAGGAATTGTATCAGTTGATCGTGACTCGACAGAAGTCTCAAAGGTGAATTGAAAATGGAAACTTCAATTTCCTGGACCATGTTCCTAATTTGGGATGATTTTTCCATTAATCTGATGATAATGTGGGTATTGGTACAACATAACCAAAGAAAGGTTTGCTCAACCAAAGCTCAGGAGGGTAGGAAGTGTGTTGAGAGTTGAGACGACTAAGACGGCGGGTCTTTTTGAGACCCCCCGTGGAGACGAGGGAGACTTTCTGCACTTGATTATTCCCGCTCTGCTTCCTGCAGGGACAACTGGCTGTAGCATTCTGAGCTGCTGTTGAGTTTGGACGAAAAAGTGTGTGTGCATGTTTTTTGTCAGTGTGTACACAGTATTGCTCCAGTGACGCAGGCCGGTGGGGGTGTTATAACCTGTTACAGTATGTTTACATTGCGTAACATATACTCACGTTAACAGGATGCCTTAGTCCAGATGTAGATGGCTTTGTAAATCTACTTTATATAGGAACAGAACAGTTTAAGTTTAGATTTACACTTAACAAGGGGTTCAAAGCTTCATTGTATAATAAAAAAAAATCTAAAATGATTTAATCGGATCACATTTTTAGATCTGAAGGATTAAAAAGTTAATTTAGTAAGTTTTGTCTTGAAACAGTGTTTTGGAATGTAGGTGTTTGGGGGAAAACCTGGAACTGTCATACCAAATAATATTTATCAAAATGATTTAGTTGCCAGCTGTATGTATGTATGTGTCACTTATTCAGTATTGCTTGTGTGAGATGTGATTTCTCACAACGTGAATAATCAGGTTGTTACGTCAAAGGTTAAGGTGTGTGTGTGTGTGTGTGTGTGTGTGTGTGTGTGTGTGTGTGTGTGTGTGTGTGTGTGTGTGTGTGTGTGTGTGTGTGTGTGTGTGTGTGTGTGTGTGTGTGTGTGTGTGTGTGTGTGTGTGTGTGTGTGTGTGTGTGTGTGTGTGTGTGTGTGTGTACAGCAGAGCAGAATGCGTATTGATATACGCTTCAGACGTAGTAGTTTTATTTTTATGTCTCCGCTAAAATAGTTGTAGAAATACTTGCACATGAATGTCATGTCAGCAAATGCCTTAGGTGTCAGCCTGTGATCGGTGGCAGTTTTACCTGCCAGTGATTCAATCCATTCTTGAAACTCAGAGCGGGTATGTGTTCTCTGTCAATGCTTTTGATTCTAAGCGATGGCTGCTGGAGCCAGTAATGCCCGATTTTTATTTTTGAAAGGTCCCCATGTTTTGTCAAGTCTACTTCTTTTTGGTTTTGAAATCGACTGCTACTGATGTTTTTATGTGTTTGCAGTTTTCTACTCATTGTGTTGTGGTATAAGGGATTCAAAAGCTCCTGTCCTCCGTCAGGGCTCAGTCTAGGGACACTCAGTCTAGTTTGAAAGCACTTGGAAACGACACAGTATGAAACATGTTTCTTACATCTATATTCTACGTTCTACAGAGATGAATGGTTATGTTAAGTAAAGGTTTTGGAGCTTTCTAGAAAGTCTGAGGGCAGAATATTGCTTCTGCTTGTTAAATTCATGAATAGACCATGATGCCATGCATGCTAAGGTGTGCTAAAGTAGCGGATTGACAGATGTGACCGTGTGATCACCCCTTCAAGTTAAAGGACCACACCGACCTTTTGGGAAATTGGCTCATTGACCAACTTTACAACCTTATCTACTTACCCTCTGGTAGCATGTGCACAGCACAGAGAGACCTAACCACTGGTTTGGGTGTTTTTCTGCCAATTTCCCAAAACAGCGTGTGTAGTCCTTCTTCGTAGCATATTTGTTTTATGAGATGAGTCATGGCAGTAGACAAGTTTGACAGCAAACCTGCGTTGACAGCAAACCTGCGGGACCTGATCAGTTTCCAAGAGTAGCCTCCAGCCAAAGCTGCTGCAGTACGCCAGGCCTAGTCTACACCTTATCTGCCACAGACTAATCTTCGTAGTCTTTGATCTGGAAAGGAAGTCAAGGGAATCTGCCACTCCTTTCTAACTGTGTGCAAGTCTTTATTTCTTAGCTGCTAGAGGGGGTTTTCCCTGGCACAGCATATATACAGTGCACTGTCTGCACATCTGTGAGACTGGTCTAGACCAGCATTCAGAGATGCGATTATGAGTGGATACTGGCTTAACCTTTTTAGCAACCAAGCAGGACTTGTTATCCAGGCGAATCAGAGTGGTGGAAATAGTTTTGATTGTCCCCAGACATTTTAACAGGCATGATGTCAAATGGGTGACGGTGTTCTTTGCTGTAATTGTCTTTTTTTATGGTTAATGTTACGTTGCATGAAGGTTAATGAGTTGGATTACTTCTGATTTTAAGGTAATCAGAACCTTCTTGCACTCCTGACAATGTGAACACCACGTAAAATAAAACTCATGGGGGGGGGGTTAAATGCAGTACCAGTATTTCCATTGAAATCTTCAGATTTTATGATTTCATATCATGTATGTAATGTTCCTTGTTTTCTTGTCTGATTTCTCCCATCTGATTCTCATTCTCCCGCTTGCATGCATATTTTATATGATTTAAGAAATGTTTTTAATCCCATATATTTAAGTTCATTTTATTACCTACCACGTGTATCTATTCATGTTAAATGTGTCTTGGACATCCAATTTGATCCCTTGTGATCTGAAAATTGCAAATAAAATTGAACCCTATCACTACCATTACAATTTAGTGACCTTGGAATTGTATGGTTTTTTAAAGATGTTGGTCAAAATGAGTTATTCATATGATGTAGTTTTACAAACAGGTCTGAAGTTCGATTTTTTTTTTTTTTTAATTGCTTTAGAGGGTAACAACACGCTTATTAAAGAGCTCATGATTTTAATACATAGGATGTGAAAACTTTAGTGCTCAGTATCCTAAAGCTACTTCAAACAGACAGAACCATACAATTACAAGCTCATAACTGTCACATTTGTTTGATTTGTTTCTGTGCTGTAATGCTGAATGTTCATTCTCCATGTACTAAACTGCCTAATGAACTTCTGAAGTGGTTCAGAAGAAGGCAATGCTAAAACATTGACTGTCTTCCCTGACAATCATTTGTGTGACTGAGAGAATTGCAAACAATACAGTGAAGTTGGTGTTACAATGATTTTTGTATTGATGTCCCATGTATAAAATCCAATAAAGGACTATAATCCATCAACATCTCTACGGCAATAGCTGTTCTTTCATCTACTGTTTTAGTTGTACTTTTCAACATCTCCCTCTGGGTTTTTGAAACACACTGTTGAAGGGATACCTTGATACTAGGCCACGGTTTAATTATCTGGTGTGGGATTTTGGAGGCAACCTAGCGTGGTGGCTTGGGATCTGTTCTTTGTTTTTTTCACTCATTAAAAATGCTTATAAAATGCCAGCATTGGACAGCTGTTTGAAAAGGCTTTTTTTTTCTCCATGTGATGTTGCTTTCATTTTGCATTGGTAACATTTTTGTTATGTTGCTATCGCCAGAGACCCAAACGTGATTCATAGACCAAAAGTCAGCTGGATATCACATGGGGGGGCGGTGGCAGATTTTATCCTTTTAATCATGGTGAAGGTTTGTTAAAGTTGCTTCACTCACTTGAATTTTGACAGTAGAATTGGGTTGTTATTTCACCAAAGAGCCCGAGCACACATTTGCAGGTGAGATTTGAAGTTGTTTTGCAAGCTGCCATCGCCTGCTCTCCACAGCCGTCAGGGAAGTCTGCCTGCGCAGGTTTGGTCTCTCACATTCCAGTCTTGCAGCATTTTTCACACTTGTTTTTTTCGGACTGGCTAGGAGGCATCTTGAATCTCTCAGTCTTACTCTCTCGTTATGTCTTGCAACATCATGCAAACATTGTCCGCTTCTATATGTTTGGTTGCAAGGTCTCTAGTCAGGGAATTGACCCACTATGATCAAATTATCTCAATGCATAGCAGTCTTTTCTTTTTCTTTTTCTTTGGATCTTTGCTGGGGAAAAAAAAAAATCACAGTAGAAGAAGCAAGAAAGGTACTCTAGTGTTGAACAAATTAAAAGTTAAAAGTAAAAATTTCAGACTATCAATTTGAGAGGAAAATGTCTTTTTATCCAGTCAATTAAAGAGTAATCAAAGCCAAAAGCAACTTTTCTGGGGCAACAGTGTTTCAATAGAGGGCGCCATATCGCAATAAGGGAGTGGAGCTTTAAGCTGGGTTAACCTTGGCTTTGCATGGCAGCTTTTGTAGCAATTACATACAATATCTGTTTACTGTACATGCTGACTCCCCTAGAGGTGGGATGTAAACATGCAGCATCGTTTGTTTGTGGTTGCAAAGTGTCCACAGGAGGACAGAATCTTAGATCGTAAGATTCAAATAAAGTCCGTCAGTTTATATCCAAACTCAATTCTCACCAGCTGTGGTACGGTCCATGTTTGTTTATTATTGCGTATCACTGTCAGTGGTTAAACAGTTTCCTTGCTTTGGCTTCTGCTTCAGTTTGTCTTGTCAAGTGGTTTTTATATGGGTCAAATGAGGCTCTGTAATAGTTTGGCTTGATCTTTCTTTGTTCCTTGTTGTCCCACTAACTTCTGCATAAGTGACTTTTTTTTTTTTTTTTTTTACCTCTGCTTTACTATCCTTTGCAAGATAAATGTTTTGCTGCAAAGACAAGTGTGTGCTTTTCTCAATGTTGGGTCGTCAGCTATTGCAGTGTGGAGCTTTGTTTTAGCTTGGCGGTCTGCCTGAGTGTAACTAATGCAGTTTTAATGGGCCAGTGTTGCTTTTGCTGCATAGTGAGGCTGAAGTATTGGCTGTCTGTGCTCTCCTCTGATACATGATGCTTGTTCATGTTCTTGCTCCTGTAAATGTGTACACAAGATTCATCCTTAACGCTTGCTCTCGCTACAAAAAAGCAAAACTGCGGCTATTCTTTTTTAATGCTTTTGTTTAAAATCCAGTTTTGTCGAGGATCAAAGACCTGAAACTATACTTCGCCCAGGAATTTCAAAACTTGTATATCATTCACCTCTTTATAAATGAAACCTTTTATTTAAAATTACACTTGTAATAGTATATTTGTTACAATATTCTGTGGTATATGAACAAGCACCAAGCATTTTATTTTTCCCGTCGCCCTCACATTTTCAATTTTCCTTCAAAAGAGTTCAACCATTGCCCTTGACGTTTTGCTTAGGAATTGAGTCATTCCTGTTCCGGGGTAAGTCTTGATGGGTGCAGGGATCTGTGTTCATAACATTCAGCTTAGATAAATGATGTCGGGTTGATTTCCTTGAGAGGATGTAGCTGCTGTAAATTCTAACAAACTTGTCATGAGAAGGTGGTTATGTCCATCTTAATAAGAGTAATACAAGAATTCATCTTTTGCTCTGGAGAATGAGCTGCAGTTTGCATTTTGAACATTTTGAATTCCTTTCAGCCCTGGTTTGAAATGAAACGTGTAAAACAAGTTATGTAGGAAGTAATCCTTGCTGTATACCAACTAATCCTTCATGCAATATAGAGTCATTGAATTTTATAATGTGGTCACGTTGTCTTTCTTCCGTAGCCGCTGGAGCTGGCAGAAGAGGAGCGGTCAAGTAGTGAGTGGGTGGTGTTCCTACAAACCTCTCTCTCTTTCTCCACAGGTCAAGTCTGTCATCAACCTCCTCTTCGCTGCCTACACCGGAGACGTATCGGCACTGAGGAGGTGAAGAGCTCTCACTCATCATCACTTTTACTCACCCTTACTACTGGTACCTTGTAGTGTTGATGACTGAGGAATTTCATCTTTTGCACTCAAAGGAAGTCATTCTTGAGGAGGCCATTTGGTCCTCACAAGTATAGAAAATGACTCCAAAGTGATGACATTTTGACAGTCCTCACTTCCTTTTAAAGCTGCACTAGGCAGCTTGGCATTTTGGCGGCTCCAAATGGCAGCGAGAGGTAGCTGTTTGAAAAATTTGAACTTCAGTACCCATAAATCCTGTAACTGCACGCAGCAGGCTCACGCTTCCCAACCTGGCCGGTCTGTGATGCTTTATACCAAAGGAGACCAAATGAAGAGAGAGGAAAAGATCTGCGTCTAGCTTTCTCTAGACGGAGCGCTCGCTGCTGTTTAAGTTTCAGTCCGTTACTTCCGGTGGGTGGAGAAGCGACCATACCAACACCAGAATTTAATTTGGGTAAATAGGGCAAATCTACAGCATCTCAGTTAGGGGGGATGGGACGCTTTTCTCTATTGCAGCCCCATGTGGCTGATAGGTGTATTTTGGCATGAGGATATTGCTTAGTGCAGCTTGAAGGGACTATTTTAAGGTTTAGAGGTTAGACATGTAGTGGTGAGGGAATGAATATAGTCTGTGAAGGTCCTCACATGTATAGTAATACAAAGTGTGTGTGTGTGTGTGTGTGTGTGTGTGTGTGTGTGTGTGTGTGTAGGTTTGCACTGTCATCCATGGACATGGAGCAGAGGGACTACGACTCCAGGACGGCCCTCCATGTGGCGGCAGCAGAAGGTGCAGTACAGCTCATCTCACAACCGAGCCTACAGTCAATGAATCAGTCAGCCACTCTTTATGTACACAGCGCTTTTCTCACTCAAGGTGCTTCAAAGAGTGATTAAAAAAGGAGCATAGCAGCAGGGATACAACTCAGAGAAAGTGAACCAGAAAGAGTCCTGATGCAGTATTTGGACAGCATTACATCTTTTGACTATCTGCATGAGTACTTTGCTATGGGTGTGAATTGACTGAGGTTAACACAGTGAATATAATCTTGCCAAATTCTTTTGAAGTGAGGGACCGTGTACAACAATGCTGTCGTTCATCTGTTTGTACTTGAATCTTATAGTTCTGCGTCTAATATAGTTCTACAGTAATGAACACACAGTCAAAACGTCAACTGTTGGTGTCCAAATACTTCCACTACTACGTCTCTGAGTGTGTTCGCGTGCACATGCATGCAGCCCATATGTAATTCTGGCATGTGTTCTGCTGTCAGGACATGCGGAGGTGGTGCGCTTCCTGCTGGAGGCTTGCAAGGTGTCTCCTGTACCCAAAGACCGGTAAGCCCACACTCACCTTCCTTGTCTGGATATTTCTTAGTTTCTGTGTCTTAGTTAATTTCTCTTTGTTTATGAAACAGCACTTTTACAATATGCCAATCCCTTTCTCTTGAGATCAATAGCTATGTTCAAAGCTACAATGTGCAACTTTTTGGCTTGAGGCAGCAAAGTGTCGTTATCCATGATCCCCCCCCCCCCCTCCGTTGGTCAGGTTCCCGCCCCAACACTTGTCAATCACCTTGACAAGCTGTGTACGTTGAAACGGCATCTATCCTGAGGCTGAGGTAACCGGCCCATAATGCCACCACAGGCGTTGAAGAGACAGGAAATCTATAATAAAAGCAATACTGAAGTTCACCGTGTTTTTGGACAGGTTTTTCCTGGCACGTTTAGCTTTGCTGTTTTTGTGTTTCTTCAACAACCCAGCTCAGCAAATTGTGTACACCCCAAAACGTCCTGTACATCACTGAGATTTCAGGCACACGGGATTTAATCCTGTACAGACACAGATCAACAAAGTGTAATATATCCTTTATTGTTATTTCAGTGTCAAAAATGTTGCATATTGCAGCTTGAAATAGGAACTGTGATAGATTGATATATAAGTCCCATTCATTTCTAATGGGAGATTGCATTATTTGTACTTGCTGCCAATGAAAATCTGTATTTGAGATATACTGCTACGCACCCTATGCAGATGGGGGAACACGCCCATGGATGAGGCCTTGCACTTTGGCCACCATGATGTCGTCACCATCCTGCAGGACTACAATCGCGAATACAGCCCACCACCCGTCACCGATGACAA
This sequence comes from Hoplostethus atlanticus, assembly GCA_034670405.1. Taxonomy (NCBI): domain Eukaryota; kingdom Metazoa; phylum Chordata; class Actinopteri; order Trachichthyiformes; family Trachichthyidae; genus Hoplostethus; species Hoplostethus atlanticus. Next base: position 1,806,381 of record JAXDDX010000092.1, read on the forward strand.
GGAGAGTGTCGAGAAAAACTTGGACGGGCTGCTGTAGACTTCCTGGCCACACGGGGCCGCTGTTGCTGCTGAAACATCTCAAGACTTGTAGATTTTTACGCTGTAATGGAGCGCTATGCTTTTTCGGAATGACTTTGTACATTAGTGCCCGTACCTTTTGAAATGTGTGCTGAATGTGTTTTTTATGTTGTTGTTTTTTAAGTTCTGTAGCCCTTCTGGGGAGCACCAGTCCTCTTGGTGCTGCTTCGCTTTCAGGCTGTATATTGCTTCTGATGGGTGCTTCATCCTCTACTTCAAATCTCTCCTCTGCTATAATGTACTGCGTGTTGTATGTGAGAGTAGTGATACAATATTTGAAATGACATTACGCAACATGTCAATTATTTCTGTATTCTGGAGGTAAATTGAGTTAGAGATATAGATGGTATAACAGTGTATTAGACTAGATCACGTACAATTTTGGTATTACAGTATACTATTTGGTAATACTCCCACTATAGCAGTCTCGTGAGGTAGTAAGGTGTGAGAAATGATGGTATCAGTTTACGGTGTGCTGTGCACCTTCTTAAGGCTTTGAAAAATGCTGAAACCTCTCTCTCATTTAACAGTAGTATGGAAACCAAATCACGCTAAGCAGGACTGTCTGGCACCAGGAAGTCTTTGAGGCAGTTGGGAGACAAGGCCACATGCTGCAGGCTTCTTCTGGATGAACCCACGTCTTGATTTTCACTACGCTCTCCTGACTGATGCGAGGTCACTGGCAGGTTATATGTTGATAAAATGTCTGCTATCCTTTGCAGACATACTAATATTGAAATCTTAACGTGAGGTGCATTTGGGCTTCTTGCTGCCAAGTAAATGGTATGCAGTCATTTCATTTCATAGGGGGACTCTGCAAAGGCTGATACTTCATTCAGAGACATAAGGTTGTCAGTTTGGATTTGGGATGGGCACAAGATGCTTTCTTATCTTTCAGTGTTTGTTACATTTCCTTTTTTTTGTGTATTTTTTTATGGCGATCTTTACAAAGACCATTTTCTCCCACATCCTGCATCACTTCCTGTGTTCTTCACATATTGCCCGTATGAGCTAGCTTATTTTCTAGTCCTTTTCAGTAAGCTTGTGCCTTTGGTCAGAGCCTCCCGGATCTTGCTTCAGCACCACACTGATGACCCACATCAGACCTGGCTAAAATGGTAATTGCAAATATTACAAATAACCTGCTTTTGGGTTTCCTGCATAGAACAAGTCAAGGAGCAGCAGGAAAGTTAAGATGAGCACAGGGAAACCTTTGGAAGTCGGTTCAGTGTACTTTTCTGTGATTGACAACTGAAGACAGCCATTTGAATTGAACCCCTACCCAACCGCTACACCAAATACTTTTACCCAGGGCTGATCCAAATCATTGTCAATGAATGGAAACATTTTGCATTACGAGGTTTTCCTAATGAACTGCGTGAAAAACTGTAAGAACATGTGCGACACGTGTAACCTGTTCCCAGAGTTAAACTGAGAAGGTTGTAGTGAACACCGTTCTTCTGACAATGTTGTGTAATGGATGTTTCAAATATGGAAGACAGACGTCTCCATGGTTACGATGATTGTAATGTATACATTGTGGAATGTGTTCAGTCAGTGATTCAAGATTCAAGAAGTTTATTTGTCACATACACACACGAGGTGTGCAGTGAAATGTAAAGTGAAGCCTCCAATTAGGACATACAGTTAATCAAAGTTGAATTTGGTTGTTTTTCATAGATTACACATTACACATTTACACACAGACCTTCAAACTAATACGGAATTTGTTGAACCATATAAAGTAGTTACTTTCAAAATCCTCAATAACTCATCATTACCAACAAATCTTTTAAGACAGTGACCATTTACTACAATAAAACTGTAGATGTCACATGAGCAGTCTCAATCAAAAGTCCGTCGATGTAACATGCTGTGCAACTTAAACGTAATGCTAAAATGAATGTAACCGTCTTACATTTCCTGATCAAACTATTTGGATTCAAATAGAAAATAATATTTTGGAAAGACGTGTATTCTTGATAATTGTCTTGCCATGCTGCAGTTATGACGTTGGGTCATGACAGATTTGGGTGATGAGCTCCCAGTCAGAAACAAGCAAAGAGTCAGGACTGAAATTGCTAATGTGTATGGTTGCCCTGTAAATGTTTATTATCCAAAGGTGTATTGTACAAATGTGATTTCTCTTGGCAACATATTCAAATATATTGTTTATTTTAATAAAAAGTAAATTACATCTATCTCACAATTCTTTCTCAATCAATATACTGTATTATATCAGAATCAAAGCTCTCCTCCAGTATGGATGGATAGATACTTTATTGGTCCCGGGGGGGAAATTCAGGAAATATTATAACACCCTCTCCGAAGCATTGGCTTAAAGGGTAACGTTCTCATTCATTCCATATCTCAACTTCATTGTTGACTGGAATTGTGACTAGTTGGAGATAGTCATACAGCACATTTTGAGATGGCCTCTCCTTTCCTCATTCACAAAGGCCCCTTTTGAGATTCCGCAAAGTTTCGGGAAAGCGTGGGTCGCCCTCACCAGGAAGATCCCTGGGGATCTACAGGGATAAGACAATAAGATTATGTTTAACAGGAGATGCAAAGATAATATCTACTTTATACAAACTGGAAAATCAAACTACAGCATATACTTGGAAAAAGCAATAGTTACTCTAATGGTGAGCTTGTTAGAGGAATGTGGAGCAATGAGTTGTGAAATTTCAAACCTACGCAAGAGTCCCCGTCTTCAGTTGTATCCATCAAGATTATCTCAGTTGGAGACGGAGGTGGTGTAAGTTGCCTGCGGAGGAAAACCACCACTAGTATGTCAAACACAAACTTTTCTGGAATACCTTACAGTTAAAATATGCAACAAAACAAAAAAAAATGTAGCAGTGGCTAGTAGTCACATGTTAACAGTAACTAAATTAGCCTGCTGGCTAGTTAGCTAGCTAACAGTTAGTTGAGGTTATCTGAGCTGACTCTTCTCCAGCTACACCTCCTAACATTAGTGCTTATAGGAGAGACTAGCAGAGGGGCTAGAGACAAGACAGTTTACTTACTACCTTAGTGGATTACCTACAACCGTATCTACACCCACAAAAATCTTTTTCAGGTATCTCCCTTTTTCTTGCCCAGTTTTGTATTTAGCCATTATTTGCACACAGCCAATTCTCCACTGGACCTCCATGATAATAGACTTGTGATGCAATTACAAAGAGTCTATTCCCAAAACTTATTTTTATTGAATTAGCAAGGCATGACGTCTTCCCTAGCTCACACTTACTCTAACACAGTCATCTTTCTTCGGCCATGGTAACCTTTCTTCACATTACCTGTAAAAAAAAAAAAGCGAACGGTCATTAGAGGAGTAGTATACTATTAAGACAGAGAACCTGATTTAAACAGGGGGATTAAACTAGTTTCATTCACAAACTGTGCTAGTATGGCTGATTAAGTTAATCGAATCAGTCAATATGTCTCTGCAAGAATACCACTAAGACAAATTCCTGCTCAGTAATTGGACTTGGAAAATAACGTGAATCTGATTTCCCATTTTCATGAAGAAAGTCAAACAAGATAGACAGTACCAGGTTTTTTGTAGTAGCGTTCAAAGGCACAGTCTTTGGGGGTGTCTGGGTAAAGGTAGAGTAGAGGATTCATGTTCCTTGAGTCTCTGAAGTTGTGAATCGTGTCAGGGAACGGCAGACCAGTTAGTTCCTTCTTGGTGTAGGGATCTACCGCGTACACACGGGGCACTATGTGGCCAACAAACACATGGGCATAAAAAGACAAATAGATAGAAAATGGTGTGCAAGAAAATGCATTCATTTACAACATGGTGTGCTGTACGAGCTAGGTAGTCACTGGTATCTTTTTTGAAATGTGATATGAACTAGGGTTAGACCGATATTGGCCTTTTATTAAATATCCGCTATCGGCCACTGCTGATATGCTGGAGGTTCCTCCTTAACTACAGCTACATAAAAACAGTCTGTAAAAATGTTTTATTTTCTTTGCATATTTCATTTAGTTGTTCCACTATGTTTTTGTAAAATAATTCTTGAATTAAAGGCCTAATTTATCCAAGAGTTTCCCCTACAATTGAATAGATGGGCTCTTTCTCCCAGCCCTAAGGAGCTGCTAACCCACATAAAAGTAATTTCATTGTTATGGGTTTTAATGAATACTGAATACTTGTAACTTCTTGACATGATGAATGGAAAAATGTAAATATATTGAATATCTGCACAAAATACGAGCTATCAGCAACTTCAGTCTAAAAATTCGGTCGAACCCGAATATGACAACAAGTTTTGAATTTTCTCAAAACACACATGCATGACAAACATACCACCATTGGTGTGTTGTACCCAGCTGATGGTGATGGCTCCCTCTTTGATACTCTCGCTGAAGCGTACCAGAAAAGTCCCATCCTGCTTATCCTGCAACAAAACCTCTGCTGTGTCCCTGCTCACAAAGCCCATGATGGACCTGAAACCCACATAAGGAATATGAGGAGGGTTTGGTTTACGGGGAGGGACAGGGAGGCCAAGGACTAGAGGCCTTGTTGGTTCACTCCTGAGAAAATCCCACATCAATAGTCCTGCTGACAAATACAACATAAGTCCTCATGACCAATTAAACTGCATGAACTTTGCCAGACGAGTAGCTAAAGTTATAACTTATAGCCTACATTGCAATAAACCATTATAAAAGTCAGTTTAGTCTTTAGCAAACTGCAAAAGGACAACATGGCTTTCTTACTCCATACATGCCAATTATATAAATCATCAAAAAAAAACATCAGTGTCTTTTTCAAATTAAATATGATAGGGTGGTATAACCATAAACCAATGAGGCAATGGTCGAGACAATTGGTAGCCTCCATCTCACACCACTTCCTGTCGTTGACAGGAAGCAATGCATTTGCTGCCATTTGTCCCCCGTCCCTCCCTGGTGTCTTAAGCTTTACTGTGAAGAAGATGAACGTGCTGGGAGTGGAAACATGGCCTTTCATTCCTTCCACCGCTTGCTACTGTGAGAACAACAGCGCCCTCTTCCTGTTTTGTGCTGTAAAGCAATCCAGCAGATTTCCTGTGAAATCTGACCCAGTGGCACCCAAGGTAAAGTGCAGTGTAGAGGCTGGTGATTTCAGTAGTGTTGTTTATTTACAGTAGGTATACTAATGTCTCATGATTAATGTGGAAATGATTCGTTGAGGTTAAAACACATAACATCTTACCCGTCATTCCAAAGATCCAACAAGTGTTTTTTGATCAAATCCAGGATTCCTTCAATCCAAACCCAAACACCGTCATTCTGCCCACACAAGTGAAATGGGAGGTTATAGTTCAACTGAGCACGTGGACACACACACTTTCCAAGGGGCCTACAGGTTCTATAACTGTAGCTTCTTCTATAACAAGCATCTTGCTGAACACCCACCTTGCAGAAGTTGCTCCAGTGGACGAGACCATCTGAATTATCTGTGAGGAAACATGTAGTAAGCAACATGTCGTCAGCTCACACGCTTCAATTATCTGTACCAAGACCTTTCCTCTTCACCTTGAGAACTGGTTCAAATATCTGGTCACTATACATTTGAAATCTACACATGAATTCACATACACCCCATAGAAAAGGACATTCTTAAGACCCCCTTATAGAAACTCTGAAACATGGAGGTGTACGTACAGGGTTAGCATGTCCTCACAGTGAGTATCCCCACGTACTAAGTGCAAATTAAACAAAGGACTATTTCAATTCAAGAACCAGTTGCATTGCAGTTGTCTACCCAGACTCACCCACAAGTTTGTCTCTTAGCATGGAGAGCTGGTTTTCGTTGAGCCCTTTTTCGCTGATGGAGGAAAACTGCCAGTTTAGCACCTGTGACAGCTGCTCCCAGCTGGCTGGAGGTGGACTGAGAAAGAACGACGGGCTCTGCAAAGTTTAGAGTTTTGCATACAGTTTGTTTAGGTAAAGACAAAACCCCTCTACAGTTACAAATGACTGACACGCTGTCCTGCAAAGGGATGTGGACCCGACTGTGTAGCATTCCTCAGCTAAACTATGTCTGCTGTTAGAATAAGAAGAAACCTAGTCCATTAACCATACACCAGAACTGCCCAGCCAAGGGATATCTAGTCTTGTTATTTGTTACCCTGTGGTGAGATGGCTTTACCTTCGGCTCACTGGTCAGCATGTTGCACCACATGACCGAGGCCGAGGCACTGGGGATCTGGCAGGTGCTGGAGATGACCACAATAGGCAGAGAGCTGGTCTGGACCAAGAGAGGAGACGAATGTTAGAAAACTTTTCATGAGCAAATACAGCATAGCCAGGACACAAGCTGTTTTAGTACTCTTACCTCAATATCAACCTCCAGTCCAGGCCGCTCAAGCCGAGTCACAAATTTAATGATGTGGAGTTCCTCGGTGACTTGCAGTGGACTCTGACGGAGAACGGACAGACATCGTAACTTGGACGGCCAGCCCAACCACACAGATAACATCATTAAAGCGACACCAGATAGTTTAAAGAGGAAAATAATCTGACAACATCACACTACTTAGCCCTAAACATGTACTTATGTTAGTGCTAATCTGGCATGTGAATTCAAACTCTCCAAGCAGTAATTGCTCACCTCATTTGTTCTGTTGCCTCTTGCTTTGTGCTCCTTGAGTGACTGGAAGAAAACAGATTTATTTATTTTGTTTTTAATTCATGTTCATGTTCTGTAGGTTGAGTACTTCTCAACTATGGAAATGTGCATGCTGAAATGTAAAAAGAAAAGGAAAAGGTTCCACCAAGTGAAATATCACTTTAGGAGCATTTTGACTTGAATTCCATGAATGTATTTGATGACACTTATTTCATACCAGGTGCGCAAATTCTGCCACCAAGTCTCCACCGGGAATCTCCTCATCCAACACCTTGCTAAGGTGCTTGTCATCCTTTGAATCGAATATGAATTCACGGAACCTGGGACAAAAATGTATTTTATTTTGACACCAGAGGAGGGCGTATCTTAGTGTTCATGTATGTGTGCTATACAGCATATATATATATAGTATATAAACAGTTTATAAAGTAAACAATTAGTTTGGATTTCATATTGTGAATCCCATTTACCTACCCTTTAATTGTCTTGTTCTCATTGATATCCCTTATTTAAAAAAGAAGGATATAAAACAATTTAGCAAAAAAACAAACAAGATTTATCTTCATCCAAAATAGTCATGTATACTTTTGGCTCATGGACCTCAGATTCTCCTTCACTTACTTGTCGAAAACAGGTTTGACTTTAAGCAGCCAGTTGAATTCTGGGAGTTTTACTAAGAACCTGAGGAAAGAATAGAAACTTTAATGGTTAGCTAACCAGATATTATAGTCAGCTAGCTAACAAGTTGACATTATTTAAACACATCAGACTTATCAGTGGCAAAATCTTCAATTCCCAATCAAAAACAGCACAGAAATTAACAATGTCTCTTCAATGCTGTTGATACGACCAAGTGGCACGTTCAGGAACACAATTAGCTGTTCACAGCCATTGTTGCCCAGGATTTGAAGACCTCCAATATGGCCACCAGAGGGTGTGTTACAACACCTGAGAACCCTCTATACCCGAAGATGATTTGGAGAAAAATATTCCAACAGGAAAAATGACAAAGGCCCTAAAACTACATAAGGCCCGAAACGACATTTCATTCATTTTCAAGACCTGGAAATATCAAATTCATTTCCATACGTTTTTCCAGTACATTCATGCTTAGGAACCATTTTTAATGTGCATCCTTACCTAATTTTCACAGTGAACCGCATCCCAGTCCTAAGTATCAACGGTCGTTGGGGCAGATTCGACATGCAGGGCTGTTTCTCAACCACTAGAGCACTGCAATGCAAAGCCACAACAAAACGTGTTAGCATTTAATGGCTAATATTGTTGTTTCAAGATGGATAAGTGTGTGTATCAGTCTGTCTGTGTGTGTGTAATGTACAGAAAATAGAAAGAGGTAGGCTTAATGCCATGTCTCACTTTTCAATTAGCTTTTTGAACAGTTGAAGTCTGAATTCCTCAATTTGTGAGATGCAAGTGCTGACATTGGAGGCATCATTGGAGGAATATTTCTGTTCCTGCTCTTGCAACTTCTTCAGCTGCTGACACATTTGTTGGAGCACCTCTGTCACAGTCGTGAACCTGACGCACAGACATACACATCCATGTCATTTTGTCATAAAACATTATGAGTCACAGCTGGCACAAAGAAATGTTGAACAGGAAAGGCTTAGCATCAAGCTCTTACCACATCTGCAGCTGGTCCAGGCAGGTGTTGGAAGGACTTCCTATGCAGGCCTTCTGCTGCCTGTGCTTCCACTCAGGCAACTCCACTAATACGAGAGTGGACACAATCTGCTGTGCTAAGTTTAAAACGTTCACTATCTGCTGCAGCACCATCTGCAGGGCAAAAAGACAAGAAACGGTAACTATGACAGGAAGAGTTTGGAGATAGTTGTGGTTTAGAATCACAAAGCAGGGCATCAATGACTTAGGCTTTTTTTTTTTTTTTTTTAAATCACAATTACATTTGTGTCGAATTCAGAAAAAAACTGCTTAAAAAGGAAAAAGCCACAAAAAAACAGCTATTGTTTTTTTAGGTGCATTTTGTTGTTTGGTTGTTTATTTTTCTTATTCCTGCAGATAACTGACCAAACGTAGACAACATGACGTCACGTTGAGATATTTCCAGCGCAGCTACAATGGAGTTTGACAGCAGACATCAACGGTAAAGGTCAGGTTTTGGTTCAACACCTCAACACAAAATAACTCCTGGAATGTATTGAACATCACATACTGGTGATATCTAACAGTGTAAGAGAATCTGAGGGTGGATTTTTCCACCCTCAGAAGTGTAGCACAGCTAAATCCCCAGAGAAAAATAGTGCACTGTAAAAAGGCTTGAGAAGACATTTCAGATGAAGAATTCTGGACTTCATATGAAATATGTATTGAATATCAGTCATCCAGATCCACATCTACCTGTTTAGTTTGGTCCAGTTTGATAAGACGCTCCTTTTTTTGAAGAGCCTGGGACGGGGCCAATTCGTTGGTCCACTGGTCCACTGGTAATGATAAATCACAGATTGTCAAAATGAAGCATGAGTTGACACCAAATCCGCTTCAGCATGTTTTCCTTGTGCCGGCTACTATACCTTGGTCTTCCCAGGCATGCTCATCATGTTGGGCCTCCAGTGACTTGATGCCACGCTCCACCTCCTGAATTAAGACCAAAGTCTCACAACTCTTAACAAATGCTACCGTATGTGAGTATTCCTATTTACCACATGAGAGGTGAGCAACAGTACAGGTCACAGGATGAGGTAGTGTAATACTCAACATAAACAGAAATCAAAAAGTGAATTCCTGCCCTTTGAGGGAGGCTGTTAAGTTCACGACAAGCCGGGTACTCGGGTCTGTGTAGTTAAAGCTTGAAAATAAACAATGTGACAAGTGAGTTTACCCTAATTTGCTTCCTCAGTTCATTGACGTTGTTGTCCAACTCTTTCTGTTTCTCCATCACTGAGTTGTTGGCTACGCAATCCTGGGAAAAACAAAGATGCCTTAATTTTATTTGTCAGTTGTATGGCACGAAATGAGCAGATTCTTACAGGCGCAAGGGAGAGAAACTACTATAATCATAATAATACTCATCATCATCATCATCATCATCATCATCATCTGTACATCACTTTTTCAAACTTAACTATGAAGTGACTTAGTGACCATTACACAATAGTCAGTCAAAACCAGTAAGATAAATAAAAAAGACAGACATGAAAGAAAAACTTTCAAAAAACTGTCATCATCAACATTAAAAAGTCAAGTCAACTGACCTAGAGGTGCTGACCAAACAGGGTCTCCTTTCCTAATAAATACAGGCATTTCTGTACTGATGGATGAGTTTCTTGGTCATTTTTCAGTCAGGTTTTAATGTTTAATACCTTGGTAATACCTTGCTTTCACACACATGTTGTTCTCTATACAGTAATACCGCACAATCTACAGACTACAGAGATTCAGCACTGACGCTAATAGGTCAAAGTAGCACTGTGCTAACCCTCCAACTGAGATCACCAGTCATTACATTACAGTCATCTCACCTGTGCTTGAGTGGCTGAAGCCAGGATGTTTTTCTCCTCTCTTAGACATCCAGAGATGATCATAGCCAACTTCATTGGATTCCCCTGGAAGTGGTTCTGAGTAAAGAGAAAATCAAGATTTAACTGTTTGAGTTGTCTCTTAAACCCAAGAAATGTCCGTGGTTTGGACTTTTAACTCTAAACCAACACAGGCTAATGTCCCCCTCTGTCCTTTCACCAACCAAAGGTCAAAGAAGCCTCTTGAGCTCTGCTGCACCCACCTGCTTCAATGGAAAAATCGGGTGTGCATGCTAACGCTTTAGCATACAGTATGTTAAGTAATCGTAGGTGGTTAGCATTATCCAAAGTGAAAGGGTCTATGAAGATATCGTTTTCTCAGTTTTAGGATAATGCTAGTCACCTACGGTTACCAGACAGAGCTATCTACCAGAGTTTGGTGACTTTGGTACCAATCCTCTCAATGCGACCAATGGGCCAAACTCCCAAAAAGTGTTGCATTCTTATCCTCCCTACTGCTTCAAGTAAAAAAAAACATGTTAAGTACAATGATACTGCAATTCTGGTTCCAGGATAAAATTCAATGTTAAGACCCGCCCTACCTGCAAGTAGGCATTCATGCTTGGAAAGTTAGGCCCTTCCAATATGGTGTTCTTCTGGACAGAACGGCTCTGCTGCTCGCGCAACTGGAGCAGGAGATTGTCGAAACAATCCCATGCTTCTTTTTCATCTTCAGCCGCCAAATCCCTGAGTAAAGACGGAGCAACAGAAAAGTTTGGTTCATTTAGGGATTGTGTCTATGTATGATGACTCAGGGCCAGCCATGTGATGCAACCTTCTGCTTGAGAGTCCTGAGAACCAACTTCTCTATATCAGCTGGCCACCACTGTGGGGAGGAATGTGTCTCAATTTTTTTTTTTTAAATTGACTTTTATGTGCAAATGTTGGAACCCCTCAGCACCTTGGGTTTGGGTGCAGTTATTCATACTCTAACCTGGTAGCAACTGAAACACTTACCAGTTTTGGCTCTCGATCCAGTCGCTGAGGCAGTGGCGAATCTCCATGGAGAATGTTTCATCATACAACTGTCTCACCCGCTCCTGGTATACTGAATCCAACTTCAGCAGCTCCTGCCACTGGGCCATCTACAGTCACCAGGCAAATAATGAGCCATGGCAAGAGTCTGAAAACCATCACCTAACTGGAATATTCCTTTAGGTGCTTATAGCATGTCTGTGGTACTCAATAGTAAGGATGTGCAAAAGTCTATTTTTCATGGTCGACTGATCTGAACACAAATCGACTAATGGTGTACACAAAATGTCGAAATTCAACATAAGGTTATTGGGTTATGGGCAAAATAACTAAAATTAACTACAAAAAAGCAAGCACGGAGTCGTTGTCTGACGTAAGGCGCATTTCCCAAATATACAAACGTGCAAAGTACAAAAAATAGTAACAATACAAACGTCGGCGCACATCCTCCTATTATTGGCACATCCCTATTCAATATGTTATGAGTTTATTATGGTAAATAGTTCATGAGACGAATAAGCCCTTAAGACAAATGATGACAGTAGTATAAACTATAATTCACTGTTAAGTACCACTTTACAAGTTTCTGCTTACAGATATTACAGGAATATTATTTTGCGTTGGGGAGGTTTTGACAACAAATCAGTGACATTCTCTCGTTTTCAGCAATTATCTTGACTGTATTTCCTGTAACAAACGGACTTACCTCGGGTTGTTGTTGAACGACGTCAGTAGGCTTTATGTCAAAAGCAGAGAGGTATCAGCTGTGGATTCACCTGCCGCCAGTCGGTTCTTAAGAACAGAGGGGAGGGTCCAAGTCTCAGTATCCACCCTGGGACTCTCCGCAAACCACGTGATTCTCCAGAAAACTACTAGCACTAGCCTTCCGCTAGCCTTCCGCTAGCCTTCCGCTAGCAACCATAGCACTGCTGACTAGTCTACAAAATAGCGAAATAAGTGAATGTCAATATACACCAGCATGTCAGACTACTAGGCCCACTCATAGTCAGTCTGATCACACACAGGGTAATCATAACTTTCATATGTTCATTCCTAGTATGTGCGTGCAATGATTACTATACATGTGCTTTGGGTGCTTGCTCTCTCATTTAGCCTCTACTGGAGCAATAGATGATGTAAAAGTTACACATCATATCGACCCAACACTTCCTGACATGGGTTAGGAAGTCGCCTGTCAATCAAAACTGCTTTGCTAATCAGAGCGCGTTAACATGCCATGATCCACCCACCCACTACTCTCCGCCAGTCACGTGGTTTTCGAGAAGTCAGTTGCAGAAATTTAACTTCCGGTTTAAAGGCTTACCTTCAAAATAAAGTTGTGCGGAAATGCACATGAAACGTATATTTGAGGCGAACTAAAGAACTCCTAAGTGAAGAATAAACATGAAACATACACTGACAACTTGTGAGGACTTTTACTGTGTTTAAACATAGCATGTGTTACTGTGACAATGTACCAAATGTCATTTCCAGGGCCTTCACTTCCCTGTTGAGGGTGCATTACTCAGTGAGCGGTTGCACTGTACCAACCATTGAGACTGGACCTAACTGTAGTGGCTAAGTCAACGCATGAATTTACTATTTTGGTGAGCTATTCTCTTAGTTCCAACAACACTGTAGTGTTAACAGGTAGAGTTAGTCAACGCAGTTTCACTCACTCCAGTCATGCATAACCCCACCCCCCCCCCCTCCCTTCACCTGAACACCTAGAAAGCAATAGTGCACTTGTTGAAAAAAGCAGACCGTCTAGTCCTGCTGCCTGCCAGTCAGTGTTATGTAACTCATGCCAGATGCTTCCTAACTAAAAAATAGTGTCACTGATCATACATGTGTTATTCTGCCTGTGTACTCAAACAGCACCAACCAAGCTTAACACACAGAGATACACTCCTTGAGCATTTATCATGTATGTATCATTCTGCTCTTGTTTTACTCTTACATTGCATTCACTTAATTTACTTGAAAGCATTATGTGAATATATAAAAACAGCTGCAGACTGTAGCTGAACAGACATTTTACAGAAGTATAAAGTTAGGGATGGGCAGAACGAGGCTCTCCAAAACACCGAAACAATTGAAACATTTGAGTTGATGCTTTATGAAACGCTCAAAACTTCTACTCGACAGTGACATCTGATGGCAGCTGCAGTCATAGCAGCTATTGAGAGTCTTGTAAATCTATTCCACTATTATGAGTAGATTTCTGAGGCCGAGCAGAAAGGCACCGGTCTCAATATGTGATGATATCGAGCCTGGGCTTTTGCTTATCAATATTTTTCCAAAACTGTGTTTCATTGAATGATTTATACTTCTGTAAACAAGTGTCATAGGCCTATTGTACAAACTATCTTTCAAACTATCACACAGCTAACTAACAATATCTCAGCAATCTCAGTAATCTCACAAATATATCTCAAAAAGCTCTTGCAACAAACTGGCACCATTCATTCATTCAAAGTTTAAAGCTGTAACTGTAGAGTGATGTGGTGTTTTGAAACGTATCTCAGGACGTAAAGTAAAGGCCACAGCGAATCTGCTTAAAAAAAGACAACTCATGAATATCATGTAAGAATATATTTATATGCACATTTGTTTCTTGAGCCAGCGCCTATTAGCCTAGAGATTGGATACATGCATGCATCAATAATATACATGAAAAAATGTGGTGACATTCACATCAAAATAATCAAATGGTTTTATAAAATGTAATGGTTGTATAAATCAATCAACAGTTTAAAAAAATAAGTTATTGACTAACAACAAAAACAAAAACTGAAACTGGTCGTAGTTTACATTTCAGAAGGGACATTCAAGACGGGAGGTCTGGAGGTCCTCCTCCAGAAATTGCTCACTACATGCAATTTCCTGCACCTTGTGGCACCTCTAATATTTACCAAGATCGTTTAGGGGTCCAAATAGTTTTACTGCTGGGAACCCAAACGTTTTGATGGTACTGACCTTATATACCCATGAAAACAAATTCAGCCTTATTAGCAAAAACTCAAATAACTTGGAAGGTATAGTGATAACTTGTCCTTTGACCTTATGGCTTTTTACACATATTTATACAAACACTGTATACACTCTTATTAACTTGAAACTTAAGTTGATAAACATCAAAGTTGATCTTAATAGCATGCCTCTGAAGATGATGATGATACACGTATCAAAAAGGGAATACGGTATACAGGGAATTCATTCTCAATCTGATGCTAGCTAATGTTCACTAACCTAACATTAGCTAGAAGACATTAGCTACGTTACGTATCGATAACATTAATGTTAGCCGTTTCAGTTAACTACATGTTTGACTAGCAGGTGCCTAGCTAGACAAATCATGACATTGGAAAATGATGTTGTTTCATCACTCACAGTTTGAAAAAAAAAAATCTTTTTCTTGACATGATCTTTTCACAAACGTCTCTGCCTTCCTGCTAGGCTAAAATATAGCAAGCATACATAGCTAGCAAACGTGTAGCACCAAGATAGCATTAGCCTATGTCAAGCTTTCTCTGCTATGAATTTACGTTACCATGCCTACAGATCCGACAGGTAACCACATAATCTGCAAGGTCCTTGAGATGTTTTTTTAAGAGTCACTTTTGTTTGTTTTGAACGTTACCTTTAGTTTAACATGAAAGTGATATAGACAAAATGACATTCTCAAAAAAGTGGTAGGGACACGTCCATACCAGTTATATAGGAATCTACGCCCATGCCTCTGAATAACTATCTCATAAAACACTATAAACATTAATACATAGAACAAGTATTTAATCTTATTTAACAACAAGAAGTCTGGACTTCAACTGCATATTTGACCCTGTTTAATTTATTACCAACCAGATTAAGACGGTGATTGGAGGCTGATGTCAGGACATTGCCAAGAGTTTGTTAAAGATGATTGTAGGAACCTTTGGGAAGGAGAAATTCCACGGCTCTTCTTGCTTTTACTCTGAATATGGAGAGTCCATCTATAAACCAAAAAAGAAAAAAGCTGAGCGTTTTGGAAACAATCCACAATCCACTCAATGAAAGTTAACAGTTTTTAAATGACATTTTGAACTTAAGATCATTAGGCCCTTTTTCGGGAACTTGTGAGAAACTCTTGCAACTTCACTAGGTACACAAAGTTAGCTTAAGGGGTGCAGTAAAGTGGCCTAAAAGTGCAACACAACCACATTTCACAAAACACCCTAATGCTCAATTTGTCAGACTTGACAAATTGATACTAACTAGCTAAGTTTGTAATGCTAACATGTTAATGCTAAAACAATAAAGCTAACATGCTTATGTTATGCTAATGTTAATGTGCTATTGCTAATGTGTCCTCTCACATGTAGAATTTGTGTGTTAGCATTAGCATTAAGATAATGTTTTGTAAAAAATGTATTTGTTTTCTTAAATGCGTTTGTGATTTGTTTGCTTTTCAAATGTTTATTTGTTTCATGAAATGTATTCTGATAAATTAATTTGTTTTCTGGTTTGTTAATTTGTTTTGCAAAATGCTAATCTGTTTTCTGATGTACTCATTTTCTTTGTGAAATGCGGTTGTGTTTTGCACATCCAGGCCACCATAGTAGAGCACGGTGCCAGGGCTTGGGGTTCAATTGCCACTGTATAAAAACTGTAAACAGCTATGGTGCAGTGAGGCATTTTGGATGAAATGGCATATGCAAGTAAGACGTACGGTCTCAATGTCAAAGCAGAGGTTCTGGTTGAGCATGTCAAACTCCCCAGGAGTCATTGGGGGCTCTGGAGACTGGCAGGGAGGTAGTGTGCTGCTGGCATTAGAGCTGGGATGGCAGAGAGAGAGAGAAATGAAACGGTTGCTTTTGATGTACAATGAAAATTCCTACATCTAAAAAGTAAGAAGGAGGTGCCAATCAACCTGTCAGCTGCCTATGTAGCATGAAATCCCACCTTTTTTCCACCTTGTGATTGGTTGGCTCAAAAAACAAACAAACACGTCGTATGCACGCCTCTAAAACAAGTGTTCCATCCTGCCTAAAAAGATGTCCGGTGCAGTGCTTTTTAAAAGATTATTTTCATGGCATTTCTGCTTTATTGGGCAGAGCGCAGTGGAGACATGTAGGAAAAATGGGACAGAGAGAGGGGTGACATGCAGCAAAGGTCCCAGGCCGGATTAAAATCGTCACAAATGCATGGTACACGCCTCAGCTGACGGAGCCATCACGACACCCCAGTGCTTTTCCAGAGCAGCTGCTTACTGTCTGTTTTAAAGCCGATCCCAACTGCTTTTAATGTAAAAAAAGCAATGGCAGTTTGAAGAAACTGGACTAGAGTGGACAAGCCCTAACAGCAGTTAACGTGCCACTTTTGCAGTTATGTGCCGAACAAAAGTGCTCGGTGAACACAAATAATTAAATGTCATAATAAAAATTAATAAGACTAATAGTGTGATAATGACTTATCAGGTCAACAATGCAAATGAAGTGCAGTAGAGGTGTCCATTTGCCTACAAACATCTAGTGTTTTACACTCACCGCATTTCAGACATGGGGATCAGGGTAGATGAGATGTATGGATCGACTGGAAAGACAACACAGAGAAACAAGAGATATTAGCTTTGTAGAATCTCGTCAGCTAACAAAGATTTAAAACATCCACCAATAAATGTGAACTTTCAATTAAAAATTAGAGACCTCCTAATTTGCCTTTGATCGTTTGACTGTTGTAATGTCGTCTAAAGGCCTCGTCTTTGGGGATGTCGGGGTAGAGGAACTTCAGTGGGTTCTCGGGGACGACGCCATCTGAGATCACTTTGTAGTCTCGTATGATGTCGGCGAATGGGAGAGCGCTGAGCCTGTTTTTGGTGTACGGTTCCACAGAATTGAATTTTGCCTCTCCTGCCATTGTTAGGAATGCATAGAAATAGATCAAATAAAGCAGACAGTCAAGAAACCCATCCAAAATGTTTAAACGGAACAGACCTGGGTTAAAAAGCATTTGAAAGCATTTTCCGACTTCGCATCTATCCATTAGCTCTCATATCGCCCAGGATCTTTTTCTCTGTGTATTGTCCAGTTTTATACCAAGCAATAAATACATATTTAAACAATGCATAAACAACTGTAAATATCAGAAATATGCACCAGAGCAGTCTATATGCACAAGATAATGCTTTAATTTGTGTAGACGTCGACTAAACTTTCACTTTAAAACCCTATGTAGCCTCATTTTAGCCTTGACACTATAAACCTTGCGTCTTTTGGCATTATTCTTGATAAGTTTGAGATCCACATTAGTTTTGCTTTAAAAACTGCCCACTAAATCGTACTAAACGTGGAAAGACAGAGCTCACCATTGTCGCCGTGCTCCACCCAGGTAAAGGTGATCCCTCCGAGGTGGCTCTCGCTGAAGCGTAAGAGGAAGGTCCCCGGCTCTCGGCCCTTCAGCAAGGCCCGCTCCATCTCCTTACTCACAAAACCCATGATGTAGCTGCATAGAAAGGAGTGGTACAAAAAACAACAACCTTGACCTTTGCTGCCTCGGCTCTTATTTCTTCACCAAGCACTTCTCTATCACATGTGAACATACTAGGGACACGTTTTACATCCACTGTCTGAGACATGTGGCTTTGACCCTTTGCACTTTCCCTGCTATTCTCGGCAATGTAGGAATTTAAGCTTATTCTACCGCTGGAGTCAGGAAGTTAAGTGGAGTGAGACAGGAAATGAGTGGATCACTTACTTGTCATTCCAGACTGGCAGCAAGTGCTTCTTGATAAGCTCCAGGATGGAATCCAGCCACATCCAGAAACTGAAAGGCTTTCCTGGAATATTCTCCTTTGAGAATGCATGAAAAATGGATATGAATGAGGACTTTTTTTGGTGTTTAAGCATCACATATGGGATGAAAAAACATCTTCTGCTGCCCCGGCTTTGTACCCATTGCATACATGCATGAATTACCAATTGGTCATGCAGGGCATCTGCTCTGGGGTCCTGGTCCTCCATATTCATAGGTACATTTGCAATATCCCATTAATATCAATGGAATCAGTATCCACAATAATAGGTTAGTAATGCTGTGAGCTATAAACCTTTATTTCCCATTTTTCTTGGATAATTTCACGTATGCATACATTGCATAATATTTCAGCTATCTTTTAAGTATTGTTTGCATAACCTAATAAACTATCTGATTCGAAGGGCTGATGCAGGATTTCAGGATCAAATGGCGATCAATGGGGCAGAGAGCAGAGAACGTGCTTCCCCTGGGTGCCATGATCATGTTTGAGACGAGACCATGTTGTGGTATAAAACACTTACCTTAGAGAACTTGGACCAGGACAGCTGACAGTCACCGTAGGAGGCCTGCTGACCTACAGCAACATAAATAACATAAATGACTGTAAAATGTATGTCTGCAATTCTTTTTACGTCATAACTATTAAATCAGCAAAAATATTACCTAATAATATTCACTTTATTCATAGAGCACAAACAAGGTTACACAGTGCTTTACAAAATAAGATACAATATGTATAACAACAATAACAATAAAAACAAAGTAAAAAGTTTAACACAACAGAAGCATAAGACAGTCATCACAAATAAAATGAAAAATCATCTGATTAATTAAAAGCATAATGGGGCGGCAGGGTGGCCTAGTGGTGAGTGAGACTGTTCCATAACCAAAAGGTTGCAGGTTTGCAATCAAAATAACCACTTTGTTGCCATCAACAGCTATGTGGCACTAAACCCCTACCTAAGTCACTTGGGAACGATCATTGATCACCGTTTGATCACAAATTGTCCTTCCCTGGGTTATGGAAGTCATTTCATGCAACCTTCAACACTTTTATCTATTTCCTTCACCCCACAACCTACCTGCCCCCCTGAATGTACACACAAGTGGATCGCAAAAACCCAGAGCGATAACATACCTAGGAGCTTCTTTCCCAGCATGGTGAGCTGCTCCCTGTTGAGTCCCCGTCCAGCAAAGGTGGAGAACTGCCAGCTGAGGACCTCAGAGAGCTGGCTCCAGGTTGCCCGAGCTGGGTTCCCAAAGAACGCCAAGTTCTATGGACAGATGGGGAGTAAAGGTGCTTCGTGTAATAATAATAATAATAATAATAATAATGATAATAATAATGATAGACTTTCCAAGATACTTTAAGATGTGGATTGGCTCACCCTCGGTTCATCAGTCAGCAGGTTGTACCACATGACAGAGGCCCAACCACCAGGCAGCTGGCTGACATTGGAGATCACCACTAGCGGAAGAGAACACGTCTGGGAAGATTTACACATGCAATGAGTAACGACAACAACAACAACAAACCCCCCCCCGCCCTCAACTGAAATTACACTTCTGCTCTGTGGTAACTGACCTCCAGATCGATGGTGAGGCCCTGAACGGTGAACTGAGCCTCAAAGCTGAGAGAATGAAGTTCCTCTGTCACGGAGAGAAGACCCTGAGGAAACACACACAAACGTCTCAGCTCAGAATTCATCCTTTTTTTTAATGCTGATTTATTAACCTTGTGAGTCATTGTGTACAATAATTTAAATGTAACGAGAATCATCCAAATGTGGTACTCATGCACCCAAGACCCCTCAAAAATACTGCAATCAAATAACGCTGCAATCTCAAAGCATACCAAACTGGAAAGCCAAAATACAGTGGAGTAATATTCTCTTGATATGTACTCTTTATGTACTCTCACACCAAATTGTACCCGTCATATTGTAAACATTGCTCTTTACATTTCTGCTCTTAATTTTTTGGCCAATATAGATGGACAATATAGACTCTGAGCAACAGAGTCAAAAATCAACTCAAACACTTCCTGGCAGGTTGTCCTGTGTGTCAATGGCTAGTTGCCAGTAAGCATTTGAAAATATTTCTGACCTTGAATTTGACCTCTACTTGTTCCCAGACATGCTTAATGTATCACCACTCTACTTAAACGAGGCTGAGGCAATTCCTGTTGACATTGTTGCGCATCAGAGTTGCCTTAAAAGTTGCCCTGTGCATCACTACCTTCACAGGTTGCATTCAGCATACAGCAATGTGTGTGACAAGAGAGGCATTCAGAAACCATTTAACTGTTGGGTTCACCGTCACTTGCTCAGCGGTTTCTCACCTCGTTCCCCTTCGTGCCGTTGATATATTTCTTTTCTTTGAGCTGCTGTAAGAAACAAACTCAATATCAGTTGACTTTAAACGAATCACAGAAAACAGAAACTGACGCGAAACATCTAACAGATCGCAACTTTGACTAACTAGTGAAGTTTTTATTTCATATCCAAGCATAAGTGATCTCCTGAACTGTAATGAGAAAACTACATATAATCTTTATATAAGTATCTTGACTTGCAAACATTTGAGAGATTAACTCATGTTATCTGCCAGTGTGATAAAAGCCGTTGTAGCCTAAAGGTTAAAGAAGCAGGTTTGTTAAAATCTGGGTATGGACTGAAAGAGAAAGAGAACGGCACTTAACCCTGACTCTGCTATGTCTGGCTGTATGCGTGTTGGAGCATGCAGACAACCTTCCCTAGAGTTTTTTTTAAAAATGGGCATGTTACCAAGTGTCTAAATTCCACCGAGAGGCAGCCATTGGAGGAGTCCTCAATGTCCATTGCTTTAGTGTTGTTGGTCAGGATGAAAAACTGGCGATTTCTGAGAATAAAAAAAGATAGAAAAATAAAGAAGCTGCTGTTTGGTAGGGATTTGCCAAAACAACAACAACAAAAAAACAATATCTATGCAGTGGTTCTGCTTTCAGCCTTGAGTTGCTGCATGTTTTTTAGGTGATTCCCCCCCGACCCTAACACTAACACCTGGAATCTGAAATGAACACACAAGTGAAACATGTTGTTGTTCCCTACAGACCACAGAGGCAGTCAATCAGTAACAAGATGCATTGGCCCGTTTCATCAAAAGCAGACCAGTGGTGTCTGAGATATCACCTTGGATTGAGATTCACATTTGATGGATGTACGCAGCCCAATCCAATTTTTCAAAGTTGAACATTTTTCAATTCAAAATGAAATAGCTGAACAAATTGAGACCACCTCTAGAAAATGATTGCTGGCATGAAACATATTAAACATTTAAGGTTATTAGTAACAAAACAACTTAACTCTGTAACTAAAACAGCAACATTTTGGAGGAAGCAATTATACCTTATTTTGAAATTGTATTTTATTTTAGTATACCTTATTTTGAAATTGTATTTTTATTTCAAAATGGATATGAAACATTTTGGGATGAAAGCCTTCATGTGTTTAAGCTGTTGTCAAACTGTGTAATATGAAACGGTTTCCATACACACGTCTCTAATGTGGTGTACATGGTACATGTGGTGTGCATCGTTGGCCACTGTCCTCCTCTCACCCCACTAACCTAATCATGTTCTCTGCTCTGGTCTAAAAAAACAACAACAGCGGAACTTGGTTATACTCACACTCTGCCAGGCGGTAGGTCCCTAGACACACACACACACACACACACACACACACATACATGCATGCACACACACACACATACATGCATGCACACACACACACACACACAAAAAAGAATATTGCTCAATAAGTTCCTCTAATTAAATTCAGCTATATCGTTTTCAAAAAGTAACACATACTCTTCTTGAAAGTAACACTTTGTAAAATGTTTCTTAAGAGTAAAAAGATTTTAACATAGAATCCAAAATATCTCCACAACTCACTTGTCAAATGTTGTTTTCACTTTCAGCTGGTAATCTACTTCTGGGAGTTTAACCAGGAGTCTGAATAAGGGGGAAAAGGATTACTTCATGCTACAAAGAATTCTCCAAATAATAGATTAAGTTGTCATGACCTATCATATGAAGTGACTGAAAATGATTTGGGACACTGAGGCCTTTTTAATAGTAATCTGTGGTCATGGACTTTCAGAATCCTCTACATTTACAACGTTCACCAGCAGGTTAGAATATGGTTTTGGTAAAGAGAAAGCAGGGTATTGTGATAATAATAATAAACTTTATTTCTAATGCACCTTTTAAAACAGGGTTACAAAGAGCTTTACAGTAAATGAAAGCCATAAATACTAAAAAAGTCAGACGTGGATTAAAACCCGGTTTAAAAAGGAATCAAATTGGCAAATATGTCATGAACATAAAAGGTTGGTGACAGGTAACATATCACCTGACTTTGGTGGTGAACTGCACTCCGGTCTTGATGATGAGGGGTTTCTGGGGATGTGTGGGCATGCACGGCTGCTTCTCCACCATGAAGGAGCTGAGGACAAACCACACCGCCATGTTGATGTCACCTTCAAGCAATCGTGGTGCCTTGTGTTACGTTGTGTTGCCTTGTGTTACGTTGTGTTGTTGTGATAGTACCTCTTGATGAGGTGATAGATGAGGTATTTGACCCGCTCGTCCATCTGGGGTTTCTGCAGGGGGATGGGGTCGCTCTCATAGGTCACCTTCTGAATCAGCTCCCCCAACTTGTCCAGCTGACGCTTGATCTGGAAGAGACTCTGGGCTGTCAGTGTAAACCTGGGAAGGAGGTGGGATAGGAGAGAGGGAGACGAAAAGGGAAGAGGAGGAGAGGGAGAGGAGGGCGAGGGAGGGAGAGAAGGAAGGAGGGGGGTAGAGAGAGAAGGGGGAGAAGGGAAAGAGAGAGGAGGATGGGGAGATGTTTTGTTGTTATCTAAATCCTATTCTCTGCTGTTGCAATGACCCAATTTCCCCACAGGGATCATTTCATCTATCTGATATAATCTATAAATAAGTTAAGTGAGTATCCCGCTGCCCTCGTAGTTAACCGGCGTGAAATAAAACACGTCAGTAAACGTTCAATGTCTTCACCAGTTCTGCAGCTGCTCCTGGCCGGTGAGCAGCGGACCGCCAATGGAGGCAATCTGCTGCCTGCGTTTCCAGTCCAACAGCTCAGGGGTTCAGCTGAGAGGTCATCAGGTCATCAATCTCCTTGATCACAACGTCCATCTTAGACAGGATCTCCTAGTGGAGGTATTGAGGTATTAGGAAAAGCCTTTCTGAAGCAGGTCTGTAAGCTATCTGAGCTCAATCGCTCTTACTTGAACCTCCTTCTGACTTTCTACAGTCTAGACACAAGTGTTATATATTTGGCAACTTTTTTGAGATCCCCCGTGGTGCGTCACATTTCCCAGCTTCACACAATGATGGAATGGTGAAAAATGGCTTCACATTAAAAAAAAAACATGTTGATATCATAACTGCACCTCAAAGTCCTGGTATTGATGACTATTGAATCAATCAACCTCATTGTCATCAGTCTGCCTCTGGATGGGAAATGGCCTTGGTCACATCATCTCTCACAGTTTCCCCACAGAAACCATGATTATTATTGTTATTATTATTACGGTAGTCAAACGGCGAACCAAGTGTTAATGGTTTTGGAAGCTGGGTTTACTCAGACTGAAACACAAGGTATGTGCTGTTCACACAAATGCATACCTTCCTTTTGAAGTCGAGCCTGTTGAGCATTTCCTGTAGTCTTGTTACGTCCTGCTTCATCACCTCAGAGTTCCTCTCAGCCGGATCTGATACACAGGTACACACACACACACACACACACACACACACATTAAATGGCTTCGAGAAGATTGTTATGAAGCGTTTTGCATGGTGCAGGGTATGACAGGTATGTGCTGAATTGATGAATCAAGCTTTTAGAAACTTGTGTGCAACATGCCGTAACGCAGCTCACCCCGGGACTGGAGGGTCTTATAGCGGAAATCAAAGTCGTCTTGCATGTTCTCGATGTACTTCACAGCCTGGTCCATCATCTGGACATAGTTTCAGTATAAAGTATTAAAAAAAGCATCTCAGTAGCCATTGGAAAACTCTTACACTGTGTCTAGTTTTAAAACACAACATGCGTTAACAGCAACATCTGCTCTGTCAGTGACTTTTGCTAGTAAGGTATCTTCCCAAAACGTGCCATACTTGAGACACTGATGCCTTTTAAAAATGACACATCCTTTCATCCAAGCGTGCAGATGCAGTAACTGACAGCTAAGCATTGACTTTGTTTTGATATTGCCTGATAACGTCGGTGTGCCTCAGTTACCTGCACACTGTTCCTGATGATCGCCACTCTGTTGTCCACGTTCTTCTGCCTCTCGAAGGCCACCGAATCCTGCATCGACTTCTCCAGTGGGCCCTGTTCAAAAAAGTTCCTTTCAGTTAACTTCTTTTTTCTATGACTGTATCCGGTGTGTCTCTGAAAGGTAGAAATTCAATTTCAATCTTTTATCGAACCTTTAATCTGTGATCCAACTTTTTTTTCCATAATCTAGGAATTCTGATAGTAATACAATTTTTTTAAAAGTTCAGCTTAATGCCAGAATCAAGTCAACAAGATGCACTTGGTCCGTTCATGTTGTCCCAGAGTTTTAGAGATTCAGAGGCAGAGCTGCTCTGGAGGCAGAAATAATCTCGATGGTTGAGTTAAACCTCAGTGGGTGGACAGGTCTGTGGCAGTAGTAGTAAAATGTATAAAGCCATTGTGTTCATAAGACATATGAAGTGACCTGTCTGAGGAAACACCACCAGCAAACTCTGTATCTTCTTTTAAGACACAACTCTTTTTTTTGTAAACAGGTTTTTTGAATAAAGTTTTAAATCTCTCATCATGCTGTAGTGGTTTTGAGTCTATTATGGTTTGTGTCTTAAAAATCGTCATTATTATATTAATAATCATCATTATTAGTATTATTGTTACTGTTATTAATGTTGTTATTAAATAAAGCAAAAAAATAAATAAATACATTTAAAAAAATCTATGGACTTTAACAGAGTTTATTTTGTTCTTTTTATTTTACAGCATTTAGAAAGTTTGTTTGGAAAATTGCTATACAAATACAGTTGTCATGCTTATTGTTATTGCGTCAATTACATTTCTCAGTCAGCTTTTCTAGGGCAGCAAGTTGAAAGGCTCAATGTCTGAGGTTAAAATGAAACATGGGCATGGAAACATACACCTCATGAGTGGTTGGTAGATCAGTATCTTTTTCATCGGCCTTCCTGCCATGCCATTGTATTTTCTTGCAAGTGAACTGGGATTTGGAATGGGGCAGGGCAAACAGGTTTTCCTGGCAGTGACGCCGGCCTGCCAGGAGTGCCATTTATTAGAAACAGAGGGACTTTCCCAGCAAAGTGAGACAATGTGACTGTGACAAACCTGTTCCTGCATGCAGGCGCTGGAGAGGATACGCCGCTCTTCTCGCAGACAGGTAGAGATAACTCTGGCCATGAGGAGAGAGTTGGCCTTGTATTTCACCTGGCAGGGACACACACACACACACACAGAGAAAGATAATATTCCAGGTCACATAATGCCTGATTAACAAAGATCCAATTAACAAGAAAGTAAGTGATTTCAAAAAGGCGTGTCTGCCTCATTTGCCCCATTCGCTCTATTGCTCTATCTTGCCTTGTAGGGGGAATTCTAACACTTGGACCTCATCCAGGTTGCACACAATATGTGAGCACAAAGGAACCTTTTAGTTTTAGTTTTTGGTTCACTTTCCCTTTTGAATCAGCAGTGTTTGTTCACCTTGCCAAGGACAATCAATGTCTGATGAGGAGGAAGTAGTTGGTTTAAATGGAAGTGTGTCATTATGGCCTTAGGCACGATTACTGGAACTGATAATCCACTTGCAGCGAAAGGAATGGAGTACAACTTGCCTCTAACGTGAAAATAAAAGGGCTGTGCAGAGCATTGCAGTATATAACCTTAACCTTGATTTAAACCTTGGATGTTGAGGGTAGGATGCTCAAGCCCCAGATACCCCGCGTTAGCTCAGACCGCTTCAAATTTAAATGCCCCTGGGATGAATTACGGTGTGTGTTAAAAGGCATATCCTGTCTCACCCACTCTTCTTCTGACGAAGATTTTAATGCATCAGCATCAATGCCAGAATAATGACTCTGGATGCGACACCCACACACTAACAGGAAACTGTTACAGTGTGATGCATGGTACGAGCCCCACACAAACATCTACATTCCCTGCCCACTGAAGATTTGGTTTAGTTTAGTTTAGTTTAGTTTAGTTTAGATTACCTGTTGTGCTGACCTGTATCATTGACTCTGTTTTGTCTCACACAATTCAAAACACCAATACAAGCAGTTCTTCTATTGATTCAAAACAAACTGCTGTTGCTGCTGCTGGAAACGTAAAACGCATCACTTCCTGTGCACCAGAAGATGTTTCTACCGGACAGTAAATGTAAAAGCTTTCATGAACTGGCTAGAGGTTGAATCACTGATACATGTTATATCAATGGAGCGATATAGCGATGGATAGATTTATTTATTTATGAGGAATTGTCACAGATTATTACTTTGAAAGGACTTTTTCTCCTATATTACTACACATACTACACCATCTCTCACACACTACAACCCACAAACACCCAAAAGACCTTACAAGAGTAACTGCTTCCTCTGAGAAGCACCGGCTTTGGGTACACACACACACACACACACACACACACACACACACACACACACACACACACACACACACACACACACACACACAGCGGTGTAAACCTCAAGGTTCTCTTCTGCAAAGGTATATGTCTTTTTCTCCAATTCAGTAAACAATATACATGCTGACGCTCGTGACGTCAGCAGCCCCTGACCTCAACCAAGCATTTCCTGTTCGTCTCCTGGATCAAACCCCTACACTCTCTGAGTAGGAGTGCTCAGTTAGCGTCAGAGTTTCTCTCCAGGTTTCATAACAAAACAGAATGGCAGTGGTGGCCTGGTTTGTGATTTTAAGTACATTTTACAGTTACATTCCTGGCATTTTAACAACCCTTGTATCCAGAGCAGGGGCGGTCTTACCGTTAGGCAACAGTAGGTGATTGTCTTTGGCCCCCGGCAGCCAGAGGGCCCCACAAAAGACAAGAATATCAAGTACTAAACGATTATTTTTATTTATTTATTTTTTATTTATTTATTCATTTATTTATTTAATTTATTATATTATTTACCAATTTTTTTTAAAAAGTACTTATTTATACAACAAAAGAAGTAATTCAAATTCAATCTTGAGCCATGGTCACCACCCCTCTACTCAGTCTGCAGGCTATTGTGAACTATTGCCACTTGACTTCAAGCTCAGATGAAATATACTATATACAGTTGCTGTGAGAGAAGCAAAAACATGAGGCAAAGCTACCCAAGTAATGGAGACAAACAGAAAAAGGTGAAAATAAAAGCTTTGTTGACAACTTTTTTCATCTAAAGAATCAACTGCTGCTAGTGTTTGTTTCTAGCAATATTACCACTGCCTCCAAGCTCAGCGAGCTCTAGTGAGCTCTAGCTAGACTTGAAGCTTGAAGATAATGTAAAGAAAGAGTATAAGAGTACAGGTTGGGATTGAGGGGGCCCCATGCTTGCCTTTGCCTAGGGCCCCAAAACCACTGAGTCCGTCCCTGATCCAGAGCAACAGTTATAAGATGTTAAATTTGTACGGTCGTTACTCAATTAAGTGACATGTGAAACATTTAATATTAGGAGCAGTTTAGTAGCTGCTTCTCTCAATTCAAAACAAAAGCAGCCCTCACATTTCACTTCCCTAATATCAGCTCCAACACACACATACACCCACCGCAGAGTACTTCTCCTTATTAACTTTTACAAACAGTGGTTAAAACAATAACAGTGCCATCAGCGTAGACCACAGTTTATTGATGAACTCCCCCCCCCATCGTGCAGCACACACCAACTTCATTTTTCTTTTCTTTTGACTGGATTGCAAAAGCATTTTTTTGTTCTCTGAATGAACCAAAAGCAGCGTTATCAGGCGGCGTCTGATACGTGAATGTGGTTCCTGAAGTTGGCCATTACTTTAGCACTGCCTTGTTTACCCTTTGTCGGCCGCTGCAGCTGCCTGTCTACATGTACCGCTGTGTGAAGTAGTTTAAAACAAAATGTGAAAGTTGTCTTGTCACAGATAAACTAAAAATGAATTACAGGATGAGCCAATATGTTTAAGAGAACATGCTTAAGGTGCTTTTGGGGTTGCATTTTGGAGCGTCCATTGGCCCATTAAGGCTGCATTGGAGAGCCGTGCACCCAGGCAAGCAAGACATAAGTAGCTCTATCATGACACTTTTGGTTTGACTTGGTCAGTATGATGGAAAAGTATGGGAATATAGGGTCCAGGTTCAAAATGGTTGGAGTTATACTTTAAATCTCTAAATAAATTGAGCTGACTTGAGTAGGACGTGGAGGGATGGGACGAGAGTTGCACCTGTAGCTGCTGGTTGATGATTTTCAGGTTGTGTCTTTGTAGGAAGTTCTGCTCCTGGGAGCACAGCCTCTCCAGCTGGTTCAGCAGATTGGTGAACAGCACTGCAGCCATAGACTCGTCGTTAGCTGCCGTGTCCCTGGAAACACAAAGCGCATGATGTTTAGGAGAAAAGTCAATGAAGAAGAAAGAAAGTCAACGAAGAACATAAAGCATCATTCTGCGTGCGTGCTATTGCCTCTAGGTTCACAATTAAAAACTTTAAAATCCAAATGGCGGTAGAGGTAACTTTTATAACTGTTATAAATTTGAACTTCGATACCCATAAATCATGTCATGTGAGATCAGTAAACAGAACACAACACGCTCATGTTTACCAACCTGGGCAGTCTGTGATGCTTTATACCAAAGGGGAGAGGAAAAGATCTAGTGTTTTTGAGTCCAGTTTTCTCTGGACAGAGCGCTCACTCACTGCGGTTTAGGAGACAGTTTGTATTTCACGCTTAAGTTTTGAGTTGTCTTGTTCTGCGGGTGGAGAAGTGAACACACCTGACACCAGAACTTCATCTGGGCAACTAGGGAGAATCTACAGGGTCTCAACTATGAGAACTGGGACGCTCTTCTCTGTTGCAGCCTCACTTTGTGATTTAGGCTGATGTGATGAATTTTTTCAGAAATATCTTAGTACAGCTTTAACTGAGGCTCATAGTCACCTACTACATGCAGTGAATGTTTGAATGGAACACAAACATGTTTGATGAAGATTTCGTCCTCCATCCCTCATGCGTAGGAAGGAAGATATATAAGACACACCCACCCACACCTACCCACACCTACCCACACACACACCCACACACACACACACAGAGAGAGAGAGAGAGAGAGAGAGCAGGACTCACCAATCCTGAGACTCAATCCAGCTGGCCAGACCCTGACGAATATCCATAGGGAAATTGTCATCATACAAGTAATCCACGTGCTCCAGGAGTCTGATCTCCAGCTGCTGGATCTGTTTCCACTGACTCATGCTACAGCGCGGAACAATGAAATAATATTAAGTACCAAATTATCAAATACATTATTATCATAGAACCAACCATATGAGAGCACAACATGAAAGAATAGGCAATGCACTACGTTATTTTATTTTACAACCTATCATATTTCTATTTGAAGAATTTATTACAATACATACATATATAACAATGCTAGTTTTACCTGACGTTTCTGTGCTGTTTTCCGACAGTCTCAACGGCCCACGTGCACTTGTTTCCCTCTTTGACTTTCGTTTTAAGTGTGCCTGACAGTCAAGGAAGCCAGTTTATTTATTCAAAAGGCTGTAGCCACGCCCCTCCACCGTGCACGTACTGGGCTACGTACCCGTACCCATCCAGTGTAGTTTTGCTTAATTTTATTATTATAAAACATTGTGTGCCTGTGTGTGTGTGTGCGTGTGTACTACAGTAATATACTACTACAGTAAACGTATAATAAAGTTTAAAAAGGATATTATTCAAATATCACACCAAAACTATCGGTCCCTATGAGAATCTATAGGAACAAGAGACACGTGAGCTGCCCGATGTCCCGCCATAATCACCATGATTGACCACTTCATAGCGGGAACCTGTGGTATAGGTATGACTTTCTATCAGGTATTGGTATTGCTCTTGAGTTTTAGTGTTCACAAGAATGTATCTACACACACACACACACACAAACAGACGCCACTCCGATGACGTAATGCCCTGTATACCACGCACCATAATAAAAATAGGAATATTATAATGATTTTTCGTTAGAGTTTCGTTTCGTTTCGTTTGGTTAGTCGTTTTCAGTTGCACGCACACACGCGCGCCCACATACACGCCTGTGTATTTCGTCATTGCAAATGGTAACGTGTGCATAGATAGGGCACTATAAACAACCACTAACGTTACATTACATTACAGTCATTTAGCAGACGCTTTTTTCCAAAGCGACTTACAATAAGTACATTCCATTCCTTTTGTGATAATATCTTCATTTATACTGGCACTGTGCCCAAAAAAGAAAACGAAAGACTTGAGTAGGTTTGTTTTGATAATACGGACTCTGATTTCACTCTGACTAGAAAATGTATTGTTTAGTTTCAGAAAATAACTTTATTAACGAATTGTATAATATTAACCTAATAATTATCCTAGAAAAATTCCATATGCATTAATCCAAATGTAGTAATCCCAAACATTTGTTTATGGTATTTGAAACCAAGCAATACATAAAACAAATTCCTCCTCTAAAAATAAGAAAGCTGTCAAGGGAGTCAATTTGTTGTATTCAATTCACTTTTATTTGATATAAAAAATGAAAATAAAATAAAATAATAATCATGAACAAAATAAAACAACAATATTATTGTTATTATTAATAACAATAAGAAGAAATTACATTACATGTAATTTATATATACATATATATATAACGCATTAACAAGCATACATGTCTCAACATATATTAGAGAAATAGGTGGATCCCAGGAACCATATCTGGAAAAACACGGCCATATCTACTGTTAACCCCATAGTTTTATGTTTTATTGTTTTTCATTACAATTACGGTTGCATTACTATCATAGTTATTCTAACCATATAAGGACCTAAAATGTTTAATCCACAGAGCTAAGATTTAAAATAACTTGATTTAAAACTGAATAATTAAGTGAATAATAACTGAACAAATAAGTGAATAATTATCAGGCAACAGTTCTTTGTTTTTTAAGCAACTAACAACTGTTGAAAGTGTAGGCCGTCATTATTTCCTACCTGCGTTTCACAGTCAGCGGGTATTTCCCCTGATTCTATGTGAACCGCTAGATGGCGACAGCACGCCAGATTGACGGAAGTTGAAGGGGTCAGGGGTCAAAGTTGAAATTCAGAAAACATGGTGGAACACGGGGATATCCGCGTGGTTCACCGAGGTGGCAGCAAAATAGACTTTAGGGAGCCCATAATCACTAATGATTCAAGGTATGTGTGTTTTGAGTCTGTATAAATATTACTGTAAATGTAATATTATAAATTGTCAGACATTTAGCCGGAGAGCTCAACCTGATGCTAGCTCTTAGCCGCTAATGTTGATAACCCTCCGTGTTGTTTACCAAGTCTTAGCTTGTCGTAATTAGTTATCAAGTTAGTTTACGCTGGCATTCAGGGAGTCTGTAACGTTGATTTGCTTGAGGAATATACGGCTGTCTTAAAGTACGGTAAAAGGTTTTCCTGGGGTATTTTGCTGTAGGTTCCTGTTGTGCGCTTCAGGCGAGTGTGTGAAGGTGTTCAGCACTTCGACAGAGGAATGCATCCACGATCTGCAGGGACACACAGACCTGGTGACAGGTGTGCTACTCAACCCCTCCAACCACCTTCAGGTACCTCAGAAGACATTTTATTAACACACTGATCCACTCGTAAAAAAGGAGACCCCCTCTCTCTGCTACTAGCTACAGCCGTTCATGGGTTGGCAAAATATGGACCATGCTTTTCACAATTGGCTTCAACGAGATCTGTAGCTGAAGGAAGATTTATAATATGAGTTAAAAATCTTAAAAATGAATATTCAAGTCTAACTCTCACTCTGCCCTCCCCGGACGTCTACCAAGAATGATATAGGTGTTGAGATATTTCAAAATATTTCATATGTGGACAGTAGCTTAGTGAAGTCAAGTGTGTTCTGGGAGAGGAGAATGGCCCTCTGAGGCTTTTAACAGTGTTGTGCTCTACACAACATATATTAGCTTAATTATGGGTTTCAATTCCTTTGACAAATAATACATTTTGCACTTTGTATCTGACCTATATATGGAAAATTATGTAGTAGTAAGCACTCTGTCAAGGGACGATTTCAGAGTTGGTGGGCAGAAGCTGCATTATTTGCCATATTCAGAGTTGAGTGTAAATAGGCCTCATGACAAATAATCAATTTTCTTTCAAAACTATAAAAATGTATTTAAAGCTACATCTTATTGGTCTATCCTTGTCATCTCTGTTCCACGTCTAGCTAACGGTATTACACTCTTGTCATTTTTATCTCCTTGACTGTTCAAAGATGATTGCCTGGGATGCAATGATTGATTGTACTTTGCAGGTTTGACGTGCTTGGTTGTGCCTTTGGGTTTCTCTGTATATTATCTTATTAAAGATGATGTAGATTTGTGAATTTCAACATAAAGGTTTACTTCACCTCATGTGTTGATGCATCATTCCTACTTTCTTGCAGGTCTACTCTTCCTCAGTAGATGGCACTATCAGGCTTTGGGACTTCACAGATGGCATCCTTATCAAGGTGCTGCTTTATAGCTTGATTCTTTTCTAGCTTTTACAATCACTACTTTGTGTTTGCACAGCCCCTGGCACCCTTTTTAACAGCTATATGTGATCCTTTCCAGACTTTTGTCGTTGGATACCCCATCTACTCCTTCTATGCATCTGCACACCATGGTGGCATCCTCTTCATTGTTTACCCCATGCTAAGTGACAGAAGATCTGGTGAGTTTGACCCCTGTTTTATATATAGTGATTACTTGAGTTTGGTGTCTACCCACGCCAATTCAGTTATGACAATAGTACCACTTTCAGAATGGCTTACAGAGGGATGGAATCCAAAAAACTGCATGAATTTGATGTAATTTAGTTTTTGCTGCGGCAGTGCCCCCTAGTGGCACAATATCATTTTTACCAACAGCCTTGCTTGAGCATCGCTTCAAAACTAGACTATAGACTTCTAGAGAAACTGCAGTTTGGCTAAATTCATGACAGCTCGTGGTCACGTCAGTCATATTACACATGCCCTTCCCACAGACCTTCAACTCCTATTTTAGTGACACATGACACTCAGCTGATACAGTTGGGTTGGTTAGTAAATTGTCAGAGCCGTTTTTAAATTCAGAGCACTAACAGAGCCCCTATTTGTGTTTTGAGAGCATAACCCTGTTGGAGCACTCATGATACACTCTTGGCACATTGGCAAAGGAAAAAGTTGGTGGAGGACTGGCACTTATCCAAAGGCCTTACAGTATTGTTAGTGCGTAGCCTGGGTGGCTCCATTTGAACCCCTAATCTTGCCGGTGTTGGTGCCACGCAGTACCAGAATCAGTATCATCATTAATAAATGTTAGCATAACTAAACTAACTTCTCTGTCATATCTCGTCTGTCATCTCGCATGTTAGTAAATCGTGAGGGGTTTTTGTGCTTTGTTCCAATATAATCCGAGTATTCAGGTATCAGGTTGGATTTACAAACGCCCCAGTGATCACATTCCCTTCCTAGGTCCCATCTTCTAAGCGCCCATATCTGATAAACCTAACATTGCTGTGATTTTAAAAAAAACTCACCATAAATCTCTCCCAGCTTGTCAGTTTGAGAACTTGATTTTAAATGTGTCCACACGTATAAAGTGAGAACTGGGTGAAAGGTCACTGAGGATGTATCGACGCTGTGTGTTCCTGTGCAGAGGTGTTCCAGCTGGCTGCGGTACATCTGCCACCCAGTGGAGATCAGCTGGTGGAGGCACAGGAGCTTTCCTCTGTGCTCAGCGATGTCAGCTCCAACCCAGCAGCCATCGCCTTCAGTCGTGGGGTATGTACACCACCACTACTGTTGCCAATGCTGTTCAAAATATAGCAAGTCTTTTGTTGCTAAATGTGATACGCACCAGTTGAAAACCTCCTAGTAACACCACCTGCTCTTACAAAATGATTGATAGCAGGGTTAGAGCGATATATTGGTTTGCTGCTATATCAAGACATCCTAACCTGCACTGTGGACAGGACTCAAAAGAGCATTGCCAAGTATTATGAAAACGATCCAAGAATGGATTTCAAATACAATTCAACCGTGGTCCTCTGTCCTCACAGGGTGAATATATTGCTTCAGCCAAAGGTTTGCAACTGGAGGTGTTTTTCTTCAAGAAGCAGAAGTCATACAAGTGAGTAGTGGTGTCACCATTTGAGAAGCCTGACAACCAGACCGATGCTTCAGTAACTAGTATCAAAGCCCCTGGATCTTTTGAGTATATCAGTATGTGTATATACAGTTTAGTTTAAAGGGTAGGACACACTAATGGAAAAATCTTGTTACAACCTTCAGATCCCATCATGACAGAAAATTTGCTCCAAACCTTCCAAGTAATACAAACCATTTACAGTCCTGGTATCAAGAGCTCATTCAGGCAAAAAGGTTTTGATGAAACAAAACCTAAAAAAGGAGCATCACACTCTGATTACTGATTTGGCCTTTAACTTGATACTGCACATCCTGGTGACCAGATTTATTGTGCCATAAGGGACAATTGTAGATGGGGTGTTGCCGTTAAAACACACAATAACTCAGAAGCCAACAAATGGTCGCTCATCAGCAAAATACAAAATTCTTGTGCAGGCGTGTATATTTTTACTTGCATTTCTGCTTTATTGGACACTGTACACAAGAACGATGGGGCGGGGGGGGGGGGGAATGACATATGTGACAAAGGTCATGAGTTGGCTTCAAACACATGATGTTTTTTGCACTTGTAAATAGGTTTTCCTTGAAAGAACAGAACAACAAGGGGGCCAGGAACGCATTCACGTGCGTCTCCTGTCACCCAAAAGACGACTGCATTGCTACGGGGCATGAAGATGGCAAGATTCGCTTATGGTGAGTAACTGGATGGCCTTGATGCACACACACACACACACACACACACACACAC
Source organism: Hoplostethus atlanticus (assembly GCA_034670405.1). Taxonomy (NCBI): domain Eukaryota; kingdom Metazoa; phylum Chordata; class Actinopteri; order Trachichthyiformes; family Trachichthyidae; genus Hoplostethus; species Hoplostethus atlanticus. The sequence goes on from JAXDDX010000092.1 coordinate 1,841,649, forward strand.
ACACACACACACGCACACAGTGTTGATTAGGGCTGAACGATTAATCGATTTCAAATCAAAATCGCGATTTGAAACAATACGATTAGCAAATCGCAAAGGCTGCGATTTAGGATATACGTTAGGCAGCGCGTCAGGGTTCAAACTGTCGTGTCAATGAAATGGTTTTACAAGTTCATGCCGTGCTCCTCGTGTACCCGTCATGCTCACCAATCAGAAGTGGCCCAAGGCGACTGCGTATACGCCCACCAACAACAAACACGTGAAACCAAGGAAAACGTATACATTCGTGGTGCGGAAAAATGGCCTCCGCTGAGCCAGAAGCAACGTTGGACGATTTAGTCCCGAAGAAAAGCAGCACTTCGGTGGTAATAGGGGTATTTCAGGTTTGAGACGACAGATACAACAAAAGAAGGTATTGTGCAAGTGGAACAGGTCGCGCCACATCACAAGGCAACACCACAAACCTATATCAGCACTTGAAAAAGCACCACAGGCACCACATATGACGAGTGTACGGCCAAAAAGTCAAGGCACTATGAGATAACGAACGCCACAACACACTGGTGATAACAGTGAGGAGGGCGATCTAAACGTGCTGTTCACTTGTGGTACGCTTCGTCCTGTGTAGTCTTCTGTTTGCCACGCTGCAACAATAAATACTCATATTCCTCAGTGGTACTATACCTTCAGTTTTGGTATGCAAGTATCTATAAACTAAACCATATTAGTTTTATCTATCTACGTATTTAACTCTTATCACATCTACTTATTTTGTTCTCGTATTTGACTTTGATTATTCTGCAACCCTATTTGTAATTTATGTCATTATTTTTTATCTTATGACATTTAATTGTTCCCATGTAATTGTTTGTAAAGTGCTTCGTATCATACAAATAAAGTTTATTATTGTAGTGTGTGACGGGTTTTGCATTACTTCTTATGTGTTACCGTACGTCCCTCCAGGAGAAACTTCAACCACAAGAGAGAGTACACATATTCCACCCTCCACTGGCACCACAGTGCTGTCAGCTCACTGCGGTTCACCCCAGAAGGTACCCACCAGTATTATTTCACTATATATCTGTACTCTGTACATCCTTACCTTTTCTTTTAACTTGAATTTTCCCAATGCTCTGTATAAAGCAGGTATGCACAACTGATGAAAAAAACAAATCTAAATTGCAACAGGCTGCAATTTTCCAACATATGGAAAGGGGAAGTTTCAAAATGTCCCTAAACGAGGCATCATGACATGCAGAATCCTTGGTTGACAAGATAACTTCACTTCTCTCCAAAACATAAGCATTAACGTCTGCGTCTCATGAGCCGTCACCTGCAGCCTTTCTTTCCAGTGCTGGGAAAAACAGATGTAGATGTTTCCACAAGTATCACATGCAATATGATTTTGTCAGTATTGTGCATCCCAAGTTTAAAGATCTCTTACAGTATTGTACATATTTGTACAACATATATATATATATAATATACAGTATGTACTGTACATGCAATGTAAAAACGCATTACTTGTTTTTAGACTTGTACAGCTGGTATTGCTGTCTCCTCTGCCAGTTGCTTATTTTAAATCTAGCTAGTTTATGTTATTTAATAAACCAGTACAATGACTATCTACCAGTCCTCCAGAAGTGATATCCGCCCCCAACTAAGTGAGATATTTAGACTAACTAGGCTTCATAAAGGCCTTGTCTAAGGGTGGAAAATGAGCACTAGCCACTAGCTGGTATATTTTGACTGTTGCTGGTAAGTTTGTCTTCTCAATCAGCCACCATGGCAGGAAACTATCCTGGCTCTTTTCTATTTCAAAAATCCATTTGGCCGGTAATACAGTGAAGGTATTGTGGCAAAAGAAAAATACTTTCCTGCCCCATTTCTCAGCTGTATTGTGCTTTGTCTCGCCAGGCACCAACCTGCTGAGCGGAGGTGTGGAGTCGGTGCTGGTCCAGTGGCGCTACGAACAAGAGAGCCAGCGCGACTTCCTGCCCCGCCTGGGCGCCGCCATCACACACATTGCTGTCTCGCCTGATGGCGCACTATTCTGCACTTCCCACGCAGACAACAGTAAGGAGCTGTAACCTATATTACACTCCCAAGCGACGGGCAATTACTGTCCATTGACACATAATAACAATAGTAGTAGACCAGAGCACTCAAAACCAGTGTTTTACAGGGGAAAAGTACCCCTTCTGTGTCTTATCAGTTTAATATCTGACCTACTTTTCAGTGCTCCAGCATTGTCTGATGACAATAAAGTTGTATTGAATTATGCCAATGTAAAAACATTACCTACCCAAAGAACAAAAAACCTTTTTGGACTTGACAACAAATCCCAGGACTAGGAGAACAGCCGGGATGGTGCTCCTGAAACAAAACTCATTTTATTGTTGCTATCAGGAATGTGTTTTTAGTCACCTTGCCTGGTTAAAGAAATGACTGAACCCCATAAACGTGATGCTTACATGAATCCACATAGAGTTGATCTAGCACGTTAAGAATGAATGGCACGCTGATAACGAACGTTTGTGCCTCTTGCCCTCTTCCTCGCTCCAGAGATCACAATCATCCAGAGCTGTGTTAAAGTGTCGGCTGTCATCCAGGGGCTGGTCAAAGGTGAGTACCGGTTCCATAGGTGGCAACAGCACATAGATGCACCCTGAACTGGCTGTATGGGCCCATAGCTAATCTGAGAGGAAAATCTGGCTTCTCAGTTAAATCTTCACCATTATGTAAGGAACTGTACAGTCCCACTCTGGTGTAGTTGAGTAGAAGAAGAGGCGTTCAAAGCTAAGGTGTGAAGATTAATAGTTATGGTTATATTTTCACAATAAAATAACTTTTATTATTTGGTTACTGCTCAGACATGATTGGTAGAAAATGTTTTTTGTCAAGTTGCGTAACCCATGATGGAGTGAAATGTCTCATGGATGACTGACTGAAATTTGCCTGTAGATGACCGTAGCGCTGTGCAAACCTTTAATGGTAGCAGTGTGCGGCTACAGTCTTTCGGCTGTGTCAAAGAACGCCACAACAAAGATCAGAGAAGTTTACATTGACTTCCCCTCTTTTTCTTTCTGCCTTCACCCAGGAGAAAGTGTCAGGACAGACTTGATGGTGGATCCACGTAGCAAAGCTCTGGTGCTCAACGGGAAACCAGGTCACCTGCAGTTCTACTCCCTTCAGAGAGACAAGCAGCTGTACAATGTAAGCACTCTCCTACCCACCAACCCCAACCCGGGCCCACTGAGGTTGTGCGTTATTTGTTGAAGCTTTTATTGAATTACTATCCAATTTATGTGGACGAAAAGTTCAGCCATTCAAACAGTTATTTACCAACTCCCCTTTGGTGTGAATGTGTCTGTGGTGTTTAAACTGGGGTCAATCATCCTCTGCGCTTCCTGTAGCTGGACATAGTGCAGCAGGAGTACATTCACCAGTCGGGCCTGGAGCAGTTTGAGGTGGTCATGGCAGCCTTCGATGCCCGTGGCAACTGGCTGGCTACGGTGGAGGAGAGGAAGCAAAAGGACTTGGAGCTGGAGTTTAACTTGAAACTGTGGGGTTACGATGAGCAAACCCAGAGGTACCCTGTCTCACGTAGCCAACTAGTGCACTGGTGGTTCCACAATTCAGTTCACTCGAATAGGGAACGTTTATTCCACAGGTCATTTTGGGTGAAACAAAACCAACCAGTGGAAGATATGCTCCTAACCCTACTTCATGACTCTTCCCTCCATCCCCAACCTTCTCCCCTATCACCCTGCAGTTTTGTGCTGAACACGACCGTCTCGGCCCCCCACGAGGCCAGGATTACAGCCATGTGCTTCTGCCACGCTGCTGACAGCCAGACCACCATGTTGGCCTCTGCCAGCCAAGACGGACACTTCAAAGTCTGGCAGCTGGGCGAGCCGGCCCACACAGAGGGTAAGCAGGCTAGCCCGATGTCTGCCTCGGGTTTCCGTCAGTCTCTCCAACCTAATGGCAAAGTTTGGCTGAGTTGTTACGGTCCGGCAGTATGTGCTATACTCACTTATACTGTTTTGTTTGCCTTTGTCCGTTTTATTTGCAAGTCAACTTTCATCCCATGGCTCAATATTGTTATAGAAAATAGGTATTCTTTACTGTATGTACCTTTTAGCATGCATAGTTCTATATGAATAGTTGACCTGAGGAAGTCCAGGCTCTTTTTTTTCCCCCCAACTTTCATTATCTATAATTGCAAACTTGCCAAATTGCTTCCTGATAATTACAACCATGCACAGAAAAAGAAATGTGCATTTTCAGGAGCCACACCGTATCGAGATTCTTTCAATATGTGTTAAAGTTTGATTTATTGATTTTACAAGTATTTTAAAATAAGATAAAATGAGTGACATCACTACAGACTGCCCCAAAACACATAAGGAGATATGCATTCAAAAAGGCTTTTCTACCAATGTGACATTACCCCTTTTAAGAAAGGATAGCGAGTGTTTGAAATATGGCCTGTGGTCCTGATCTATTAGTAGAAGCGGTGTACCATTTTGGTTTGAATTCTTCCTGGAAGATCTCAAGGCCATAGGATTAAAACTGCTTACCCCTGCGAGAGGTACTGCCTCACTACCCTTTTACCTCCAACATACAAAGACTCCTGAATGTGAAGCGTTTCCATGGGAGCTTGAGCCAAAGCAGGCAGGATTTTCCACTAACTGAACACTTTCTCTCGCTGTCTGTCTCCTTCCTCTTGAATGGGCTGGGCATTAGACGGGCCGTCGTGGTCGTGTGATTTCGTGGGTGCCTATCACGGCCTGGTGCCCGAGTGCTGCTGCTTCTCGGCCGATGGCTCCCTGTTAGCCGTCAGCTTTCAGGAGGTGGTGACCGTGTGGAGCCCCGCCTCCTGGGAGCTCCTGACCACTCTGTCCCAGCCGCCAGGGGCCATCAGGTTAGAACAAACACACACACACAGTCACACACACACACACATAATCAGACAAACACAACTGCGAGCTCCAGAGCTGGAAACAGGAAGTTGCCCTATGAGCCTCAGAATCACATTTGCTAAGACAAAAACAGGAATTTGTTTTGGGAAAATTGGTGCAGAGAGATATCAGCAACTAGTGTAATAAGATAAGTACAAATGAAGCAGCACATTCAGTCTCAGGGGACTGTGCAAGACAGTAGACAATACTTAGTTAATACGCAACACACACCCACACACAGATTCACTAAGCAACCAGCTGTTTGGAGTAGTGGTGGGATGTCTTTGAACAGTAAATGACCTTTGACCTTGCTTGGCAGAAAGCCACAAGCATTCCTCCTCATAGGGTATGTAACCGTCTGAAGTGCTATGTGCCTGCCAGTTGAGCTGAGGGGGACAAACTGTAGTTTTGCAACCTTAATGGAGCCCCAGAAATGTTGGCTGATGTCCCTCCCTCAGGTCACTGAGGACGGGAAAGTGCTCTTGCTAGTTGCCGTACCACTTTCCTGAAGCGAACCCGCATTGCTGAGTCAGCCCTTGACGAATTTGCCAGAAAAACAGATAGTTGTCCAATTCAGATGAAGTGATTTAGCTAATGGAGACAAGCCTATTGCTGTTTGTTTAAAGGCGTTCAGCTGCCACAATCCACAAAAGTTAGAAATGGTAAGTTGTGGGAATTGGGCAGATATTTATTTGTGGTCCTTTTTCATATGAATGTGAGCTTGTCTGAACTGGCTCTGCAACGCACGGTTGCTGATGTAGCTGTGCTCTGCAGGTCTCAATCAAAGCACTCAGAAAGCCACTTTAAACTAGCAGACAAGTTTCTGTGTCGTTTGGAAGCTTGAAGGGAACCCGGCAGTAATAAAGCTGGCAAAGCGGAAGGAACCAAACACTGGAAGAAGTTAATCGTCAGCTGTTTTGACAGCTGCCCAGTGCACCTTGCATAACTGCCTCCTATGGATGTGTACAGCTGGCTCGTCTGCATGGACCTCCAACTCAACCAACTTCAGATTGCTTGCATGTTCCCATTTGAAGCCCCTAAAGCAGAAAACTCCTCAAAGCTAATCCTGTGAAATATGTGTGGGGTGAGCAGGGGGTTGGGGGGCCTGAACATAGCCAGTTGGGGTCTGTGACACTTACACAAAAAGAAAGAGGACTGAAAGAGGGTTTTCTTTCTCCACCAGGGATCTTTGTTTTGGACGGCTAAGCTGTTCCAAGTATCTGCTGGGCACCACGGCCAAGAACCTCCTCTGCTGCTGGAACCTCCTCACCTGCTCCTGTAAGGCCGTGGAGGATTGTTCACCACATTTGCTGCGGTCTGATGGTGTTGTAACCGTTGCTGTTTGAGCCATAGACCTAACCATACCTTTTTTTGGTGTGTCTTTCCTTCCTTCCCTTCGTCCCTCTCCCACCTTCTCTCTGTCCTCGGTGCACTCTGGCAGTGGAATGGAGTACCTCCATGGATGTTGGCCTGCTGCTGGCCGACCCCCTCTCTGAGACCATGGCTGCCTTCTGCTGTCAGGCCGGAAGCACTGACTGTAAGCCTTAGTAGCACTGGACCCTTAGTAACACACACACACACACACACACACAGATGATCACCTGTAATGATTTTGAGTAATGGATTGCTTCACCTTGAAGAAACACAACATTGTTTCTTGCAGTCCTGTGTGGACAGGAGCTAGTTAGATGTTGAGATGTAACTCCAGGATGATCAATGAAAAGTAGCAGCACATACAAGGTTTCTTGTAAATTATAGACCAGGTTACTCAGACTAACTTTTTAGGAATATTTGTGATGTCTATTGTTCTGGGCGCTCAGACTTTGCCCCTATTGACTGTTTGTAGCGATCCAGGAATGCAAGCTAGTTGTTGTGCTCAGTCACTCCAGAGACACGGCATCAGCTACATTCTTCAATACAAATGTAATCTAAATATTTCCAGATGCTGGTTGTGTTTCATTCTCTTTTTTTTTTTTTTCCTTCTCTATCCTCAGTGTTTGTGTTTAAGCCCAGCGAGCCTCGGCCGCTCTTCTCCCATAAGGCCGTGTGCTCAGGGGAGGTGAGTCGCGCCGTCTTCGCCCCGCGGGAGGAGATGCTGGAGAGCTGCGAGGAGAGCAGCCAGTGGCTCAACCGCTCCCAGCTCTACTTCCTCACTCAGCACATGGTAAAACCACCATGTTTGGTTTGAGAAATAGAAAAGCACATGATTTAAAAAAGTGTTTGTATATGTTTGACCCTGTGTGATTTGCCTGTCTTAGTAAATGTGTATTATTATTATTATTATTATTATTATTATTATTATTATTAAGAAATGCACTGTCTAAAAACAATGTAATGTTATCATACTGATACAAATACATTTCTGACGTGTCCTCTCATGGTCTTGCTGCCAACTGATGTGACCCCTCCTTTGCAGGATCTCATGACATTCAGCACCAAGGCAGAGGAGGACAGGCTGATGGCTTCCAGCAAACGGGTAGGTTTCTGGACCAAGAATTACTCAGTGCCAAATGATCGCAAATCAGGATCTTGCCCAGGTACCAAAGCCAATGAAAACATACTGCTGGGGCGTCCTGGTTTCGAATCAGGCCTTTGTTGCATGTCATTCCTATTTCTCCCTCCCATCTTTCCTGTCTCTCTCCATTTTCCACTGTTGTTTAAAACAAAAAGGCCTTCCCAAAAAACAAACCTAGTTACCCGTGTCATGTGAGGAGCCCACCAGAAGTTGTGATGTTGTCTTATCCTTCTGTTGCACCTCGTGATTTCCATTAAAGTGAAACCATGGAACAGTCCTTGTGTTTTTATGACATTTTTTTAATTATTATTTTTTTTTTTAAAGCTTGTGATCGATGACAGTGTTGCCGTGACGCCGTTCTACTTGTTGCTGGGGAAACACCGGCAACAGGAAACGCAAGAGACACTGACCAGCCTGTCTGCCGAGACAACCCCTGCTCCCCCAGGGCTCCGTCGCTATCAAGGAGGTCAGTAGTTTGGCACACAATATATACTGACTGGACAGTTTGATGACTTGTAAATAAATGTTCATAGGATATCAGTCAAGTTGAAACAAAAATAAACACTTTTTTTACGGTGAACAAGGCATCAAATGTATGATTAATGCAAGTTAGACAGAGAAAAGCAGCAGTGAGTGTCGTGCATTTCAAATTCTCACAATCTGTCCGTCAGACGCGCCACACTGACTCTTCTCTCTTTCTCCCTCCCCCTTGTTGACAGCTTCTGCATACCCCAGCCCACGTCCTGCCCTCCGCCTCCTACCTCTGCTCCATGTTTGTTCGCTCCCTCCTCATCTCCATCACAGACACCAGGTGAGTCAGTCCCTCATTACCAGCGTGTGAACGGGCAGCTAAGTCAGGGTGTTTTTAAAAAGGCTGCAGGTAAAACTGAAGTGATGATCAAATCCAGAAAATGCCATGTCAATAGTTGTGGCCTTGGGGAGAACAATGTCTTGGAGGGAACAAACTTTGCAAGAACTTGAGGACAGAGAAGCATCCTAACAGTTTGAGGTTACGTGGTCAATTCAGACACACAGGTGTTAATTGTCCCAGCAGTTTGAAGCGGCTCTGTACTCCAGGCTGTAGTGCATCTCACCATCGGTTGGAAATTACACTTCCATATTTTTATCAGTCCATAGTCACGTTCTTCTTATTTTGCAGTCATGGCGGCGTCATGGAGGACACAACACATGTTGAGAAAGACCTAGTGTCACTAGGAACAATACTGATGGAAGTCGGAGTGCATGTGATTCGGCAAATCAAGATACCAGCTAAAAAAAAAACATGCTGTTCATCTCTGAAAACAGCTGAATCATGACAGCCCCAGCCACATAACTCATGTTTGTTTGTTTTTTTCACGTGTGTCCTCAGAGAGGAAAATGAACCTAAAGAGGAAGAAATGGAATGTGAGAAAGAGGAAGCGGAGGACTCTGAGGGGGAAATGGAGCCCGGCTGCTCGGGGTCATCGTCGCTGAGGGCGCAGGAGTCTGTAGCTCCAGCTTTAACAAAAGCCCAGGGGAGGGAACTGAGGAGGGTGAAGAAACTGGACCACAGCTGGCTCAGCAGCATCCTGGACTCCTAACCATGACCCTGCAAAAAGACACACACACATAGATAAACACACACACACTTATATGCACACACAGATGTGCAACCACTCACGCTTTTCTATACATTAAAATGTAATAAATAAATGTAAGTGTTTCATTAAGCTTTGTCAAGACTGTTTTGTTCTGCAGGTGGAGAGTTGCCTCGTCATTCACCTCAGTCAGTGTGTCTTCCAGAGTCCAAGCTTGCAGATTTTTTTCCATTGCCACTATTGAGTGATGCAATCCAGTATATTCGCTCAAGAGTGAAGGCTGTAAAGTTGTACATGAAGACACACTGGGTTATCATTTATCACATTACAGCTATGTTGTATAAGCAGGTGAACTTTGACATCGATCTACTTGTCCCGTTGCCTTCAACAGCATTAACAAAATAGACAAAATGAATACGGATCTTTATTCTACATTCTCTCAAAATGTTGCTTGTAAAATTTGATGTTACAATTACGGATTGTGTTCTTGGAAACTAGTTTCAACAATAAACTGTTAATATTTTTCTTATGCATTTAGGGCCTTTAAACGACATGATTGATACTAAAACGTGCAGAATTCAGCATTGAGAATAGAGAAGCGTGAAGCCCTTAGTAAGCTGTCTTAAAGAGAGTCACGTTTTGTTCCCACTGTCCTGTCTGTGTTTCCATGTTTCACTTCTTTTCTCTATCGGATGCTCTAGACAAGCTCTACTGCAACCCTAGAGTGTCCTTTTTAAAGTTGTCTGTATTTGAGAGACATCAAGGTTTTGCCAAACTGACACGGGGTCACACTCAAAACCCTTATCGAGTCCTAACATGTTTATTGTCAACTTTTATTGACTGAATATCCGCTGGGGCTGTAAAGCTGATCCGGTACATATAAAAAGAAATCAAATGCGTTATAATCGCTTAAGGTTGTTTTGACCCATAAAGTAGTGTGTACTGTGTTGTGAGTTGTTGCATGTAGCTAGTCTACAGTGTCACAGTAACTTTTGCAGAGAACAGTGGCTGCAGTGACTAAAATGTGCTTGAGGGCAAAATTGAACAGCTGCTGTTGTACTTGTAGTTCAGTGAGAGAGGTTGACTAGTTCGATGTATGATCTGGTTTCTGGAACCGCACCAAGGAGATGCAAGACGGTGACTAGTCCCATGTCCTCGGTCTCCACTGTTGCCACGGTGCCAAACCCCTAGGCTGCAGCAGGTCCAGTCCTGTGCTCTGACCAGTGCAGTCAGACAAAACAATCAATCAATCAACACATAATAAAATATTTTGCACGTAAGGATTCTCTTCTGCGGTGCCATTATGGAGTGAATATGATGCCAATACAACTTACAAATGTTTTTAGAGTCACAAATGTGAATGACGTTTTGTGTACAGCAATCACAACTTGCGCGTGTTTTTTCCGAGTCAAAAAATATTTGTGCACATCTCACAAGTACAAATCCTGTCTCGTGAGTCTTGAATATGCATTTGTCAATATGCACGCATGAGTGGATCTCAAGTTGTGGAGACACAAAACTTCAAATGGTTTTGGCACTACATTTCCATGTACCATGAGGAAAAGATCCACACGCGTATGTACCAATCAAAATGAAGTTGCCTCCAGATGTTCTTGAAAATATGGCAAAAACGCAGGAGGTGAGTAATATTTAATGAAAATGTATTCATGCCAAGTAGAAATGATTAAACCATTATCTGTTATCAGTCAGTCCGCCATACTTGAACGAATGTCCAGTTGCGCTGTAGACCTTCACTTATGCTCCAGTGGTCATGCGTTTGTGACTCTCTAAAAACATTTCTAAGTTATATTGGCATAATATTCACTCCATTAAATTAGATCAATTAAACTGCATGGATCAGTGTTGTCAGTAATATTCAGTAGCTGGAACCATTTGCTTTGTATTTCTGCGGTGTGAACTTTAGTAATATTTTAGCTTGGTATAATTGATTTTCCCTATCAGCACTTAGTATCAGTCCAATGTTGTTACTGATGTCCCCTGAACTTACAGTTAGAGACTTCTTGGAAACAACAGCCTCCACAAACCAATTAACCGTTTCATGTCAGTGCAAGCAAGATGCCATATAACTGGAATGACAAAGCATGCAAAATTCAGGTTTTAAGAAACATTTCCCCGATGAGCGCTCATTGTTTCAAGTTACTATACACCAGGCCTATTCAACAGGCGGCCCGTGGGCCAGATCCGGCCCTTTGCAGTGTTTCAAACGGCCCGCCAGACTGCTGGCAATTAATAATAATAATAATAATAATAATAATAATAAATAATACAAAACGCTGAACAATCAACATATAGAATTCATACCGTATTTGTCACACAGGACACATAATTGAGTGACAATAACATGGACAATATTTGAAAGTAGGCCGATGTGTAAATGCACAGTAATATAAATAAAAAGAAAGCAGGAGGGGTAGACTGACCGGCCCACCTGCCCCATGTATCCCGTGGATCTTATCTCTTAGTGGACACTTATCTTGAGTCCTAGTTCCTTTGCGTAGACTTTGGACTTGTTTGACTAAATGGCCTCCTCCCTCTTACATGTACTGTATGCAGTTGTTTGACGTGAGGAGGGGTTTGAGTAAAGGCTTTGATTTGTTTTCAAGATTGCTTAATATCAGACAGTACCCCTTGTCACTAAGTAGAACTGTGTAGAACTTTCTAATCCTACACAAAACGAGTCCTGCCTTCATCGTGGAAGTAAAACCTGAGCAAAGAGTACAATACACATATGGAACCGATACAAACTGGATCGTCAACATTTTAAACATTTCGCAACACACATTTTTTTCGAAAACTTGGAAAGGACAGCAGTGGCAGTAGCCCCGTATAAGGTACATCACGGAAAGCAAAGGGGCTGTTATGAGAAGTGAGTTCTGATGCAGCAATCACACCATTTGACAAGCTCACACAACCGCCCACACAAAGAAGATCGTGCTGTTGTATTCATTAGTGGCAGTGCATTGGTATTCAGCATTGTGTCAACCTCTCAAAGTGATACTGCTAACGTCTTCTTCTTCTGACTACATTAAAATGTATCAACACCAAATAATAATAATCAGAAGTGTCCGGAGAGGCAGGCGGGCAAGGCGGCGGTGACGCAAAACCACGAGACCCAGCCAAGGGACTGCAGGCCACCAAAGAGGTCCTTGCCCGTTATGTCACTTGTGTCGTGTGAAACCAGGTCACTCTTTGTCTTTTCACCAAGCATGCGATACCAGATCATCCAGCTCAGCTTAAAGTCAGTCCATTTAACACTGGCTGCTTGGAGGAGAAAAAACAGGATTCTGGGTGGGAAATTAGCAGCTAACCCCTCTGTGGAATGCAACTTTGGCCAGCAGCAGCCAGCCCTGAGGCGGAGGCCACGCAAGGGTTCACGAGCTCTTCACCTGTTGGAACACTTACTCCATTGGGGTTAGGGTTAGAAAAACCCAAAAAGGCATCTTGAGAAACAGACGATGGATAAGGTTTTCTTTATTTAAGAGACCTCATGAAATACAAGCTCTATCAATATCCTCATATTCAATGGAGTGCGATTGTTACATACAAATGAATTTGACTGTTTCAGTGCTACAAGCTTTGATTACTCAATGATTCAATGCTTTTGTCTATTGGACTAGTAAATTACACAATAACACTGGCAGAATATATTCTCAGATTTAAGCAGTATGATATACATAGGCCATAGGATTGCTTTGTACACAGGAGGCAGAGAAAGTTTCACAAATCTTTCATAAAACCTCAATTAGAAACAAAATGTTAACACTAGGTATATAAAAACACGTAAAAAAAGACAACATTTCCAGACAACAGCATAATGTGACAACAGTATATACAAAATATATTTTGACATTTTCCAACGGCATATTTAGTTGTTTATGTTGATTGACAGCATGTTACTTACATAAAGATATATATAGTATATGGCCATGTGTGATTGGCAATCCAACCAATGAGAGATCTGAGACTTTTTTCTGATGTCCAGATTGAGCTACGAGGGCCCATTAAACCAAGGCCAAACATTACAATTCATCTCAGTTCCAAGTTTGTCTAGACTGAGAAATAATCTGTGTCAGACCTTTCTGACTCAACAACCTCCTCCAAGAGGTTTAACGGTACCCCTCGGCTGAAAAATGACCTTCTGTTCTCTACATCTGGTGTGGCTACTTCTGTTTCCAACCTAAATATTTTTGCTCCTGGGCACCTAAACTTTGTCTGAGACTGGCTAAGGTTTTCGTGGGTGGGGTGCAAGTAAAAAGTGTTCGGTTGCAGCCTATCCTGTACGTGTGCGCATGTAACAGCTGTCAAGGCTAGTTTAGAATAAGGCATCAGAAACCACTGAAGTGGTATTTCGAGGTCAGAGGTGGAAAGTAACTAGTTACAATAGTTACTGTACTTAAGTAGATCTTTAAAGTAATGCTATTTTCTCAAATGTCTGTATTTTTATTTTTTATTACATCTCACTAATAAGTATCAATGTCTACTTTTACTTTTCATTTAAATCATTTAAAGTTATTCTCGACATTACATCCCATACCTCAAATTTAGGTTAATAAAGGCCCATCAGATTATTTGCAAAGACTAAAACAAATGTTTAATAGAGTATAACACATGCAAAAAACAGTCATGATTCTTTAAGTGTTTAAGTACTCTCACAAGTACGAGTACTCTCACTCAAATGGGGTAACTGAAGTGGCAGCCCTTCTACTTGTTTCAGTACTTTCCACCTCTGTTGAAGTTTCAGCATTAAGAACAATAACCCTATTTGTGTAGTACAGGTCCAGGGTTTGTTGGCAGTCAGAAGCGGTAAAGTGAGACAGGATAAGGGTTGCTGACTAAAGGGGAATGGGGTGTCTGAGGTACTTGGGGTGTGTTGAAGGTTATTCACAGGAAAAGATCTGGTACAGTTTATCCGAGTGAGCATGTGGTGCCGAGCATTGTCATATGTGCCATATCTTGACTACAATCCGCCCAGCAACTTAACAGACTGAAACTGGGGTGATAAGATTGTGCCGGGTGGAGGTCAGGATTTCAGCCTTGTGCAAAATTATTGATGAAATTCCTGATCATCTATTAGGTTTAGGCCAGATGTCAATCACTTAAAGTGCCTGTGTAACAACAATCATGATTGAAAATCAAATGGAGACAAAACGACACTGTAGTACGACACTACCAGTAAAAGAAAGTTAAGTACAATCTCAAAGTGGGTTAGAAATATTTAGGTGTACTAGGGGTGTATGAAATCATTAGTGAACCTACATGACTACTGTCACCTGATGTAAAAAAAACATATATTTGGAATGCTTTAGACAGATAACTGATTTTCCCTCACTTCCTTTTATGCCATGTAAGGACTTCCACTTTGGTAATTGAAAGAGCTATTGACGAGGCTGCATAGGATTTTTCATTTGTCTGCTATGGCACAACCGCTATTGCGAAAGACAATACTGATGATACATTTATTATAAAAACCACCGTTTGCATTTCCTCAATAAATAATTTGTATAACCCTTATAACCATTTATTAAAGAGACTTAATCCCAGTTTTGTGTTTGGCTAAAAAAGCAAGAACATCTTACCCCCTGAAGCAGGTCATCTACAACATGCTCATTCTCGTAAGCAGACAAAACCAAGAAGAGGCTATCAGAGAAATAGCTAGCAGGAACAGCTACAGCACCAATGAAGTCACTGAGAAACAAACAAGTTAAATGTCAAAAACTGAGGAGCATTCTGCCTTTTGGGATCTGCAGCTTTCCCTGAAAGATTTCTCCCTCATTTTGCCCTTTTGTTAGCTGAAGCACCTTGTAAAATCTTTACAGCTAGATCATGGCTGTTATGAAGTGAAGAATACTTATTTCACACTGCCTTATCCCGTGGTTTCCTTAACTAGGAGTCAGGAGCCAAACCAGAGTCCCAGACCTATAGCTGATGGGTCCTTGCATAACAGTACTTATATGTGTTAATGAACCTTGACCAAAGGGTGAGAGGCTGAATATCTCATCAAGGTTTAAGAAACCCTGCCGTATCCAACCTGGCATACAGTTTATGAGGGATTTGTTTTCTGTGACTGCAGGTATACTCCATCTGCTAATGGTTAATGCTATATCAATCGCTATGCATCGCACATGCTAGTTTTCCATTCTCAGAACTTGCTTATATTAGCATCAGCATCCTGGCAGCTACAAGCAAGCATGTTAGTTGGATAAATAGCAGGGGTAGGACACTGCTTTAGAAATATGTACCCAGGGACCCAGTCTCTTTAATGGGGTTAGACGGTGGTAGGAAGTGAGGGGCTGTCTACCGTCTCAGCCTTCTGCTCTGGTGAGCGACAGAGGAAGAGGCGTCTGCCCAGGCTCTTGAAAGCAAACCTAAAGTACATGATGTGGCCCATGGCCACAAAGGAGACGGAGATGATGACCAGCAGGCCAAAGGCCTCCGGGTTGGGGGCCAGAATCACCATGATGAAGTGCAGCAGGTCCAAGAGGTAGTTCATGGAGTTCTGGACACCGTTGATCACACCCCGCTCCGACTCAATCACATTCTCTTGGATGAGCTGGGTCACTGTGAGGTCAAAGGACCACAGGCCTTGAGGGACAAGAGAGAGAGAGAGAGAGAGAGAGAGAGAGAGAGAGAGAGAGATCAACAGTCATTCGCAATGGTATTTTTACAGCTACTGTAGAAGGCAACCATGACTATGGTTGCAATTATCAGCCAATTATTATTGGCATCAAAGGTTGCCAGTATTGCTCATGAGTATCAGATCCGGGGAGGTCTACCTTTTAATGCCAGTGACTAGTGTAAAAGTTCAACCTGTTGACCTGCTCTTACTAGCTTGAGTCACTTTTCAGGAAGTCATTATCTGAAAAGGTCTTTTACAACCTTCCAAAAAAACGTGAAGTTTACCAACAAAGCATGCATGCTGTCACGTGTCTCTAGTTACTAGTAAGTGTTACTCACCAACTCTAGCAGCAATTACTCCTGCAAATAGCAGACTGACGGACATGTAGGACTGCAGAGGCGACGGCATCTCTTCAAATGGTGCAGCAGTAGAAATGTTCCCAGCCAGGCTGTCACTAGTCAGCACGCCGATCAGGCTGTGGTCAGCCTCGGGCAGGGGGGTCTTGCCCCCAATCAGGTGGCTGTAGAGGTCCTGGAAGGGTGAGACGCTAAGGTCGAAGGGGCTGCCAGGAGTGAAGACGGACACCACGCACAGCATGAGGCAGGAGAGCTGGGCCGTGCCCGAGATGAAGCCTGTGCGAATCAGGCCGCACTTCTTGCGGACCCAGGTGAAGGCAACGGTGCCGCAGATGCCCGCAACTGCCGAGGCACCCATAAGCAGGCTGAGCATTGAGCCGTTGAGGCCCTGCGTGTAGGCGTAGCCCGTGGTGATGCAGTCGAAGCCCAGCACTGTCATGTATAGGAAGGCCAGGGACATGCCGGCAAAGAAAATAGACTGGTTGTAGTAGGCCACCCACCCGGCTTTCAAGGTGCGCAAGGGTTCAGTCACCTGGTAGCAACAGCCACTCTGCTTGGGAGAGTCAAGCTTGGCCACCACTGTGGTGTCATTCATCAGTGGCTGAGACGACTCCTCAGGACTCTGGCCATTCTCCAACTCTGTAATAGGGCAGAAAGATGGAGAAGAAAAAGAGGTTAGGAGTCCGTCTGGACCATTGCACAAGGCACAGGGCACAGGGCACAGGTCCAAGTTCAATGAACCAGAGCTGTATATTGTCAAATATGAAATACTTGATTTTCAAAGTTTAAAGCCAAATGGAATTGCATTTTTAAATGGCTGATCCCAAATTTTATACCAAAAAGTTTGTTTCAAAGTTCTTAGCTGTTTGAAGCGTTTTTAGAGAAAGTACAGGATATGCAGTGAACTAGCCCGCTACCTCTGTGGGCGCTGAGCTGTTTGAGCTCCTGGTGCTGCTCCTTCAGACCAACTTTAACAGCCAATGCTGGTGTCTTCTGGTAGACCTTCCACAGCAGGGCATACTCCAGACACATGGAGCACAGGTTCCAGCCGGAGATGAAGCCACAGCCAACGAAGTGGGAGCCAAAGGACATTATCTGGCCCACCAACATGGGGGCCAGTATGTTGGTCAGCTGGTCGATGATCCTCACTGTGGCATTCATGTCTGTTTGACAGAGGGGGGGGGCAAGATGACAACAAAGATTTTAAGTATGGATATAAAACTGATATAGGACAGTACATTAAGTTAAACAAAGTCAAAAGGAAATGTGATTAATTTGTGACCCAGTGATGGAAACTAGAAATATTTGTATTATATGTTCTATTTATCAACCCTATGCAATGAAAAAAAGAACCAAAAGGCAAAGATAATATTATAATCCTCATATTTTTATCGTTTTTACACTAATTCTTATGTTAGTAGATTTTATTATTCCCATTATAGCACTGCAGATTACTAAAGGTCATCAAGTCAAGACTCCACGCAGCTCAGGCCACTCACTGACCTTTGTGGCCTGTGAATAAATGTGTTAGATAGAAATGCTTGCAATAGCTGTTTTTTTCCCCAGTGTGATAAAATCTGGTCAATGGCCTTCATTCATAAAAAAAAATGAGAATGACTCAGCTTCCAGAAGGGTTCAAAGTTTGCCCCACTACAGCTGACTGGTCATGTGAGGCCTAAATCAATCGGAGCTCGTCGCTGGTACGAGTGACTGACCTGCCAACTTGCTGCTGTCCTGTCCAGCCACAACCACTACCCAGTCCCGCTGGATGGTGATGGCTGTAGCCGTACTAGCCAGGTTAGCGATGTTGGCAATGGTGATTACCAGGATGTAGCAGGTTGTCTGGAAAAAAAAAAAAAAAAGTCATTCTCATTTTGATGAAAAGTTAAATTTGCTACTAGTGGGATTTGTACATCCTTATGAGATCTGCAAAATTAAATTGTCTACATTTTTATTGCTAAACATGAATATATAAACAATGCTGTGATATACATTCATACATTATAAATACATAATATACATTAACTAAATACAATGGTCCACTTCCAAATAAACAATGTCATTCTATGTTTCGATGTCATCCTCTTAAAAATGACTTCTTCAAACTTGTTGAAAAGAAAGAACAGTTGTTGACAGTGTGGTCCAGCGTGACAGCTAATCTAATACTCAACATGTGACCTCAGCTGCAGCAGCGCTAAAAAAACTACTGGGACGACAAAAAAAAGCTGAGCATATTTTGTCTAGAAACGGCAAACACTGCAAAGCTTGACAACCGCAGCCCCATCGAACAAACAGGCTGGCCACTTTGTTTACCGCTCCGTTTGTTAACCGTGGGGCTGCAGCTCTGGTTAGAAGAGCAACAGAATTGACTCAACAGGCCGGGCCACATTCTCTCTCTCTCTCTCTCTCTCTCCCTCCCTCTCTCTCTCTCTCTCTCTTTCTCTCTCTCATGTGATAGGCCTAGAAGAACCTGGTGACTACACAGCCATGAACAAGACACTCAATCTCCTGTTTCACCCCCACCTCCACAAACACTCAAGTACTAGCCATCCCTCTTCTCCCTTTCTCTGCAGACTGACAGCGTCCCACAAGTAAAGACTGCCATGTTGGAGATGTTCACCAACAGAAAGGCTTTTTTTTGTTAGAAACCCGAGTACAACCCAGCATCTCAGCCCCAATCTGCTTTTGGACGAGACCAAATTTGAAAGGGTCGATTTGGAAAAGAGAACCAGGCCCGAATCTTTTTGGAAAAGGAGCTCTTGTAAAGCCACATAGGTCGACAAGTGTAAACAGGCCTGTAGCAGAGTAGCAGAGTGTGGTCCTGTGTCAATTTAAGTTAATATAACAGTCAGAGGTCTTCCCATGATGTAAGTTCACTCCCCTCAGTGAACTGTAAAAGCTATAGTCATCCAATAGTCATAAAGCACATTCACGTGGGACTCCATATCAGTACCGGTAATGGTAACGTTTCAACCCGGGGTCAGAGTGTTGCACTTGGGGAAAATAGGTAAATGCTGTCACTGCTAATTCCCATTAGATTACGATGCAGCAGCGTGAGAGTGAGTGCAGAGAGGATCTTACCAGAATCCATCCATTGTAAAGCACTGCAAGCTCTCCTTTGAACTTGAAAACAATCATCAGGAGGATCCCACACAGTATGACGCAACAGTTCTGGACAATCAGCGAAGTCTGGGCCACTAGGGAAACAGGAGAACAGGCATTAGGGACATTTTGATCAAAAACAATAGATTTCTGTCCGCATAAACTAGTTCATTAGAGCCATTCGACAAGATAGTTGGATCCATTTCCCGCTCTCTAATTTAATCTAACACAATCCTTTCCAAATTCCTGAGTAAACATTCCATGAAAGGTGTATTTAACAGTAAGGGTTGGAGAATAGAACAACATGTATAGACTAGATATCAGTCCATTTACCTGAAATTCAACACTCAACATCTCTAAATATAGGGGATCCAGTCTATACAAGCGCTGTCATTTTCTTCACTGAGAACTTGTGCAACTACTATCCTTCAAAAAGCACCATAATTGCTTTTTGATCATGTTGTAAAACTAGCCACCTTTTGCAAATGTGTAATTTTGCAACAATCTTCATATGTTGAGCAAATGTTCACGCATGAATACACACACACACACACACACACCTTTGAGTCTGGGGTTTTTGTCCACCCAGTCCCCAATGATGGCCCCCAGCAACAGCACGGACCCGGCTACCACCAGCCCGTACACAGCCGTGAGCAGGAGACTGTTTCCGTACAGTTCCACCAGAAAAACGGCGACGGCAAAGTTCCACATCCGGTCACCCTGCACATTGAAATACACGTATTTAGGCGAGGCTGGACGCAGAACATAAGACTGTGGACAAGTTGGGTGCTGGATAAATTATAAGTCCCCTATCTGCTTTCAAAGACTGAGGGAAACGGGTGCAGCTCCTGTAGCTTTGGCATGTGAGCTATTTGTGGAAACTAGTCTTGGGTGATGCTAGTTATTATTACACAGAGAAAAACATGTAGAAAAACACGCTGTATGCTTTACACCTGACAGTAGAAATCAGGGATGTTACAACACATTGTTATTTCACACTTGCTTTGACACAGAAAATAGATAGATAGATAGATAGATATGCAGCTTATTATTTACAAATACTGTCGGACAACACTGTGCTTAATTGTAATTGCTTGATATTTCACTTACCCATGTTGACAGAGCATGCCCCATGTAAATAAGGAATTTTGCAGAGGTGAAGAAGTCTCGGACAGACTCTGTAAAGAAAACGTTCAAACTGTCAAAAACCGTTAAAAAAAACTGTCACTAGCCCACTACTGCCGACGGCCAATCCACAGTCCTTTTGCAGGATGTAAACAGTGTGCAGTGACCTACCACAGCATGATTTCTTAGCTCCAGCGTTATCCATTATAAAGCCGTCCAAATAATCAGGTCGATATATATTTTTTTGTTACTCTGCCTTTTGTAAAGCCTGTCGACGCGGGTTTCTACAGCATCTAAGTGTCGACAACGAGCACAGCGAATCCCCCCTATTCTCCCTTCCAAACTTAGCTATCACTGTAGCTGAAGTTGGAAAGAAATATTTTTTTTTGTAGCCTAAAAGGCTGTTTAGATGCAATACAAAGCAATTAAATCAATCCCGTGCAGCTCCAGCAGAAGCTCCGATCTCGCACTGCTGCTGTTTACGAAATTCGCCGCTTATAGAGTGGACACGGCTACGTCACAGCCACGTGACCTGTCAAAACATCATCATTATAACATTATTTACACTAGGCTCAACATCATCTGGGCTGCACAAAAGGCAGGTATGCCTGTTACAATATTATAAGCTCTTCATCGCTTGTTACACAGACACGGTGATCTTTTGTTTGGATTTGCCCTTTCATGCACCCCCACCCCCCCAACACACACACACACACACACACACACACACACACACACACACACACTGCTGCTGCTGCTGCTGCTGCTTTATATTGGAATGTGTTCTTAGTTAATGAGAGCTCAAACACAAAACAGTCAAACAAATAATAGGTTATTAAGGGGTTTTTCCCACAGGAATGATGAGAAGAATTAAATGCCAATCAAGAAGTGGTAAGATATGTTTTCCAAAGGGAAAACATATACATAACATGACATGACATAACATAACATAACATAACATAACATAACATAACATAACATAACATAACATAACATAACATAACATAACATAACATAACATAACATTGACATTATGTACATTTCTATGGTGTCACAGCTCTGCACTTTACTATGTGTCCGAAAGTACTTTGCTAAGTATTTGCTGAAGGTGTGACAGGCAGGTTTGTGTGTTTACTTACAGAGACTATAGGTATTGACTGCAGCTACCCTGCCCCAATTACAGCAGTTTACAGTCGCTTTCAGGCAGTGCGATGCTTCTGTTGCTGAGTTGAGTCAAAGTGGTTATATTAGGTCAGATTTACACAGAAACTGTGTCAGTAATTAAATGTTTGCTTATCTAAGTGGGGATTCAATTGGCTAATTCACTTTAGTGCAATAAAACAATTCATCCATGGATGAGAAATTGTTTTAGATGGTCATTTTACAGTTTTGTATGAAAGTTTAATTAAACTCATGTCCTGGTGTAAGAATGTGCTATGTTTTCATATTCTACGTGAATGGATTCTGTGAAATACCAAAGCAGTGAAAAAGAGCAAACAAGAGAAGAGAGCAAAGAGTTTGCAAAACGTTAAAGATTAACTGAACTGCAACGTGCATGTGATGCCGCAAAACAGTCATTGTATTGAAATCGTATTGGAAATTTTATCTCTGAGTTATCCTTGACCTTGAGAAGCTATTTACCAAGAAAATGTCCCAGTATATACACCCACACAATCCCGATTTGCAATGGACAAAGACTGTACAAAGCACACATTTGGATGACTTGCATTTGTCCATCTATGTCAACAGAGCAGAATCATAACTATAATTACTAGTTGTGCGGATGAGCACGCTTTGGCTTGCATCCATAAAAAGTAATAACAAACACTGGCCCCACTGATCACCGGCTCATATATTCCTTTTAAAGTGACATTGTAATGCAATGTACAGTAGACTATAAAAGGCTGTTGTCCTGTAAGAGGGACCCATGAACAGCCTCCTCTGACAGCACCGTTACCAAAGACCACTGATTTGTCCTTCCTCAGCCCTCTGAAGCCTCACGTCTAACAATGTGAAGTGGTTTGGCTTTTGATTTGACTGATTCCCATGAATAATGCCAACACATAGGTTAGCATTCAGTAAGTATGCTAGCATCTTGCGGTAGTTAGTTCATTGTTGTTTTCATGGGGAGGCATTACCACATTGTTACGTGTGACGAATGCTGCAGGCAGCTGATTTCTAATTGGATTTATTTAATGAATTTTATTTTAAATGGATCTGAGGCACATGAGGTTTTATATTCTCACAGTGGTTAAACTCTGCATACATAAAATGTGCAGATATAGTACTCTACTATATTCTGATCATTCCAGTTTATTGATATTATCTCTAGTTGCTGTGCTATGAAAGCTGAAGTATTTCAGTACAAACTAATCTTTGTATTTTGTACATTCTGTTTCTTGTTGATACTGTTGTAACCCCAGATCCCCCCCAGGGATTGATAAAGTATCTATCACATCTCCCCCAACACAAACACCCATACACCAAAAACTACACTAGATTATTGAAACAGAGCCTGCTATTCCTTTTTTAGTGCAATATTTTCATTGGAACCACAGTGATCTAATACACAGTGATTATGTCCAATGGTTTTACAACATACCGTGAAATGTATCAGCTGTAAAGTTACACACATAGATTTTGTAAAGGGTAGGGACAGGAAAGTATATTCTGCTCCAATGTTTATAAATAATACACAGTCACAACTTGTGCATGCATCTGTGTATAATGTCTGTTGTTGTCTGAAGTGGCCATTTGTTCCTCATTTGTTTGGATTAAGTGTTTGGTTTTTCAGGTTGGAACTATGTCATTGCACAACTCTCAAACAAATCTTGGCTTTCCTAACTTGAACTAAAACACAAGGGAGCCAAATTTCCAGAATGCATTCTAACAGATTTTGTTCATCATAGTGGCTTTTTAACTTTTTGAAAAGTGCTGTACAAATACGTTTATTTTTCTTCTTCTTAGTATCATTATTATTATTATTAGTAGTTGTCATATAGTAATACATATTGTGTAGGATTAAGTGAGACAAGTAATAAGTAATAATGTGAGGGTTTTAGTTCTATATCTTATTATATATATGTATATAATATGTATATCTTAAATTAATATATCTTATATTTTAAATATTAAAACCTCAACGTATGACAAAGTTATGATGTAGTCATTAGCCAAAAAGCATCATCACCATGTTATCTATCCTGTATTCCAAACCAAACTCCAAACCCGTGGTGTTCTTCACAACATCCAATTTGTAGACGAACACAAAGATGTTAAAAAAAGTGATTCTGATTCATTCTTTGGACGCCAAACACCTAGGTGGATTTTTTTTAACCACAAGCAACAACTACTCTGCCCAGTCTCATTACATGAGGGAGCATAACGGACACTGACAAGAAACTTTGTTTATAAGCAAATATTTTGAGCTCAGCGATGACAATAGGCATCTCTAGCCCATTGTGATCTATTCATGCATTACAGAGAGCACTCGGCCGTTTGAAAGTCTACACCTATTGAGGAGGTAAAAACAGATTACCAGCGGCACTATTAGTGGGCTAGTGTGTCAGCCAGGCTGAGGCACCTGTCATCAGTGGTCAGACGTGTGCTGTGTCATTTTGCAGTCACGTGACCTGCAGGCATGTCTTCCTGATAGGATCCCTTTTAGCCCAGCTGTGGAACAACACGTCTGTTTACGTCGGCTAAATTTATACTTCCAGGACAAAAATACAAGCATGACTTGCCACTGTGGGCTTAATTGTCTGACGCTCACAAGCCGCAACCCAAAAAGAGACAGAGGTGGGAATGGGAGGCCAAAATCTTACTTAAGGCACCATATATACCTGGCTGGATGTGATTACTCATGAAGCATCTATTCTTCAGAAGACATGGAAGTCCTCTGTTTTTTGCATGTTGTTTGTGTTGAGCTCCCTCACCCTGCTGCAACAGAGCTGAAGGGCAGGTAGTGCAATTCAGGGATCCCTGGTCCAGCTGAACTTGTATTATTCTCAGCTCAGACATTTCACTGAGTGTTACACTGAGTGATATTAAAGGCTGGCCCCTTGTGAGGTCCAGCAAAAAAATCATGACACTGGCTGCAGGAAGAGTAACCATTCCATTTGAGGAACAGGTAACCAAAGAGTCGCAGAAACAATGATTCAAATTATTACCTTTAGCCTAGACTTTGATGTGTGCCTGACAGCCAGAGAGCGATAAACATCAAAGGTCATTGTCTGGCAGTGATGACCTGACCGTCTTCCCCAAATGACAGTCCTGCTTTCAAGGGAATAAAAAGGGTAAACAGCTGACAGCTGTTTCAGATCAATACTAAAACCTCACAGGTCACTGGGCAGCAAACCAACGTGAGACCTCAGACAGGTGTGTTTGTCTGTCACACTGCAGACACCGAGGTTCAATGTGTGCTTGACCGACTGGACCAAGATCAACATTGTGTCATCGGGGGTAATTTCTCTTTACCAAATGTTGACCTCTGTAAGTCTAGCGGATCCCAGATGCTCAAAAATATCTCTGTAATTGTACCAAATGTGAGCGCAAAGGAATAATTGTGTATACACTGTGGGCAGCAGTAGCCTGAATGTTGGAGAGGAGTGCTTGTGGACAGCTCAGTGCTCAGTGGACAACAGTACAGATGTGGTAGTACTGGGCAGCTCCTGGGTAGAAACAGAAACAGGAGAGGTCTTGGTCCCTGCTTTGAGAAAGGCTTCAGACTATTGAATTATATACAGATCATTTCTCAATGTATCTCATTGTTATCTTATTAAAAACTTGGCTTCCCACTTTGGTAGAAACAGACTTCTTGTTCTAACAGGAAATCAAACACAGTACAAAGGGACAATCAAGTGACATTGTTTTGGTGTGAAAAATGAAGCAAAAAGTTGTCCCATGAGTGGAAATCGAAATCAGGTCATCTGGTCACAAGGTATCAAAATATTCATACCCCTAAAAAAAAATGAAGATTAAGGAAGTAGAAAGTAATCCATCTTCCTTCGGCCAGTCATGTTCTGTAGACTTAGCGTGGTGTCAGCTAAAATTGCTGTCCATCTTCATTTCTGAAGTTCTTTTGTGTGACTGGCAGGTCAACTATGAGCCAAAAGCACAACTTTACACTGAAGTCTGTTTGACTGATCAATGCTGCCTGACAAGGGTGCAGGAGAACCAGATCTTAGGCGCTAGAGATGAACTCCTGAATGTCCCTACTATTGTGCATCCCATTTAATGTGTCATTAAGCTCAACATTTAGGAATAGGTCCTTTTTGCTAGTGTAAAAATAATTAATTAAATGAAAACCAAAATGACTACAGACTGATAGCAGACAGTATTTTACTGTCTCAAATAAAGTAGGAGTTAATATGTAAAAAATAATTAAAAGAAAATGTTAATGGACAGTGTGAAAATATATAGCTTACTTTTGAAAGTACACGTATACCAGGAGAGGGCAGTAAAATGAAAAATAAGACCACCTTGCCCGTAAATGCATTCATTTATGTTTCATTAATACTCCCGCACAGTTGGTGGCGATAGCGCGCCAAAAAAATGTTTTCTACCGCCTTTAAAAAATAAAGAAGAAGAAGCAGAAGGCGCTGAACAAGAAGAAGAAGAAGAAGAAGAAGAAAAAAAAACAACGCATTAGTCGGCCGACATGTGTTTACCTCTGAGCTAATGTTAACCCAGTTTTGCTAGCTTCATCCAATTTGCTACTAACTTGTATTTTTTCTTTGTCAACCTTACCTTTTACCAAACATGTCTTCAAAAACCCGAGAAAACGACAATAGTTTTGAAGGACAGTCTACGCTCAAGGAGGAATTCAACAAAAAGGTAACGTTAGGCAAATCATGTTAGCTTGGAAACAGATGGATTTATAATGTGTTTGTATTTCTGGTGCAGTGAATACGACATTTTTGGGTTTGATATTGTAATATAATCTCCTACAAACTGTCATGTCATGTTATTTTACCAAATGTGTGAAATCTTTTCTGTTTTCTGCAGATCAAGGACCAGAAAGTTGTAGTAGATGAGCTCTCCAATCTGAAGAAAAACAGGGCGAGTATCCTTGTGTTAAGAGAAGTATAGACATTGTATGACTGATATTACATTTATTTTGGATGTGGTGTACCCTGGTAACTATGGAAAGGAAACTCTACTTTAGTGTTGTAGTTCATTTTTTTGTATTATAAAACCCATCTTAGGTGGAAATTGCAAAAATATAAATCCACATAGTACAGGAACCAAGACTTTAAGTTGATTTTTACTCTGCATTTCATTTCATTTTTGCAGAAAGTCTACATCCAGCAGCGCAACAGTAACATATTCTTCCTCGCAGACAGAGGGCAGACACTTGGTTCATGCAAAAGTAAGTTGAGAGCCCTGAACTAGTGTAAAGGAAGAGCACTTTAATAGTTTAAGTAAATGATTTAGTATTTTAAGGTAAGTAGAAATAAAAAGTGATCATATAGTAACAAGTGAAATTCTCTGTCCACAGAAGAATTGGATAACATGAAGAAGGATTTGCAGGATATGTAAAGCCGACCCTATCTGAGAGAATTTCACCACAACCATGTGTGGCATTTTTTGTTTGCTGAGGTTGTCACCCACTCAGCTCGAGTGCGACAAGACAGTTTCTGAATATTTGAAAAGAAGGGGGCCTAACTCAAGTCAAGATCTCACTGTAACAGGCGCACATCTCTTTTATCAGTGTGTATTCTCTGCCCACGTACTTCACATGAGGGGACTTCTTACCCCTCAGCCAGTCCAAGACAGTACTGGAAATGTCCTGGTGTGGAACGGGGAGATTTTTGGAGGCTTACCAGTGAGACCAGAGGAGAATGACACTGACATTCTCTCTCAGGAGCTGTCAGCCTGCAACAACGCTTCAGAGATTCTGTCCGTCCTGTCCAGTATACGGGGACCGTGGGCGTTTGTTTACTACCAACAGGATGGAGACTACCTCTGGTTTGGCAGAGACTTCTTTGGCAGGCGAAGTTTGCTTTGGAAATTTGATGTGGAGGGGAACGCCTTGACTCTGACATCTGTGGCAGCCCATGCTTCTGGACCTGATCAGTCTCTATGGCAAGAAGTCCCTGCTGTTGGTGTGTACAGGATTGATCTGAAAGCGCTTACAGAAACTGGCTCTGTGACCTTTGAGGTGTATCCTTGGGCTCACGGGGGAAATGAACCCTTCTCACCCTGCAATGAAACAAAGTGGAAGTCTCTCCCTGGACAATGCACTGCGGTGATGAACCAATCAGGCCTCGTCCTTACCTCACCCACGTGCCCACTCAATATGTCAATCCCTAAGTTATTAAATGAGACGGAGCTTCATCCAAATTCCCATCCATCTGTTGAGGACCTGCAACAGTTGCTAGCATGCAGAGAGAAAAAGAATGAGGTGAACAGTCTTATTGACGTGCTTAGTGAGGCAGTACGGCGACGTGTTCAGTGTCTGCCTTTCGGGGTGCAAGATAATCCACCACCTACTGATGGCCAAGCTACAGTTGCCATACTTTTCTCAGGA
Source organism: Hoplostethus atlanticus (assembly GCA_034670405.1). Taxonomy (NCBI): domain Eukaryota; kingdom Metazoa; phylum Chordata; class Actinopteri; order Trachichthyiformes; family Trachichthyidae; genus Hoplostethus; species Hoplostethus atlanticus. Next base: position 1,869,459 of record JAXDDX010000092.1, read on the forward strand.
GGTATTGATTCAATGATCTTGGCTGCCTTGGCGGACCGTCACATACCTGCTCATCAACCAATAGATCTTCTCAATGTAGCATTTAAACTGGCGGACCCAGTGACGCAGAAAGTGTCCACAAAGAGACCCAAAAAGCACAAAAATAAGCCCACAGATTGTAGTATTGATGCCGTTGATTCCCAACTATCTAGTCCCTTCGACGTTCCAGACAGAATTACTGGAAAAGCTGGTCTCAAGGAATTACAGGACTTAAATCCAGAGAGAAGATGGAATTTTGTTGAAATCAACGTAACACAGGAGGAGCTTCAGAAAATGCGCCAGGAACGCATTTCTCATTTGGTACACCCATTGGATACGGTGCTTGATGACAGCATTGGATGTGCTGTGTGGTTTGCAGCTAGAGGGACGGGTTTCATCATGGGAGACAATGACCAGAGGCTCTTCACTTCATCAGCAAAGGTGAAGTACACTCATCAAACTTTGTACTATACAGAAATAAAGGCTTTCGAGACACAGTTTTCCAATACACAAGGTTTGATGTAACGATCCACTGGGATATTGCACTAGGGTGACACAGAAGTATAGCTTGGATGTTTGAGGAAAGGGGGGTGGGTGAGACTGGGTATGTAATGAACACCTCCAAAAAGGTTCAACAGTAATTTTCTTAAGAAAAAATGTTTAACAAAACAGTTAAAAAAATTCAGCAACCACATGAGTTGGTATTCATGTATGTCTCGCTGCTTTATGACTGCAGGTCATTTTGACGGGCATTGGAGCCGATGAGCAGCTAGCAGGTTACTCCAGACACAGAGTTCGATTTAAGACGTCTGGACACGAGGGACTGATCCAAGAACTGGCCATGGAGCTGGGCAGAATCTCCTCCAGGAATCTGGGTCGAGACGACCGAGTCATAGGAGACCATGGGAAGGAATCTAGGTAGGTGTGGGTCTTTTTTGGGGGCACTTTGCCTTTGTTTGATAGTTAGCAGTAGAGAGAGACAGGCGGCTGTGGCTCAGGAGGTAGAGCGGGTCTTCCTCTAATCAGAAGAGCGTAGGTTCGATCCCCGGCTCCTCCAGTCCGCATGTCGAAGTGTCCTTGGGCAAGACACTGAACCCCAAATTGCTCCCGATGGTCAGGCTAGCACCTTGCATGGTAGCTCACTGCCATCGGAGTGTGAGTGTGAGTGTGAGTGTGAATGGGTGAATGAGAGGCATATACTGTAAAGCGCTTTGGATAAAAGCGCTATATAAAAAATGCAGTCCAGTCCATTTACAGGAAAGATTTGGTGAGAGGTTCAGAGGTCCAGATTTGAACCCAGGATGTCGGGGTTATGTGGTGTGCCTTAGACCACTGAGCCAAGTATTACTTTAGCACTACAATGGTCTTTAATTGCTAAGTAAATGTACTTGCGCAAAGCATTGAACACCAACTGCTACTCTACTCAGCAGGCCAGTAGTAAAAAGTTGTAGTTATACTGGCCGATTGAGGACATAACTGTGTCTGAAACAGCACATTGTGGAACAAATGGATGTGTGATGTCTACACTGGATAAATAATGGTAGAACAAAATTTGAAACAAATACATTACACAATATGAGACATGCTTCATGTTTTATCAATTTTAATTTAATGAAACATAGAGTAAGTAGCAACCAGTTCTTTGTGGTGTATACTGAAGAAATGTATTTTTTTTAATTTTTTTTATTGTCAAAATATATAACGGTACAGGCTGTAAAGGTATTTGTTTAAAAGCTAAAATATTAGAAAGGTTGAGGTTGCTGAGGCCAGTCCCACCAAAGTCAGCATGTTATGGTTTTATTTCAAGCTGCACTCTTTTCTCTCAATTCCATTAATCGTCATATTGCATCAAGGCATTAGACAATGTTATTTCCATTTTAGGTTTCCCTACTTGGACGAGGATGTGGTGAGCTACTTGAATTCCCTACCTGTCTGGGAGAAGGCAGACTTGTCCCTACCGCGAGGCGTTGGAGAGAAACTCCTCCTGAGACTGACGGCGAAGGAGTTGGGCCTCGGCTCCTCAGCCGTACTGCCGAAGAGAGCCATGCAGTTTGGCTCCCGGATCGCCAAGCTGGAGAACAGCCATGAAAAGGCCTCAGACAAGTGCAAGAGACTCCTCACAGGGTAGACAAGTCATTCATTTTAATAGAAAGTGTACATTATAAAAGTACAGTCTATAGTTTTATGGCATATTTACAGTCACAATTCATAATTTACTGTCATTGATATATTCTTAAGATTGGCTAAGATGTCATATTTCAGGTTGAGATTATTTCCTGTGCTTGCCTTAAATGATTTTACATGTGTGGCATAATAAAGATGGTGTTTTCTGTAATTTGTGTCATCTCTACACCATGTATGACTCAACATCTTGAAGTTTTTCTCTGAAATATAGGTCACATTCAACATAGGAAGGCAGGTTTCCGACGTCAAAACGGCCAGCGATCTGATGAGTGTATACTGGCTTCCTGAAATTAAAAAATATACATATGTTGGCTTCATTTATTAAGGAATACGCTGACAAATTGGTAAAATGTACATTGCTGTATATTAGACTGCCTTAAAAATGGACATTGCAATCAAAATGGTTTAATTTTGCAAATCTAATAAGCCTGACACATATTTTTAAGTTATATTTTAGTTTGTAAGCCATTGGTAAAGCAGGAAAATCAACTTGGGTGTGCACAAAGAACACTGGAAATTGCCTGGGCTGCCTCCACAATATGCATTTAGATTGTGAAATTCCTGCCCCTTGATTATTTCCCTTTCAGGTTTTAGCCTAGTCCCTTTCAGCATCTTCCAACAGTTCACACATATTCATGTTTTATGTTCATGGCCATGAAAAGAACCATAGACCAAGACCAGGCCTATTGGATGCTGCAATGTTTCTACCAATGGAAACATTTGAGGGAGGCATTCACAACTCAACATTGTGAATTGGTGAGCAACAATCCATGTGGTAGGCTCGACTCAAAGAGTCCAGCAGAAATTACCTTGGAATGAGCCAAGACACAAAGTTTCCTGGAGCATCTTTCTCTTCAATAGGAGATTCCTATGGGAAAATGCATAATGGTTAAATACAATTTATCCTGAATTCACAACACATGGAGGAATGTGGAGTATTTGATTCTACCTTCTTTTCTTCAAGAAAGGCATTCAAGAGAAGAAGGCTTTTCTTTGAAAGCACATAGAAGCAGGGGCACTGCAAAAACAAGCAATAGAAATGATTAGTTTTGTGTTGCTTTTCATAGGCTGCATTTACACAGGGACAGAAAATCTGATCAAAAGGTATGAAGCAAAAATAGATAGTGTAAGATATTGATTGTGAGTCTATAAAATATTTAGAAGTCAAAATGTGGCAGGACAAAAAAGACTGCATTTGTGGCCAGTCCCGCCCCAATCTGGTTATAAGCCGTTTTTTAGCACAGATCCAATCTTCTCATGGCTGTTGAAACAGGAAACATCAGATTTCACGTGGACCTTCCCTTCTGACAGCCATGTAAAACTGTGAGCTGAACCACAAAGCATTACAAATCAGATGTTTCGTGTCTGTGTCTTCTGCAGAAACCAGGTTACGGTGAACTTACTGCTCTCCTTGAGTTTGTCTCAGAAGGAAGCGGTTTCTCCTTCATACAGAGGACCCGGAGATCTTCATCCACTTCCAATATTCCATACTTGGGGGTCTCTATGTAGGAACATGCATAGTGCCATGACAATCCATCACAAATTCTCAGCATGAAGCTATATTTTACATTTTAAGTGGGGGGAAGTGAACAGCAGAAAACTGGTTGTACTGGGATGCTCCTAATGTGTTTAACTATCAGTGTGATGCAGGGGCATACTGGCAAAAAACAGGCTCAATTAACCGGCATGAGGATGTAGATACCCTTGAAATTCACAAATCAGCACCACTTAGCTACGCTGAAATAATGGAGCACTCACCCTCATCTTTACATTGGTAGGAAAGCACCAGACAGCTGTCCTCACACGTTGTTTGTAAGTCAGAAAACCTCTCTTTCACTGTATTGAGGCTGAAATCTTCTCTGAAGAGGGTGTCACTGTTTCAAATGGAAGGAAACTTTAATCCATTTGTCAAAGAAGACTTAGTTTGACATTATTAGAATTGTCAGTGCACGCTAGCATCACATACCCCCCGATAACGATGACATGATCTTCTATCTTGAAGTGCTTTACTGCAAGCTGCAAGCAGGCCACGGCACCGAGGCGCTCCTGGTCAAATAAGAAATCAAGTTGGCCTTAAAACAAAACATTTGATATTTGACTGGGTACCAATCTGCACAAGCCGAGCCTATGCCCTAGTCCCTTCTCATGTACCTGACAAGGAATATATTGCACAGGACACTCACTAGTTTACTGGGAGGACATGGGACTTCTAAAAGGATCTTCTGATCTACTTGGAGCCGTGCAAATGCTGAACCTCACTAGGAGAAATTACATGAACTATACCAGAGATACAGTCAAGCTGGTCATCACAATTCTGAGTCATGGTCAAACAAGCACATTTTTATTACTGAGCTTTACGAACTTGCAACTATTGGTCAGTTACAATCAGGCTTGGCAAGTTAGTGTGAGGTTAAAGTTACAGTCCAGCCTGGAATAGATCGATGTCACATGACTAAAAAATGTAGGGAACTTTGATTGAAGTTTGCCTAATAATAAAAATGATCTTTTATTGATCTCTATAGGGAAACTCCTTTCAGTTGCCCCCATGCAGGTAGGATAGACTGCAGGGACAAAACCTATGACTTGCTCAAGGACACTTCAGCAGGGCACATGCTTGTCAATGTGGAACCTGAACCCGGGTCATGTGATTGGAGGATGGTCTCTTTAACCACAGTGACACCCTGCTGCCCCCAGTGATTCAGAAGTCTACTTCCCTGGGCAAAAAAACATGTTATGTAACGGATGACAGTGAAAGTAATGGTCATAAAAAAACGTGACCTACATCATTACTCCTTGTCTGATCGCTGAGAATCTTGACATTTGAAAACTCCGCTGCCCACTCTTCAAATGCCTTATGGTAAAGAGCATTGGTCTGTAGAAAAGATAATGGAGGGTAAAGGTTAACATTGGCCGTGGAAGAAAACGCTGCATTCATTCTCTTTAGTGGTTTCAAATAGGGTGACAGCGATATATCAGGGGCCGATATTGGACTTTTATTAAATATCAGATATCGGCCAGAGTGGAGGTTCCTCACTGACCACAGCTATATTAAACACTGTAAAACCTGTAATGAAATGGTTTTTTTTTAGCATATGTATATTGTTTTTCATTTAATTGTTCCATAATGATTTTTGTAAATTCTTAAGTATATCGTATTGTTTCACTGCCTTAAACAGCTGCTAACCCTACAATCATGACCCTGGGTGTCAGTGGAGAGTTTTATTGTAAGATGATGGTCTAAAATGATGTTTCAGAGGCTTTTCAACCCTGACAAGAAGAATATTCTGCGGGAAACACTGAATACTGAATACTTTAAAATTTGGGGGCATAAAATGGTCGAATTCGAATTCCTGGCTATCGGCAACTTTAATGCAAAAATATCTTCCGTCAAAACCCATATCGGTCGAACTCTAGTTACTAATACAAATGACTTACAACAACATAAATGCAGTCCACACACCCAGCGACCGTCAGGGAATGAACCCAGTGTGATATTAAAGCACAGTGGCCCACAGGTAGTAAGGGCTTGGCAGTGCCAGCCAGGTGTCTGAACCGTCCGCTGGTGTCGTTGTCAACATCTCTCTGGAGCCTCGTTCCGTACCCGGCGGCAAGAATGACGGCTTTCATCGACACTAAGTTAGCTAACGTCAAGCTAGGAGAAGCACTGCTAGCTACGGTGGTTATCTGTTAATGGGTCAATAGCGACGTTATAGCAAACGGTGTAGCCTCTGCAATAGTTAGCCGTTACTGCTAACGGAAGGAGTTTTGGACACATACGGACTACAAACCTCTTCCTCTGGTATGAAGCCTTTGGTAACAATTTAAGGGAAACTTTTCAAAATAAAAGCGTTTTACAACTAATTTATTTGTGCGTTCAGGTGCTGGTGGGAAGGTCCGAAATCCGGGACTTCCAAATTGGCTGCCAGTTGTTTTGCTGTCAATCAGGTAAGGCAAATCCAATCAACCAACACAGCCTCATGGAGAAATACCAAAATACTTAACTATTGACTATATAGATAATTTTCTTACGCATTTATGTTATATTTTTCTGGATTTCTATACTTTCAGGGTTTTTTTTAACATTCATTTTGTATTATAAATAACTTTATTATTAATTTATTTGTAATTATGGACGATTCTGTCCTCCATACACATTTACATTGTCCATTTGAGATGACTAAGAATGACAGAATCACACTGAACCATAAAGGAGCAGCGGAATCAACAGAATTGCAAGTGACGATATATTTGTGTTCTGTTTATTGATTTGCTGATTCGGTGACATCAAGGCATATGGAATGCTTTCTTACATTTTCTACAAAAACAATACAGAGCAATTTGCTTGACAAGAGAATTTGAAAAACTTGTGGGGTGTTTGCAGAGGCTATAACAGTTCATTTATTTCGAGTGCATTTGTCTTTAGCAGATTCATTCTGCATCTTCACTGCCACTACCAGCTTCAGGGTCTGCCACGGCGTCTTCAGGAACATCTTTCACCGGTTCCTTTGAGTCTGAAGGTTCAGGATGAGACACTTCCATTGGTTCCTCAGTTGTTTCTGCTTGTGGTGATGGGGTCTCCTCCACTCTTGCTAACTCCACCTAAGCAGAATCACAAATGAGTTTAATTATTGTAATTATTGTGGTCCTGTCTAGCTTGTCTGTCAGCTGTCTAGTGGATAGCTTTACACCAACAATGATCAGTCTGCAAGTCGACTGGATTCCCCTCCCAATTGTAGGGATGGCCAAATATGGTGTTAATCTGCCCCATAATCCTCTAGTGTCCCCAGCCTCAGGTCAAAATGTATCTTAGTTTTACCTGGGGAATAGTTTCTTCCTGTCTCACTGGATCAATTTCTTCTTGCTCCATGAGTTCCTCCTCTTCTTTTATAATGGTTGGGTGTTGCTGGACTGTCAGTTCTGGCTCTTTCAGTGCTGAAGGAAGAGCCTCTGCTACAACGGGGGCAGCTGAAGTGGGTAGTGGTTCAATCTGTAAGATGAAGGAACAGAGGACAGAAAAATAAAGAATGAACGACTTTTGTGATAAACATAAAAAATGAGCATTGGGTTAGTCTGAGGATACAAATAAAGTTTATTATGAGCACTGGGAGCCCTGAATGAACCAAGAAGCAGAGTTGGCAGAGAGATATAACCTGTGTAATACTCATTTACACATACAGTACAAGTTAGTCAATTATACAGAGAAAAAAGTCAATATAAAATCAGTGACACTAATGTGATCTGTGATGTCTTTGCCCGTTACCTCTCTCTCCACAACAGGCTCCGTGGGCTTTGGCTCCTGTTTTTTATTGGCTTCCAGGACTGACATGATGGAGGCAGGTATGTGGGCTTGCTGTAACACAGAAAACAAGAGGTGGAGTTTAAATGAGGGAATTCCAAGAAGAAAAAAACACTTTAAAAGTTTGGACTGCAACAGAGAAAAGTAGTGCAGATGCGTTAGTAAAGGTATAAAAGCCATAATACCCAAGAGGGCTTCTTTACTGCACTTCTCCTCATATATAGCCAGTGTTGTATAGTGCTGTATAGTGTTGTATAGTGCTGTATAGTGCTGTATAGTGCTGTATAGTGCTGCACCCATAATCACAGTAAAGAATGTCCTCTTGGGTATTATTGCTGCATTTGATAATCCATGAGCCCAGACACATGTAACAGCTCTTACCTGATGAGGTGTGAAGGAGTGGACGTGCTGTAGAAGAGGCTCTCTCATCTCTGGGCAGCGTTCAAAAACGCTGGTCAGCTGAGTGGGGGGCAGCTGGAGCAGCACGCTGTACGACTGAGGTTTGGTTCTCTGGCAGCACTTAACAAATCCCTCCCACACCTTGGGATACTTCCACACCTACATAAGAAAATAAGGACCAATGTTACCCACATGTTAGCACGGGTTTATCCGTCGTTCTGTAGTTGACAAATAAAATGATTACAAAATACAAAATAAAATTATTCTCAATGTCACTGGTTTTAGTAGTAGTAGTAGTAGTAGTAGTAGTAGTAGTAGTTCAGGCCTGGAAAAAAAAAAGACTTCCAGGATTTGAATGGCTGTAGGAGCTATGATTGTACAGAGTTAGATGCTGACCTGCTTGACGATGAGGCGGGACAGGATGTTCATGACAAAGCCTCCCAGACGGGGATACATGGTGAGGGACTGGATGACAGTTCGCATCAGCAGCATGGGGAGGGGGCTCTGCTCCATCAGCTGCTGCATCACCACCGCCAGCACCTCGGACGTGTACACGTTCTTCTCCCCAAAGCACAGGTTGGTAGCTGCAGTGCAGAAAGAGAGAATATTTCAACGTCAGCTGAGGTACATAAAAACCAACACAGCTAGGGATGTAATGATCAGTCGACCACCAATCACAATCGGCTGATAGACGTTGTAAATAGGTCATTGGTGATCGGCTGAGCAGTTTCAACTGCCTCATCACATTATAGGCCTGCATTTATGTACTTATGTGCCTAAAAAGGGTGTTTTTATTATTATTATTTTTAAAATGGAAAATGGGCCCATCTGTTTGTTCATTGGCCTTGTTTTCATTTCAGAAAAACATTTGGTCATTTCACATTACTCCTTTGCTGCTTCAATTCAATCTTTTTTCATGGTATTAAGCATACAGAACTGGCAATCAGATCAGTGATCAGCCAATCACACGGTTAGAAAATCAGTAATTGGAATTCTAGGCATGACTAAACACAACATATATAACATGTCCAAAAGAGATTATCCAAAGCTCCTTTCAGTGGCTTAAGTGGATACAAATGAAGTGTGGGTGGCTCCAAATCCCACCCTAGCTACTCATGACCACCCTTTTTAAAAAGGACAAAAAAAACAAGAAACTACATACCACCAACCGTACCAGTGACCGTGCTTCAGAAAGTGCAATATTAGAGCCCTGACTGGTTTTTAGCTTTGGAAAATAGTTCATGATCATACAGAGTGATGGGACTGTCTAGGAGCTTGCTTCCAGAGGAATACTGACCTTTGATGATAGACTTCATGTCACACTTGGTTGAGTCTATGTTGTGTAATGCAATGAGCAGCTCTCCTGGGGTGAGCGGAGACACCGATGAACTTCCCTCACCTGAAGAAAAATACACAACAGTGGAAATACATTTAGATGTTGGCACACCTGACCTCCAACAATGGAAGATATGAGTGACTCTTACTGTGCTGAGTGCCCAAGAGACGGTTGAACACCTCCTTCACTACTATGGGATTGAGTTTGATCAGCTTGGGGAGAGCCAGGATAACCTCTTTCTGTACAAGAAAAAGAACAAGAGTTAAATCAAAAACATTACAACAATAAGTGTGGTTTCACACACAACAGTATCTGTTGTGTGTAACACCGTTAATCTTCTGTTTGAGTTGGCTTCATGCCAGCTTCTTGCCTCATTTTTCAACAAGTGTAAATGCCATGTACATGCACTAAATATAAAACAAATCTATTACCTTTACTAGGCTACTGAGATGAGCTTCAGAACCGTACCTTTTCTAGGCCATTTATGACAGGGATGAGGAAACGGACATCTGGTACTCGTTTGTGGTAAAGGTCTCGCACTCTCTCCACCAGCTCTGGAGATGGAGGCACTGAAAGAAGAGGAGAGAGAAGATAGCACTTGTCTTGCACACTGCTTTTCATCTCTGTCCTCTACTCTTCCATTTCAATTCAGTCGATTCAGGAAGTAGATATTCTTCAAAATTAAAAAACTGGAAGTTCCTTCTAGCATTACAATGTGAACTGCAGTTTAAATGTACATTTTGAATTGAGTGAATTGAAATTACGGACAAGCCATGTTTTTTTTTTTACCTTTATCCGTCAGAATGTGCAGGCAGCGAGTAACTAGAGTCTCTGCTCCTTTAGGGCAGTTTTCAACCAAGAGCAGCAGGTCAGGAGAGTTCATCCCCATTCCACGGATCTATAACAGTGGTGAGAGAACATACAAGCATCAATACAGTTAAACAGGAACACCACACAATTTCCCATTCAATATTTTACTGAAGATGAATAATTGTCTTCCAAACCCAGAAACCAGAAATTTGACATTCTGATGACATTACAGGTTTGAGTCGTGGGTGCGATCACACCTTCGGTTCATTTTCTTTCATCTGAATTATAGTGGAAAAGTTGACTTTGTTTAGGTTCACGCTGCCAAATTACAAGCGAAACAGGGCTTGTGAACAAAAGTCCCATGTTCTTGTTCACAGGGTTTTGGTAACCTGTCATCCCATCAGGTTAGAGATTTTAGCAGCGGGGGGAGTCAAAATAAAACAGATCCCAGTCCCTGTAACTTGAGTTAAACATGAAGAACCAGTTTGTGCTTTACCTTCTCTGGTGTTCAGACAAGTTAAGAACACATGAACAAATAGCCGAATTTGAGCAACAGTCCAGACTGCGGTTAACCTTTGGTTCATTTTGTTATGCTCTGCTTTCCAAGCATTAGGAACTGATCCGTCAACATCCGTCTGTTTATACCCATACAACTGAGCGCGTCTTGGTGTGGTTATTTGTGCACACAGAGTTCAAATGACATTGTTCTCACCTGCCCAAACAAAATGATCTAAAAGGAGTCAATGCTCCAGAGTTTGAATAAACTGCTCCAAACATGCTTTTGCTGATTGTCTTAGTCAGTACTAATAATATGAACAATGAATTCTTTAACTGAGTGATAATCCTCTTTAAGAGGAACAAATATTGAGTGAAGCCTAGGATAAGATAGTGAGGAATCACTTACAGGCTGCTCTATGACTCGAAGCACGCTGCGTTTGATGTCAGCGATGGCCTCCGTGTAGACAGAGGCCAGCTCATGGACCAGCCGGTGGTTTAGAGGCAGCAGGGAGAGGTAGAGGAACAGGCACTGTCTCACTGTCTCCTCAGTCCAGGGGGCAGCCACCTCTGTGTCAACATCCACAAAAATACACCTCAGGGTTAGAGAAGTGGACTTGTGATTGCAAGGTTGCTAGTTTGAATCCCCAGAAAGGTTGGGAAAATCTGGGCAAGGAACGTGAATGAGAACTGCTCTCCCCTCCCTCAACAACTACCAGCGTTTCCTGAGGGAACTGTATTAGTCCTAACCTAAATAAATATTGGTTTTTCTACCTGCCATTTCTGTTTGATATGCAAGGGTAAATGTACTATTAGTTTGTTTTGCAGTATACCAGTAAATACAGGGAGGAAGAGAGGGAGGGAGGGAGGGAAATGATTTGAGGTCGCTATTGGACTTACTTAATGGACGTACTTACTTGCTAATGGTATTATAAAGCAACATTTTAGACACAGTATGCTAATATTACGTCTTTAACACCAGCTTGTAAGTTGTAACAATTAACTTCACTCTCACATGTGATGCTCACAAAATAATATACTCCTCATTGGCTGCAATGAGTCACTTTGGCTAGCAGATGTCACAGTTGGAGCCTGTGTTCAACATGGCTTTGGTCTCAATACAAAAAAACACAACTCAAATAATAGTGTTTTGGATTTGTCAGGGTTTTACAGTCAAGGCAGGGTGTTCTTTTGTCAATGCAGCCCACCTTGACTATAAAGCACTCTGGGAAACCCTGAACTACCATTGAGGTGCCTTTGAGCAATGTAATTAACCACCAACTTCTCCAGTGGATTTGCTCAGTGGCGAACAGTAAATGTACAAACAGCTCTAAGGTGAGTGGGGGTAAATATGAGTGTGTAGCAGGATGTAGCTGAGAAACATGCATGTTTGCTCAGCAAAACCTTCTCTGACTAAACAAAGGTAAAACACACGATAGAAGATGCAGAAGTGACCGATACTACTACAGAACTAATGTGTACTTAGGGGATTATAGGCAAGTGAAAAAAAAGTCATGTTATTGTCATCCACATGTAAGGCGAACCTGTGTCTTTGTCAGCCCCAAAGAGTAGAGACGGAGGGTTGGGGTGGACCAGAAGCTGCATGTAGTTCAGGGCAAACTTCTCAATGTAGTCCCTGAGTTGGTCCTTCTCATACATACGCTTAAGAAAAGCCAAGGCAGTGGTGCGCACCTAAACATAAAACACACGATGATTGAAAAATATAAGAAGCACAGGTAATCAATTCACCAAACCACGTCTTCATATTGCACATTAATATCAATGAAGGATAAGCATTACATCACCTTTTCCTTTTCGTGTGAGCTAAGGTCCAGAAGCACATGGAGATACTGAAACTGCCTTGAGGGCCGTTTGACGATCAGTTCCTTCAGAGTAGTCATGCCCAAATACACCCGGGACTGAAACAAATTTAAAACAAACAGTTGAGTCACATAATGTTACGTCTGAGCACTATACAAGGCCCACTTTTACCCTCTGTTGTTTACCTCATCCTCACAGTAACGTCGTATTACTTCCAACGCTGATTCTGTTATAATGGGAGCCTCCAGTACCAGCTTTGTGAAAAGCCTGGAAGAGATGGCGAGTTAAAACAGAATTACACTCAGACATAATGTAAGTAACTAAGTGCTTCTGTGAGATAACATAAGACTATTTCTTTCAGATCCTGTGTATTTGAAATTGTATAATCAAACTGCAAAATTATCTGAAACTGTCTGACATTTTTTTTTTTTTTTTTAAATGGGTTCTTACTTTGCAGCTCATGTTTCAACAGAATCAACAAATAAACCAGAACAAATAAGAGTACTTTTCAATTTTCAGTCATAACAAAACACATACCAGTACACATACAAGCCTGTGCAAGTGAATGTTTCTTACCCATCCCTCTGCTCCGGCTTCTCCTGCAGGCCCGACAGCAGGGTGAAGAGACAGTGGTCATAGCTGTCCAGCAGCCCAGTGGGCAGCTGACTGAGGTAGGTGTTATACTCTTGATAGAGGAGAGAAAACGCCAGGTCACTCCTAGTCCTTATGTCCTCCAGAATGAAATCCAGCACGTCCTCCTTCATCATCCCCTCAAACTGCGCCACCAGCCTGGACAGGAGCTTCACACGGACCTGATGCACAGGTTCAGTGTGGTTATCTTACCTTATAGAACAGGCACTTATTTTGAGCTTGAAAGCTGTTCATAACAAAAGTGCTATACAAATAAAGATTATCATCATCAGTATCACTGGACTTGGGGTGCTGCTCAGAGTCATTATAAGGCAACAAAAGCACATTATAAGCACACTGGGCACAATTCAGACTACTACACTACACAGCGGTATTTAACCCTGTATGCAATTCTATTGCAGAGTTCTTATACACTTATCATTCATTTATGATGCCTCACAATGCACTTCCAAATAAAGTGTTACACCATCTTGGATTTCGGTGAGAGATTTGTCATAGTTTGGTTTACTTACATGGGACATGCCGCTCTGTGCAATAGCCTTTTCTGAATGCAGGATGCGTTTGACTGACATGGAGGATAACTTTTCGATCTGGGTGTCTGATAAAGGCTGGATGACATCTGCCAAACGAAATACTTTTTTCCTCCCACTTGCACCTGCAATTCTAGAAAAGAAAAAAAAACAGGGTAATAAGTGGGGTTTAGACAAAGGTGTGCAAAGAACAAAAACAACATCATAACAACAAAACACAAAAATGACTGGCAACAAGATGCTCCTATATGTGATAAGAGCAGAAATGCTGAGGCAACTCCTTGGGCACTGTTGCCCATCTGAGCTTCCCAAACAGGTTGCCCTGTGTGTCAGTGCCTTAAACTCACTTGGTTTGTGTGGAAGGAAGGATGGGTTCAGGAAGCCTCTTGACAAGGGGAGCCTCGATGACCGGAGCCTTCTCTCCATAACCTCCTACCACAGAGATAGCTTGGCCCAGCATCACAGCTGGTAATTTGCGCTTGATAAGCAGGTCCTTGAAGCCAGAGTCCTCATCGTTGCCTCCCTCTTTACCAACGTCTTCTTCTCGAGCTCTGCACTGCTCAAGTCCTAAGAGAGTAAAACTGTCTTCTTAGTCATCAGAAATAGAGCATTTCTATTTGTTGTAAATAAAAAAATGTAATGCTATGAGTTCTAGATGCTCATGTCTTTCTGTTACCTACCTGGACCAATCCCGGCTGCAGTCATCTGTGTGGCCATCAGCCTGGCCAGATGTTTAATTTGGGCATCAGTGCCTGCCGACTCAACTGGTGTGTATGTGGCTTGGAAGGATGCTGGCATGACGTCTGGCAGATACACCATGCTGATTAGCACCTAAATGATAGGAGAGCAACAGAGATGTGAGCTGAATGGTCATACTGTGAGGTCAGAGAGAGGAGTTAATAAAAAAAAAAAAGGCCAGCTCACCAGGTTGGCGACGTTCTCAGGGCTGAGCAGGGGGTGCAGGAACTCAGCTGTGAGGTCAATAGCAGACTGAGCTACTGGCACAGCAGATGGCTTTGAGACTGAAAGTGGGGCTGGCTCCTCTTTGTCTTCATCATCTTCCATCAGGGCAGGTTCTGAACATACAGAAACAAAGATTGGTTGTTTACTGTATGCAACTGCAGGTCTTTCAGCACCCGTTTGTAAAAATGGGTCTAAGAGGATTCCTAAACAGGTTCAATTTCAAAAGCCCATACTTTTTCCAGACTTCAATTTCTTGATTTGAAGATTTTTTTTGAAGAGTCTGGTGTTCAATATGATTTACGCAGATAAATCATCATCTTGCCCCTACTAACTATGCCATATGACTATATCAACAATGACAAATATTCAAACATGTGACATGACATGGGTCTAAAATCACAGAAAACATGCAGCCGTATGTATATCGGGTTGATTGTATAACAATTTTATAGTTTTCCAAACTTTTTGGTGTGATTTCCAAATTTACCAAGACCTGTAAATCCCCATACATCTCCAGACTTTCCGTACCTGTGTAGGAACCTTGGTCTAACGACTACATGTAATAAGTCAGAACATTTGTGATATCACTACTAACCCATCTTGAGCTTTTTGCCCTCTGTGTATTGTTCGTGGCGAGGTCTTTTGCGTTGCTCGCGTGGCGCTGGTGTAGAGCGGGTTATTTCACTCTGGGGCATTCCCAGGTCCAGCAGGAGAGTGCTGATTTGACCCTGAAACTCCAGGCTGCAGGGATGCTTGAGGACCGCCACCAAGTGCAGCTTCAGATTCTTTCGCACACTGCTAACCTGAGACTTGGCCAGAGTTGGAGGCAGGTTTGCTAAAAAAAAGTAGATATGTGAAATTTCAATTCTTATTTGTTAAATAACCATTAGACAGTATAATACTCAAATTCATGCCTTGAATTCAATTTTCATAACAGATGACTTGACTTTGAGTCAACAGTTGATAATAATACTGACACACTAAAAACTGACAAAAGAAGCTTTACCTCAATGTATACTTTTCTCAGTCACTTATATTAAAGCTAAAGCAACTTAACCTTTAACCATATATTTGTCATTCACATCCAAAATAATAAGAGTATGGAGCCAAAACATGTGTTGTCCAGATACACATTTAGTTCACTGACTCAAATGGGACTCTAAGTGGTTAGGGACTTGACTCAAATTTTCACTGAGTCTTGGGACAACATTGGCTCATTCTCACTTACCATGCAATGTCTCGTATGCCTGCACCACCTCCGACATGAACATTGGCCTCTGGCGGGCGATAGTGGCCAGAGAACCTAGTGCTGTGGTGAGGTTGATGCTGGAAATGGCCGGGTGGACCATGAACTTCAGCAGCTGTTCCAGTGCAGCCTTTCCCTCCTCACACAGAGTATCTGTGGAGGACAATGTAAGGTAGGTTGACTGTCTCTTATATTTGTTAGCATTCAGAGAAAACTACACTGATTAGCTGCTTCAAGCGGAACTACAAAATGACAATTTGTAATGCCACCTTCAAAACTGGATTTATTCTTCAGAAATTTCATTTATTGAAAAAAGTGACAGTCCTCAGTCCTCAAATCAGTGATCCACAGGATCAACCGATAGTCAAGGCAAACAATTAATGTAGACGATGAAACTTTCAACATGTACTGCTATACTGACCATAAGCCGACTTACCATAGCGAATATAGGAGTGATCTCTGGGTATTTTGTCCAAGCTAATGTCACCTTCTTGCCGCTTGGGGATGTCAGAGTCTGACGTCCGCGGTGAGAGAGTGATGATGAGCGATTCTGTAAACTTGATGGCATGAGTGCGCACACCATCATTTTCAGAGTCCAACAAGGCCAGAACGTCCCCTTTCATCTGTGTGACCATATCCCAGCATGCCTCCTGCATCTCCGATACTGTTTTGGCGCGCACCAACCACTGGCATGAAAGAGACAAATAATTATGGATAAAACAAGTCACATGGCATCAAGCACGACCTTTAGTACAAGGTTTGAAAAGACATCATGGAGATATCAGGCCAAATTTATTTTTGGTTTAGATTTGGTTACAAGCTGTGTGTTTGAGGACATTTGATTAGTGAGGCCTGTGTATTTGTCCAAGTTGTACCTGCAGAGAAACTTTGTAAAGCTGAGTGAGCGTAAGGATGGCTTTCTTCACCACGTTGACACTTTCATCCCTCAGCAACATATTCAGGTTAGCGATCAGTCTAAGAAGAAGCTCATTGTCCCTTTTACTGGAAAAGACATGAAGAATTCAAAGTTAGAGAAATGTTTTCTTTTACAAACATGAAATTTATAATCATGTATGGTGGTGATGCGAAAACCATGAACATCTGATCACTCACCATGCTTCCTCTATGAAGCCAATGACAAATTTTCTCACGTCCATAGACTTGTCAGTCTGAAAGGCTATTATCTCCTACAAGACAAATGGGGCAGGGGAAACAGGCTTTAGGAGTTCGAATTTTAACATATTACATATAGATAAAGAAAGCAATTACATGTGGGCTATTTTATATTGAATAGCTTATGCCCTATAGCTCACATTCAAGGACCCTTGTGTATTTCAGGACAAATAAGACACAGTTAGTTAGGAGAGCCACACACATGCTTACTTACATCCAAGAAATTGTCAAGTAGTGATGGATCCTTGTTGATGATAAGCTCCTGGACCTGAAAATTCAAAAAATCATGAATTTTCTCTACCTGTGTAATCTCTGTCAGGGTCACAGGGGGACTTAAGCCTCTCCCAGCATACACGGCGGACAGGTCGCCAGTCCATTGCAACACAACATGTTTAAGTAATGCTTAGAAAACCGTTAGCCTCTATATAAGGCAAAACCATTAGCATTTCACACATATGTGAAGAAAATTAAGTGTTTAGACAAGCTCTGAATGATATCACACCTCTTTTTATTAAAATGTCTGACCTAAAGAGAGAAGACTACTCACCTGTTTGAGGACTGTTAGCTTTTCATCTGTGGCAATCAGTGCAGCCTGATTCAGAAGATCCACCACCTGAAAAGGGAAAACAAATACACCATGAGCCATTCCTTAATAATTAACCCCCAAAACACGCTGATATGAATATATTAAAAAGTAATATGTCACTGCTTTTCCTGCCAAGTGGAGGCTTGCAGGGATGTACTATAAATAAAGCAATAGGTTTTACTGCATCTTTGAAAACAAAGTTAGCAATGGAGCAAATAACCATTTGTCATAATTCTGAGACCATGTAATCATGACAATGTAATTTGTATCAACGTCTAAGGAGAAGTAAGTAGACCATATAACTGCAATAGAGGATGGTCAGCCGTTCCAGATATCACACGGCTAGCTCAGCAGGTGCACTAACCACCTGTCATGTTAGACAATAAGGTTAAGAGGACACCTTTTCACTGGTGGTCATATCGACGACATGGGGTACATCCCCCTCGTCTGCGGAGAACTGGGATTCCATGCTGCTGGTGTTGGCCAAAGACTTTCTTCACTACCTAAATAACATGATCTTCAAAGTCCTGTAAATCACAGAAAGCCGATTTAGACAAATGTTGCAAACGTCGATGTAATTATTTATAATAACTATAACGTTAGTATTTATTAGCAAATGTAACGGTTAAGTCAGTGTTAGCGCCTAAGACGCTAACGCAACCGACATGACGTTAAATCGGTTAGACCTCGACTTTCAGCTAAATGGCTTGCTGGCCAATTCTTTCATATTGCATAATATATTCTGTTAGTTATAAACTTCAGTAACAAGGGCTCAACTATCAAATTAACGAACACGTTAGGTCTGCTAACCTGTTGTTCAAAGCTAACAGTAGCATTAGCCACTCTACAAGCCGCGAGCGAGCTAACGTTATGAGTGATTTACGATACCTATAGCTAATCACTTTTTATTTCGTCGTAACAAAAAACATCAAATGTGACCGATGTGACTAAATTAGCAGCTATTGCTTGTCAAACGAGCACAATAATTATTCTTGCTAAGAGGGCAACCATGTTTACTTCAAACGAAGAGCGATTCCTGCTTTTCTTCTTCTACTAGTATTTGTTCGGGAGTACACACGATGGTGTGTTAGTAATGCCGCCACCTACTGGGAGGATGAACGTCTGTCTGCGCTTTCAGTAAAAAAAATCCTCTCTCTTTTCCATGGTATGTGTACTGATAACAGTAACTGTCATAAAGACAGCGGGGTTGATTGACAGATGACTTGGCTTGAGTAAAGATGCACGCATCAGACAACCGCTTGTGATGGCGTATGTTATTAGATAACATTACAGTAGACATTACAGAAAATCCAATTGTTTCATGTCATTGAAAACCGGACGAATTCCACCATCAAAATTGATAGTGTATATCCGTAGTCTAAATATAAATCATAATTATAGTTAGTTTAAATTATAGTAAACTCAAAGCTTGCTATACTTCATTCAGGTGGAAATTCGTTGAAGTTGAGAACTCGAATGCACGGCTACTGCAATCCAAGTCTACTATATGTTTGAAAAATAGTAATGTTGATTTGCATTTGTATTACTAATTGTCAATAAATAATATCTTGGCCTGGCCATGTGATGTACTGTTTGAGTATAAGTCGATTAGAAATGATTAGACTTTGCTACTTGAAAATACCATTCACCTCTGCTTTGAGGTGGTAAAAAGTACTTCCCATTATTTGAACGCAGCACTAACACCCATCGCTCTGGCCCCCTCACGTGGAAAGAAGAAGAATAATTCGGCTTTGCCACTAGATCAATCTTTAGCTGCTCCTTAGAGAATGAATTGCTAAAGGTGACTGTGAGAGCATCCAGGTGATACTCAGTGGAAATGGGTGCATCATCGGCTGCTGTTAGTTAAATGTCGTAACACTCCGGCCATGTATGACCTTCTGACCCAGCATCTTAGTGAGGATGCCAAAATCTCACACACTTTCACTGCAGTTTGAAAGACAGAGGACTGTGGGGCTTCCGTCATTAAGGTAAGTCGTTAAGTCATTCTCCTTTGCAATATTTATTCATGCTCATTTTCGCAGCTGTCAGATAAAAAAAACATGCATCTGCAAAAAGCATGTTTTTTCGGGAATGAAGAAAATAATGCTTATTTTCTTTTTGATGACCATGTACTTTTGAAATATTACAATGGAGTCTTAAAAGGTTTCAAGGGCCTAAGGGTGATCAGTCTCACTCAAAATTTCAATCCAACTCAGAAAAAGTAAAACAACTGCATTTAGTTTTTACAGTCTGCAGTTTTGCAGTCTGGTCTGTGATGGCAGGTTGTAGTTTTTAGTCTCTAAACCAGTCGAGAGATTGACCTGGTTATAGATAGACGTTGTTCTGGCTCAGGCCATTGACAGAAAGTATGTAATCTTTGTGGTGTTAGCAACATTCAGTACTGCAGACCTTCTCTCCTATGACAACCTTTCACATGTTCTACCTTGGATAATTTGTTTTGTTCATAAAATATTTATATTACACTTATACTTTATAACACTGGTTATGCTCTTAGATGCTTGTTTGGGGATATAACGAGATGCACTTTTTGGTGACTAGTAGTTATGTCATCAAAAACGTTGAAGGCACTTATTGCAAGTTGCTTTGGATAAAAGCGTTTGCTAAATGACTGTAATGTAATGTAATGTAATGATAGTATGCATGTTTTGAACCATCACAACAGCTTAGAGATAAATGGCGGCCCACATATTCCTAAACACTGCAATCCAGGTTTGTATAAATCGCTCTACTTTGATATGTTGTATTTTTATATTTTGGCATACCAAATTGGTCTCATCAAACCCTTCCAATCTCAGTGTTTACCTTGCCCTACTAACATTGCAGCACGTGTAGAGTAAATGTGGTGCTCTATGGGAGTCAGGGTCAGTGCAAATACTCCACACTTAGTCTTTCATTATTTCTAAAACCCAGTCTCATGAAAAGTGTTATAAGGTAGCACAGTGATATTTTATGGCTCAACAAACAATGAAGTACCCAGAAGTCTTATGATAAATTGGGGTTGTTGTTTTTTTTAACGAAGGTACTGCTTTCTTCACATCAGGGGCATGCAGAAAGAAAAGTTGCATTCCCAGACAATCTGATTTGGATGGCCAACTTGGACGGAGTATGTCGGCCTCAGCACTGGAACAACAGAGAAGCAGGACCCCCCACCCTGAGGTCAGGCTAGCGGAGGTCCGTGCTCTAAGCTCTCAGCCTCACCTGGGGTCTCTGAGCTTGGACCAGAATACTACACAGCAGAAGCAGCGCCGATGACCCACAGCCCAAACTATTTGGTGTGGCATACTGACCAGACTGGCAGCTTCCAGTGCTGTATTGAATAAATCAGGAACGGACTCAGGGACTGAAACTATCCATGTGAATCTTGACAATGACAGATTAAAATCACAGGATGTTGAAAAAAGTGTTCTGTCAAGAGGTTTAAAAAAGATTTAATAATAAATAGCTTCATAAATGATGATGTGCTTCTTAAATATACATTCAGTGAACTAGGAGAAAACATGAGCAACAAAACATTTTTTTTGCACAGGACAAAAACAACTGTCTCTCAATCTGTTATTCTCAGCTTCACTGATGGTACCCTGATCGCTGCTGCCTTCACCTCTGTCGTAATGTCAACACCCAGGGGAGCCCTAGAACACAAAATCTATATGAACCAATGGCAGTTTACTTAGCAGAGCAGATTCATCTGTAGAATTAAACTGTAGAATTTGACAATGTTCTATTTTCATACAACAGGCCACCAAATGTCCTGTTCTAAAATGGCTTCTGTAATTTGGGGCAGGGACTATTTTAAAATGATGTTGGGAAATTATAAATTGGTCTGTGAGAAAAACAATTGCCATGTAACACATCCTTGGAGAAAATGTTAAAATGAGGCCTGAATATTTGTATAAAATAATTGCATTGCTTGTTTTTAACTATGGAAGCCACTTCAGAACAATGATGGTTTGGTGTCGCAATTGACTTTTCTGTGAAATTTTATAAGGAATGCTTCATTCAGTTTTGACTTACTTTGGTTCATAGCTTACATCCACAGTATGAGGTAGTATCCCCTTCCCTTCTCTCAGTCGCTCAACACCATTCCTGGGAAAAAAAAAAGAGGCTTGTCTCAATTGGACAAGATTCCAAACGTGTCCGATCTCCAAATCTGATTCAAACTGTTTATTGATGGTTTTGCCAATGTACACACCATGCAATCATCACTCCATTGTCAGTGCAGAACTTGGCTGGAGGACAAAGTAGATTTAGTCCCGTCGCCTCAGTGATAATCATCAAAGCCTTCCGGATATACTGATTACTGGCAACTCCTCCAGACACCACCTGGCAGAGAAAGAACCTCTGATGAAAGCTTCAAATCGAAACACATATCCACAATGTGCTGACGCTCTAATTTAGTGGGATTAACAATAAATGCAACAGTAGAATACATTTAAATTCCTAGATCACCAAAATTACAAGCAACTAAAAATTGTGAGTGCAAATGTCAGGGCTTTAGTGCTCTGACATTCCTGTAACCACAGATTGATCATGTCCTAATAAAGTTCTAGGAAAAGAAAAAGAATAAGAGCTAAGGACAGAGATTTGGTTGTATGCCATCATGGTAAACGTTCTCTAACCTTTAATAAAGCAAGAAGACGTTATGGAGGATTACAATTTTTCCAAAGAGCACCCGATCTCAACCCAATTCTGGGAGTCAAAATTGTTATGAAAAGTTTTAAAATAGTGGCACAAGGTTAATGGATACACTGATGTAGAACAATTTTCACTTGCTGTGATTAAACAAAACTATTTTTAACAAGTAAAAACACACACTCACCAAGGTGGGATGGCATGATGGCAGAAGGCCATTTGCTTTACAAAACAAGATGGCGCGGTGCGTGCGCTTTGCAAGGTGAGCGGCGACTGTGTGCTGTGTGGCAGCTGCTATGTCATTTACGCATGACAACAGTGTCCCTTGCTGTATACCTGCGGAAGAAGAAAACTGTTTTGAGGCTGATTATTTTGGTTCCATTTTACAGAAGAATCTAATTTATCTAGACCACAGAGATCTGAAATAACTGGTGAACAGGATGGACATGCTTAACAAAATATGCAGTGATGCAAAACCAGGACCAGGCCGCCATTATTTCTTTATTAACCAAAGTTCAAAAAATAAATAAGGTTGAGAATCACTTATCTTACATGGATATGGTTGTCATTAACCATTTTATGCACACTGACCTTCATGTCCTCTTACCTTCTTCTGCCTCTTTTTTCATTATAGTCATTGTAACCTGGTTCCTTAGGCCAGCGAAAGAAAAGCAGCAGTCATAATTATGTCCCATAGGTGTCCTGAAAGGGAACTTCCTCCTGTCCCCATCCTTTGCCAGAAGCTCTATAGCTTGTCCCCCACTCAATGTGGAGCACTGTGGGTGTGTTATGAGGGACAAACGCCTTGCCACCTGTGAATACACAATAAACAAAGACTCATTTTATTTACGATCACAAATCTAACAGCACAACCAGAAAAAGGAACAATGACCAATTTCTAAGGTTTTCCAGTAATTAAAAGTTCTTACTTTATCCATTGTGTCCCCTGGAGCTTCATCCAGTGTTTGGCCCAAAAGGAGGAAGTCGTTGACTCCTCTGGCCACAGCCAGAAGTGAATGACCACCAGAAATGAGCAGGACCTAGGAAGGGGAAAGCGACAGGTTGGAGCATCCTGACAGTCAGGGCGTGGGCTTCCATGTGATGGATGGGGATGAAGGGCTTGTTGTGATCTCTCACAAACTTCTGACTGAACTCCAGCCCAATACCCAAGCTCAGGGCCAAGCCCGGCTTCACTGTGGTGGCCACGGCTGAGAGCTGGCTTGGGTTTACATCGCTCCTCTCCATAGCCTCCTGGACTACACGGGCTATATTTTCTCTGTGGAGTTGTTGTGCCACTGTGGGAATGATGCCACCAGTCCTGCAACATTCAAGTGAGAGAGATTTAAAAAATAAAAAAATTAAAAAAATCCGTAAATAGTGATGACCTTGAGAAGTGAATCAAATTCTGTGACCCACCTCAGATGCACTTCTTTTTGTGAATGAAGGGATTCTCCCAGAATCAACCCTGTCTCGTCCATCACAGCAGCGCCAGTATCATCACAGCTTGTCTCGATGCCCAAAACGAGTCTGGGGCCGGTGGCATTTCCACATGCAGAAGTGGACGAAAGTTTGTGTCTCAACCGTGGCAGCCTCCGCAGAAGTACAGCCTTTGAAGTGAACATGGTAGGGTGTCTTCTCTTAGCCAACTGCACATCAGTCTAACAACTCAAGGTAACCTGACCAAGTGTCCTCTGCTGTACCAGAAAAGCGCGTTAGAGACAAAAAAATACCAGTAACGTTAGGCCACAAAGTCACTTTAGGCTTCAGGACTATAAATCAACAGACAACATATGAAGCCTTTGTGGTTGTTAAGAGAAAGCAGCAGGTTACTTTGAATCTTGAGTTTTCTGCCTTTAGCGCTGTGTCGCATGTAAATAATCCCGTCTAACAACAAATTAGTGGCGTTAAATTAAAATAGTAGAAAACTGCCAAAAAGACGAGTAACGTTTTCATGGATTATAGTTTAATAATATATGTTTTTATGTTAACGTGTGGACCAGAAAAATCTCGACGAATCAATAAGAAAATAATACATGGGTAAAAAAACCGATCCGTAGTTTTAGGGGGTGTTTTAGTCAGTTGCACACTCGTAAGCATGGAGTCAAGCAGATGAGCCATTCAATGATATAGTCATCTAAATATTAATGCCGCTGTACAAAGAGGTAAACGAGCGTTTTTCAACATTTATTTGACAAACTGCAGCAATTTCTGGTTTTGCCGGTGAGGTGACGGCTGTTTTACAATTTGATATTTCCATTACAGTCTGCAGATACCTACCTTGATGTGAATCTCTTCATTTTGCCACTGCAGCACAATGTAGCTCTGTACTGTTTGATTTATTATATAAAAACAGCCACCAAAAACTACTTTTGTTACATGGTCCATTTTGTTAATATGTTCGACTAAAGGCACTTGAATGTGCGATAAGTAGTATTTACCACTGCAGTGCTCAGAAGTAGGAACTTACGAGGGATTCATGAAGGCACCATAGAGTCCATTCACTATTGTCGCAACAGACAAAGCGGCTTTACAATAGCAAAAGGACAAATCAATACCCCTCTTAAGGGCGTCAGTGAACTTGTAATGGATGCTATGTTCTGGACGATATGAAACTGAATCACGAAAGTGCTTTATGTTTATGTTGTATTTGATGCGGTGGTAGCCCCCGGTGCTATGCGGCTAACTATTAAACAAGGAAGTGCAGCGTTGCAGAAGGTCGCGTGGGAGAGAGGACTACTGCTGTTGATGGAGAAACGTCCTGCCGCTAACATATGGACTGGCATTTTCAATTTGAACTAGGATTATTCAGTCACTAAGTTCTCATCACAGACCTTGGACGTTGTAATGACCCAAGTTCGTGGTGGTTTAAGTTACAAATTATAGTGTTATTTCTAAAGATGACTGTGGTAACACAATCTCACTGTTAGCTACCACCAGTAGCTTTAGCGAGCATTAGCAAACCTGCCAGAAGCCCCTGATTTACTAACGTGAGGCATTTCGTGTCGACTTTTCACGTGGAGGAATGGAGCACCCGGGTAGTATTTTGGAAGAACTGCAGCAATTCGTACTAAAAGACGCTCCACCAACAGTCTATTACATTCCAGATTTCATATCGGAGGATGAGGAGGCCTACCTCTTAGAACAGGTTTATAAGTCGCCAAGAACAAAATGGACTCAGTTATCGGGCAGAAGGCTCCAGAACTGGGGAGGATTACCGCATCTCAAAGCGATGCTTGCAGAGAAGATTCCTGATTGGCTTCAGAAGTACTGTGAGAGAATTTCCTCCCTCGGTGCATTCAGTGGGAAAATGGCCAATCATGTGTTGGTGAATGAATATAAGCAAGGAGAGGGGATTATGCCCCATGAGGATGGCCCTCTGTACCACCCTACTGTCACCACCATCAGCCTGGGCTCTCACACCCTCCTGGACTTCTACCGACCCATCAGCAACCTGGAGGCGGAGGTCCCGCAGACGGAGGAGAGCCGCTACCGCTTATCTCTGTTGGTGAGACCACGGAGTCTTCTGATCCTGCAGGATGAAATGTACCAGCACCTCCTCCATGGTATCCAGACCCACACCCAGGACACACTGACGGACAGAGTGGTGAACCTGCCTGCTGCCGGGGCCCTGCCAGGGGAAACGCTGACCCGAGGCACCAGAGTCTCTCTTACCATACGGCATGTGCCCAAAGTCATGAAGGCAAAGCTATTCCTGGGGAGGAAATGAAAAGAAGTTGCCTTCTAGGACTGCATGTTTACCTGTAGTTGGTTATAACATCACATGCTGTGTTTAAAGACCAGGTTCTATTGACGCCATGAAGCATAACATCAACGGAGTGTCTTACCTCAAGAATGGCATTTGCTTTTCTGGACATTATCAAGGACTGCAATAGAACCGAGATCACAAATTATCATTGGCTTTGCTTGCTGTATGCACTGATTGTTCACTTAATTGTGATTATTATAAATCTACACCGGTCCCTACTTTGCACAATTAATGTTTTAATGCCCAAAGCAACTTCTTACAGTCGATACAGAATTTTGACATTCATTACTTCTTATGTCTTAGAGAGGTAGAGGGTAGCTTGTGCCATTGCCTGAATATTACAGGAAGAAATCTCCAACTGTTTTGCCACTTAAAGGAAATACAATTAAGAACATGGTATGTCATTTAAAAAAGTCCTATACAATTTACAATTAGCTAGTAGTCTGGCATCAGAATATTAAAGTGCATCAAACGCCACATAAATAAGCAATGTCACAATTTCATATTAAGTGAGTGTCGTTACAAGATCACTGTCTCCCGTGAAGTAACGACTGACTGTTACTGTTGTAAAATCTAAAATCTGCCTACAAACAACACTATAGCAGTCTGTGTGCTAAAGGGTCTGTTATGCAGGCCCGACATTTACTGCTGGCTGAGTTTTTGTCCAACATGTCTGAAAGGCATTGTTACGTGCTTTGTCCTGCAAATATACTGACTTTGTTTCACTTTGGTTTACAACAAAATCAACAGGAGGACACTGACGACATGGAGCCACTGTCAAAACGTTGGAAATGTGACACTGACTCCTGGGTTGCTTATCCCGTGCTGTCGGATGAGCAGTCACAAGACACTGAGCTGATTGAGGCGTTTGCTGCGCCGATCACCAACAAGAAAGAGACTTCTCGTCTCATTAAGGAGCTGAATGCCCTCTACCCCTTACCTGGGCTTCAGCACGTCAAGAGGGTGAGGGCATGCAAGGAGAAGGGTAGCCCTCACCCTCTGGAGGTTCTTGTGTGCCTTGTCAGTGATTCACCAGATGTTGACTGTGAGGAGGCGGTCAGCATCGGCTCTCTGTTGCCCACAGATAGAGCTAGACTTGATGGATTAGGGGAGCCTTTTAAGGTTAAGGTCCCTGCATGTCCTCCTTTGACCAGACCCCAGTTTGAGCTAGCAAGCAAGCACTGGCCCACCTCCTTTCACGAAGACAAGCAGGTGACTGTTGCCCTGAGAGGAGAGCTCTTCAGCACACCTCAGAAAGCCAGGATGCAAATGTACATGATGTCTGCTTTGGCTGCTGCTCGAGCAGGGAAGGAGAGGGGGATGGAGGCTGTGGGGGCGGTCGTGGTTGACCCAAAGGCAGGGAGAGTCGTCGCTGTGGGCCACGACTGCCGAGGCGACCATCCGCTCCATCACGCGGTCATGGTCTGCATCGACCTCGTGGCTCGGAGTCAGGGCAGTGGAGCTTGCTCTTTTGACAGATACCCTGCGTGCCACTTTACATTGCCCAGCTCCACTTCTACGCCGACCTCAACCTCGGAGACCTCGCAAAACGTGCCTGTTGCAGAGGAGGGCGGTCAGCCATACATATGCACTGGATATGACCTTTATGTGACCAGAGAACCTTGTGTGATGTGTGCCATGGCACTGGTCCACTCCCGGATAGGCCGTGTCTTCTACGGGACTGCCTCCGCTGATGGAGGCTTTGGGACCAAATATAAAATCCACACGCAGAAAGATCTGAACCATCGCTTTGAGGTTTTCAAAGGAGTTTTGAGCAGGCAGTGTGAGGACCTTAATGGGTTAGAGTACCATGTGCAGAAGTAAAGTATACAGGGTCATTTAGAATTAAAGCTAGTTGGATTTACTTGGTCAGTCGGCCTGGAAACAGCCACTTGTCACAACCAAGACAATTTTGGGATCCCGATTATCAAACGTTTCACTCCAACAATACACAGTACCTGTTTTTATTTCACCATATACATGCAATAGAGCTTTTAGTCCTATGTTGGATTGTTGCATTGCTGGCATATGTATAGTTGAGGACCTATGCCAGGGTTCCCACTGTGGCCCTATGACTTTCCACAACAAAACTGGAGTGCCTCCATGACCTGAAATGTTACACCTTCCTGGTTTGTTAGTGTTGTTTTTAAGTTTGTCGTAGAGACGTTTCCATACAATGTTTAACAGCTGAAAACCAACATGTAATGAATGTGTGAAACAAGTTGTAAAATATGCTGTGGTACAGTGTACTCCTGTAAAGGGACCCATTTGTAAAATTCCCTGATATTGTCTGGAATTCACCTCAAAATTTCATGATATTCCAGAAATTCCACAAGACATGAAACATTTTGAGGGCACAAAATGTTTTAATGAAGTTAGGAACAAAAGGGTTTGAGATTACTATGAGCTATGGCCAATCGAAACAGGACTAGCTGCCTTGGTGAAGTCAATCTAAACAAAGCAGCTACATGAATAGAAGCACATAGGACACACTGCAGACCTGCCTCAGTAAACACTTAATCTGGAAACAATAAATTGTCCCCATTTCTACATACAAGACTTTTTTTTTAAACATACAGGACATAACATTCACAAAAACTATGTACAATCAAAAATGCCTGCCCTATTTGATTGAGTTACAAATGAGAAATGATTCACATAAGGAAATCATGCAAATAAAGAGTATGATTTCATTTTTCACTCAGCATGAATAGGATTGACACCCATCACAAAATGAGAGTGTACCAATAAACAATGAGCCATAGGCTCCTACACTTAGGAAGAAGACATCTTTAAAAATACATTTAGGACATCTCCGTGGCTAGAAATTGTGACTCGTACTCAGTCTTTGTGTCACCGCATGAAGTGAGGGCAAACAAAAAACAAACAAACAACCAAAAGCGTCACCGCTGAAACCTGGGCCCGCCCAGGTCTACGCAGGCCAAAAATTCATCATTAAATATTCACTTAAGTTAGTAATGCATATGGCATTCTGTCCTCTACAAATCCATTCCTTTTTTAAACATTTCACCTTGGACCTAAACGACAGTGACATTTACACAAACTGTACAAAACAGCTTAGTACACACGTCGGTGGTACAGACTACAGGGGGTTAACTCATCTTGCTATGAGGCACAGCACTTTATAACACTTTAATACTTGTTGATGCCGAAGAGTCTCACTCCGTGCAGTTGTGGCAGCTTGGGGATCAGCACACTCAAAAGTGAGGCAGTGTTTATGACAAAGTGTGTTGTGTCATACTTTGTGTAGAAACTTGCCAAGAAATATCTGTAGAGCAAAACAGAAGTTAATTCCAAAATAAGCATTAACACCACATATACTGTACATGCCAATGGTTAACCTGCAGGCCTAGTTTTATTTTGATATACAATTAAGAACAACTACCTGTACAGGGTTCCTGCAAATTTCTACTATTCATTTCTATCACTTTTCCATGACGGACAGCACACTTTCCATGATCAACGTTATCAGTGTCGATGTTGGAATTTCATAATTGTGTTTGAATAGCTGATCTGAATGTCCCAGGTCTTGATTTGGCCTCATGAACACATTTTCATGAGGGTTGTCATTTTCATTAACTTTGTCTGGTTTGCAAAACTTCAAAACACAGCTTTAAAATTTAATTTAAAATGAATTTCGTTAGGAAGTCTGTTCCTGTAATGGACTTGCATGACTATTGTTTTCTCTTGCACTCCATCTGTGATTTGAGCTCTGGTGGTCATAGCAAGTCGCCAAAAGCTTGTGATCAGAGTGTACACTTGCAGTGCATATCAAAAGGTGTAAATTATCTTCAATGACTGTCAAATCTAAAGCAAAAAAATAAAATGATGTATTTAATACATACAGAATAATTGGAGAGATGGTGAAGAACTTTCTGGACGAAGTGAACTGCACGCCATAGTCAAGCTGTTCCCAATGTGTTAGAAGTCTGGCCTTTCCCTGGTCAGGAGTCTCAAAAGGAGTGCCTTTCACTGCATGCATAAAAACATACATCCCCTGTGAAGACAACAAGTGAGCAGTTAGTGCAAGGGGTCAAAGTTTAGAAACATAATCACTGTACAGAGGCTACATATTGTACTACCAGTCAATATGTAGAATGGATTTTTGTTGCTGTACATTTTGTCTCCAAAACAATTTCCTGTTGCAGGATGTTAAATTCACCAGTCCCTACCTCACATCAGCTAGCAACATACAACTAAAGTCTACAAGACTAGATGTGTTGTCAAGAGCCAAACTGATTAACCTCTGGTGGGATGACAGATTATTGCAAACTAACTTGGCTAACACGTGAATTATGTTTTTGTTAATTTGTAATTGGATGCAACGTAAAAACTAACAAAACCTTGGAAATCATTTTTAACTGGAAAAGCTACACTATAGCAGGAGAAAAAAATAAAACATTGATACACAGCCTAGGCATAATCAGCACACTGGGGTTGTATTGTGTGGGAAACAATAGGCTATAGTTAACCTAGCACACTTAGCTGTTACTCTTAGTCGTCCGTACTGCTGCGATATACAATCCTTACTAACTGCTTCACGCGTGGGCTAGTAAATGATGTCATGCACATTGCCCTTGTTTCTTTATTTGAGGCCATCCACATAACAATGAAAGACTAGTCTTGTCTGCAGACATGGTGTGGCGTGAGGAAATCATAATAGGTCACCAGTCAGGCTGTCACAAGGATAGCTTCCCAGAAATACAGCACAACTCTAAACGAGTAGTTACAGCAAAAAGGCTACGCAGTGGGAAATGAACACCAGGATATTTTTTGGCTAAGTGTGCACAAGTAATCTATTGCACTATGAATTTATTTGGGTGCACATTGTTAGACCTGGGATGAAGAAATGGCATAAAATGTAGATAAGAGCGCAAGCAGTGGTTTATCATGCCTTATCCCGTAATAAACCACTTATTCCAATTCATGTAGGCCAGATTAAATATGTGACATCTTGACTAGTGTCATTTAAAATTGTATTTAAAGCACTCTGAAATCAAAATGGTAAATTGTTTTGGAACAGGATTTGGCGACAATCTGGATCACAAACAAAAGCCCATTATGTTTTGCAAAAACAGCTCAGCCAGCAGACGTGACAGTGTGAGAGTATAACTCACAAAATTGTGTATGACATTAGTGAGCGTCCACACCACAGGCACACTGAAGAAGGGTATGCTCAAAAGCACAATGTGAAGCATTCCAACACCAAGAGCGTAGGTTAGCCAGATCCCTCGACTGTTCATGACCCGAGTATTTGGGTTCACCTCACTGTGTGCCACGCCCACGTTCATTTTGGTCTGTGGACAAAAAGAAAAACAGTCATTGATGTGTTTAAACTATATGTCACTTTGGCATAACATTTGTAGTTTTTGTAACGTGTCCCCTCATACGACTTAACTGAGCAGTCAACCTCCAGCTTTGGTTGTAAAACATTCTATTAATTTGTTTTACTTGAAGGCAGCTGGAAAGTGCACTTTGATCAACCAAAACAGTTTTTCTATGTTCTGTGTCACTGTGCTAACATTGTTAGAGACTGAATAAAAGCCAGAATACTGGTCACGAATCCACACTCCAGGAAGCAAGTAGGCCTAATATTAGAAGGTGAATGTTATCAATTTTGCACCAGGTAAGTGTATCAAAAAATAAAAGTGTTGAAGTAAAATAGGAACAAAGGAAAGAAAAGTAGGAGCATACCCTGTGTAAATATATGCCAATGACCATCCATGCTTTGCACAGTTGCACCTTTGCAATAAAAATTTTCTATGTAGTATTAATTAATGTTCAGAGCATGTTACAATATTGAACCTTGGCTTAGCTGTAAGTCCAAGACTGCTAACATAAAAATGCCTTGTGCAAACCTGTTCAACTTTGCCCTCTGGCACACTTCCAGCTGCCAGACTGGATTCAACAAGCAAGGGTTATAATCATTCAAGGAAATTATGGTATTATTATTTTTTTTTTTACCATTCACAACCCACAGTGGACTCCAAAATTCAGCCAATTCAGCCAACAGCCAATTTCACTATTTTACCAGTCAAATTGAATTTTGGCACAGAAAACACCGCCGCCAAAGAAGCTGGTAGTGTAGAGAAATTTACCAGTGAAAACATGCATCATTTAGTTTGCCTGGTGATAATTTCCATTCTCCTTGTAATGCTAATTCTGATACTACTGCTAGTGAGATCCACAGACCTAGACAGTTTCAAGCTACAAGCTTTAGTTCAAAAGTGCATGAAAACATTTTAATAGAGGCGAAATAGAAAGCCATTGAGGCCTACTTCTGGACTTCAGGTACTGTTAGTCAACTGAACTGGGTACCAGTTCAAAGTTGCAACATTAAGCTACAGATATACTCGTACTGTAATGCTGATGACATATGACAACATGGCCATTTGCTTGGCTGACGATTGGGGGTGCCACTAGTTGCAGGAGAAAATTCAGACAAGTATTTAACTGATAGTTATTACGTTAAAGTTATTACTATTAATGGGTTATTGTTCAAACCCTTGTCACTGTCTAGCAATCAGACAAAAAGCCCATGAGGCTTAGTGTATTTGCTGATTATTTGGCGTAGCTATAGCAAATTGCCATGGCCCTGTTATTCTCTGACTGACTAGGGATCTTTTATCTTAACGTGAAGTCAAGGTGTTAGTAACGCTTCAATGACTTAATGCCAAATTACGTGATCTAAAACAGTGGGGCCATGTTGTCCAACTCGCCTTGCTAGCCATGTAAACATGGAAAGCCTCTTAGAATGTTTTCGTTTCCAGGACATAGTCCGAGCCAAATCACCACTATCTATCCACAAACTGAGTTGGTCAACATTAGGGAACTAAGTAACGTTACGTCTAACGACAATTATGTAACATTACATTCACGCAACCCACAGTTGCATACTTACTGAAGTAGGGCAGACAATGGATGTATCTTTAAAACCAAACCGCTACAAAGAAAAGCTATCTCCTTGGTGATGTGCGTGGTTCACAGGCGTAGCACGTCGCAGAATGACAAAAACGGAAGTAGAAGTGGATTCACGACATTCTGAATCCGCCTCGACATCACTTCTAACCAATCACCGATTTAGAATATTCGATGGGCGTAAAGCGCGAAAATGACGTCGTTTCCGCTGTGTTGTTGTTGATGAAAGATCCCACGAGGACAGCCGCCTCAAACCCCCTTGTGAGTCAGTATTTAGTTAACAGGTTATTATTATCGGGGTTCGTAATTCTCCACGCAGCTCGCGGGTTTTGCGAAACTATGGTTAAAATCAGTTTAACCAAATTAGCTAAATTGCAGAGCACTTAGCTAGCTCGAGCTCTACTCCAAAACGCACAGCAACTACCATATTCGTATTTATCAACATGTCACATAACTTCTGAGATTATAGTTGAGCTGTTTTGACTGAAAGAATATAACTAGAGTGTTCTCATTAGTGTACCTACTATCTAACAATGTAACTATTGATGTTGATGATGCGTCAGTGTGCCAGTATTAGTTCATGCTTGTGGATCTGTTGTTCATATGGGACCCCTTATTTAAGAATTCACGTTTTCCCATGACTTACGGCAGTTTATGGACATTTATGAACTGAAGAATTCTCCAGAAGTGAAGACGGAAGATGTAAAATCTGGAGAGGCTCTATAGACATTGAATGGGAAACTCACAGAACGCCTCACAGAATCTTTGTATGCATTTGTACACCGAGAGGAGCTTCTTCTACAATAGTATTATCAATTTTAAATCAGAGAATGTGTCCATGTTTGCTGAAAATGCTTTATCATCTTCCCCAATTTTTTGGCAATTCATTCTGTATGGTGCAGCTCAAGAATTTACGTCTTGATGGCATCGATCATGCCCTGTCTTGCCCAATTACTGTGTTCTTAAATCCCTGCCCGGTTGCGTTGATATGAAACTGGTAGGCCTTCAGAGCCAGATAGCTTGTAGTGAAGTTTTGGCCAAGGTTCAAAACATAAACAATAACAAACATGCACTGCTAAATTAGTTTTTCCTAATAGTGTGTATGTGCTACTGTGAATATGTCTACTATCACTAGGCTGACTGACTGTTTGTCTTAGTAGGTAGCTGGCATCATGAAACAGCTGCCCCAAGATACCGTGCGGCTGCTGTCCAGCTCCCAGGTCATCACCTCTGTGGTGAATGTTGTGAAAGAATTGATGGAGAATTCCATGGATGCTGGAGCTTCAAGCATTGACATTAAAGTGGTATGCTGTCTATATTAGAGATTCATTAGAGAAATAAGAAATTGATATTTTTAAGCAATGGGGATAAGCAGCATTACCTGTTGCAAGGATAGGGCTAACTGGATAATCAATGTGGATAACATAGTGGTCTTGTAGGGGCCGATACCCAATAAATGCCTTCAGGGTACATTTACTGTTTGCTATTGTTTTGCATTTGAAGAGTTGGTCAGATTCTGTAGTAATTTCTTGAAACAGATATTTCTGTATGATTGTAAAATGTTGACAGACACCAGAGGACATGGAGAGTGACCTGGAGATCTGAGGTGATTTGATAGATGTAGGTGCTGTGACTAATCATTTGTACACCGGCAGCGGAAAGATCACACTTGTTAATTTGTGATTTTTGGCTATTTTGTATGAAGACTGTAGGCCTAGTTGATCATATAGTCTTAATATATTGATAAAACAAAACAAAGAAGATAAAAAAACATGAACTGTATAATTCCTGCAGGTCAGTAAAGTAAAACTCTAATCTCTAGTTAAAACCTCATTTAGACCAGATTTTGCTTTCCACAACTCGGGCACAGTTTAGTACATGGCTTGCTCAGTGATTTCCATTCCTGCTGAATTGGCAGCACGTCAGTTTGAGCTGAACAGTCAACCATTGTCTATGTTTTGAATTTCACGTTGCAGGAGAACTACGGGTTGGACCGGATAGAAGTACGAGACAACGGCCATGGAATCAAAGCTGCAGATACTCACGTGATGGCTGTGAGACATTACACCTCAAAGATCTGCAGGCATGAGGACCTGGAGCACCTGGAGACGTATGGCTTCCGGGGAGAGGCCCTGGGCTCCATGTGTGCCGTGGCCGAGGTCAGAAGTATTCATTGATTTTAGTTATTTCAGGACAGTCAACTCAGCACTATAATTTGTCACTGCTTTCCAGGAAGTTCTAGGGTCCAGCTGTTTCAAATCTGAATTCAGACATTGCTTGACGCTGGTTTCTATTCCATTTGGAACTGAGCAATAGGGTAGATCTGATGTCTTATTGTTTTCCTTCAGGTGGCTCTCACTACGAAGACAGAAGAGGATGACATCAGCACCCAGTACATGCTTGATTTGACAGGGAAGGTTGTTTCTCAGAAGCCATCTCACCTAGGTCAAGGCAAGGCACCCCTGATTGAATCACACCCTCATACAAAAAATAATAGCACCGGTGCACAACAAATTGAATGAATCCATCACTTCCTGAGTTTCGTTGTATAGAATGATGTATTGCGAATGCCTTGACAGTATGACATAATTTCTACTTTATAAAGAATGTCATTGTTATTGACTGAATCTGCTGTGGCTGGTAGATGTCTGCAGCCTAGTCACAGAAAAAGAAGATCTCATGCCAAAATGTTTGCCCACCCCTGCCCTATGTGTGTTCCAGGTACCACGGTGAACGTGCTGAAGCTTTTCAAGAATCTTCCAGTGAGAAGGCAGTACTATGCCAACACAAAGAAGTGCAAGGATGAACTGAAGAAAGTGCAGGACCTGCTAATAGCCTACGCCATTATAAAACCTGACCTGAGGCTAACGCTCGCTCACAATAAGGTACATTGGTCAGAAACTCTGCATCGCTATTCAAACTTACATACTGAGCAGCTTTCACTGGTGATTCATGTAGTTATGTAACGGATTAACCAACTTATCTAAATATAGAAGAATACAAAAATGTGTATTTGGCAGCTGTTGTATTCTGTATACCTGAAACACAACCTCTGTACTACTGAAGAGGCAAATTATGACCTATTTTGTCTCCAGAAAATTCAATATTTTTTATATTGATGCGCCATAGAGTTTTAAAATTAGTCAAAGTTCAATGTAACATGAAGATGAGTTTCTATGAATGAGTAGCACATCACCCAGTAGTCAACCGACTAGTCTACTACTGAACTGTTTGGACTACAAAACGCAGATCGTTGTATAAACCCCTTCCCTAGAGGCTAGGACATGGAGATTCCTTTTAGTAAATGTGTTTTTCATGTTCATGAAAGGCCTCTTCAAAAACGGCTTTCAGCCCTGCTTATATTCAGTATTCTGCACGTTCATACAGCGACCACAAGATGTCCCCATCAGTCTTCAGATGTCTCATGTTTCCCACTGGTACTGGCTCGAAAGCCCATTCA
Source organism: Hoplostethus atlanticus (assembly GCA_034670405.1). Taxonomy (NCBI): domain Eukaryota; kingdom Metazoa; phylum Chordata; class Actinopteri; order Trachichthyiformes; family Trachichthyidae; genus Hoplostethus; species Hoplostethus atlanticus. The sequence goes on from JAXDDX010000092.1 coordinate 1,905,782, forward strand.
ATTATTGTTGATATGCTTGGAGTATTTACAATACAGCGTCACATTTGTCTTAACCTCACTGATAACAGTGCCTACCTACGTTGAATGCACTGATTGTAAGTCTCTTTGGATAAAAGCGTCTGCTAAATGACTGTAATGTAAATGTAGTGTAACACAATAACTGATGTAACTATTCCTTGCACTACTGAGAGTGAGTGCCCATATAGAAACCTGGCTTGGATGTTAGAGTAAAGCAGGCTGGTTATGTGGAAGGCTTGATCATCACCCCTCTAATAGTCCATTGAACCTCAAAAAGCGTTTGCCTACAGAGTTTTTGATTTATAAGCTGCATAGAAGGTTTGTGCACTGCTTCCTCTGACAGTGGTGTTCAGTGTTCTATGTTTTTCAACTGATTTTGTATAGACAGTGTCTAAATAAAAGGTTCAGGATTCATAGAAGCCTATCCTGTAAATCATTAATCCCCTTTAAGAGGTTCAATACATTTTCAAGCCAGAGTTTGTTTTTCTCAGAAATGATCACCAGCCTCCTGTTGGCATTTGTTGGCAGTGCCAGTGCAAATTCACAACTACTGGAGACCATCTACATCTACATTTCTAAATGTTGCATCATTGAATTGGCTGTCCGAATGCACGTTCCAGCTAAAATTATTTTTGGACATTCATCAATCTTCAGCTGATATAAGAACTAATTTTACATTGCTGTGTTGTTGACACTTCATCAATTATCAATCATTTATTCAGAGCAATATATTATCTTTTGTTATAACTAGTTATGAAAGGGAAGGGTTTTGACCTTGATGTAACGTTTTCAACCTATGACCCAAACTGAATGGTTTTAGTCTTGACTAATTCTTAATTCATGTTTGGAGCGGAAACAGGTCTCGAACCCGTGATTCATGTCATTTTTATATTTACATTATTGTGTCTACAACATTACATTTCTAGCGGCAGCAGAAAAACGAGATTGAAGAGAGATTGAAATTGATTCTCTCCTGTTTTTCTATTCAGTGGAGGATATTCAGTGGCAGAGGAACAAAGTTAGGAGAATGTCTCTCAACACTGTAAGGCTGTTTTGGTCATGTCCCTCTCTTTTGTCACTTTGTCCTGTTCAAATTCAAAAAAGACAAAAAAGAACAAACAAAAAAAAACACGAACACATGAAACAGGACTTCACATTGTAGCTGTAAAGTGTTTCTCTTGAGGACCTTTTGTTGATGCCCATTACAAATGAGAATAACCAACTAGTGGGTTAGTTGCTGGGTGAGGAGGTTGACAACAGGAGTCAGTTAAACTAAATTTAACTCGCAAACATATCTGCCAGACAAAAACACAACATTTCCATGACTTGTCAATGTAAGAAAAAAATTGGCAACTTAAATTCTATATTTGTTAAATTTTCTAGGGAAAACATCCATCCAATCATCTGGGTCCTACAGGGGGTGCATGTATTTGGTATAAACAGTAGAAAAGCTGTCAGTTCTGTTGGTTTTTGACTGTTATGGTCGGTTACACAGCCTTAGATCAACTGGCAGTGGAATTAGTTAGTAATTAGAAATCCCCATCCCTTATTCCCACAGCTCAGCGTAACTGTTGTAACGTAAATGTGGCGGACTGACTGTGAATACGTTTCTGAACACAGCTGCAGGCCTAGCCCCAGATTCTGTTTCAGACTGCTGCCAGTTTGTACACAAAAGGGAATGGGGGGTCAGAAGAGGGACGGGGTGAGGGGTGAGTCAGGGAGGGGGCACACGACCACCGTATAACTTTCATTGAAACCAATTTCGAGCTTGTCAGGGGAGGATGGTGTCCCCATTTTGTACCATCAGCACTCAGTTGCCCATATCCTGTATCTCGAACTTTGCTCTTCGGCCTGTGTCGTGTTTCACAGCTTCTCCAAGAACTGTTTGCCGGAGTGATCCGTTTACATGTGCCAAATTGCATATTTCATAGCTGAGACATGCCCCGCTGCAGAGTGCATGCTTTCAGAAATCAACACCCAGGAGATATACTCACTGGTGGACACCAACAAGCCCACCCATAGGCGTGAAAATATGTGTTGTGCTTTTTGCTGCTTTGGAAACCCTCACATATCTGACATTTCATATTGCTATTGTATTCAATGGTACTTATTTTCCAAAATGCTATATAGTGTTTTTGGAATAAAAACATGTCTAAAGTTACTGAATATCCATACAATACTTTGTTTTAATGTTGTGCCACCAATCATTTTGTAAGAGGAGATTCTGTTGCCACTGTGTGCTGCTTTCTATCAGCATTTTCCATTATTGCCCCCCCACCATTTAGTGGGAGGCATAATTCTTGAGGACCTTCAAAATTGTACCAGCTTGTACACAAGCTGCTGTTTTTGGCTGTTTGTAATGGTATGATTCTCTTAACATGAGCATTAGAATGTGTCACCTCAACTACTTTCCCAGCAATATAGTACTAATGAGAAAATCATCCACGAAGCAGCTTGAATTACCATTAGTTGGGGCATCAAGTTGAAACAGAATGCCTGTAGTACTTGTAGAATTGAGATAATGGCATGTTGTTGCCATGAACGTGTCTCATGTTCCCTGCCCTAGTTTTTGAAGTAGTCCAGAAAAGCTTAGACATAAAATGAGATGAGATTTCATTTCTGGGATTTGTATCTAAAAAGTTAAACTTCCCCACATCATCTTGAGTCTTTCTACAGAGACAAGGTATGAACCCTGGAGCCTACGATTGGTGGCCCAATTAACTATCTTGACAGGTGGGTATGCACTCTGGTTTTCCTGATGAGGACTCATTGAAGTTGACTGGTGTCATATTGTTCCAGGTGGTGGTTTGGCAGAAGGCCAAGGTGGCAGATCACAGAAGTGCCCTCCTAGCTACACTGGGGTCCAGCATTGTTGCCAACCTGCTCCCTTGCCACCATCTCCAAGAGCAACCAGAGGTGAGTTGAGGAAAAATGCCAAGATGAGACCGATGGATCAGCTCAGTTCTTGTCAAAATACTGTTCAAAAAACTAAGTTTAGAGAGGATGTCAGAGTGTGTTTGTGCTTCATGTTTGAGGAACTATTCTTAAAATTGGTAGGTGTCCCAGATGCCCCATAACAAAATATTGTTCATCAATAACTGGTAGTCAGCAGTCCAAACAGAATAGGACTAGTCAGAATAGCACATCACATTTTAAGAAAATGCATGGTCAGTTTGATATAGTTTGCCTTTTCTAACAGCAGTGCAACACAAAGCAGGTGGAAATCTGTCACATAACAGTATTCAGGTCTCTCTTTTGACTGGACAGGTATTTCTTATATCAGGTTTCATGTTTATCTCTTATTTTTATTGTTTCACATGGCCCATCACTCAGACAAAGTCACATTGAACATTGTGACAAATGATTCCTTGAATTAGGAGAGACTGCATGGAGTGCAGTGAACTCTGGTGGATGAACGTCATGGGCACATAGCATTGCTGAACTGGCACAGAGATGCATTTTACCCCTCCCACCTTATGTGCACACCTCTTGCACTCCTTGCTCCCATACCCTTGCATTCAGTGCTCCCATGCCAATTTGCCCTTCATCGTGGCAACAGAAGGCATAGACTTATCCCTCATAGAAAGCTCACTGCAAAAAATGTCCATCTTAAAGTGTCATTTAGTCTCATATTCAGTCAAGCAAGTGAAAAGCTCAGTTGACAGTTCAGTGAAATAATTCCACTTGTTTCCAATACAGTTTCAGGGGTTTTTGAAAGCAACTGTCAGTATCTTTGGCATCGCACTCTACTAATATTAAGAAAAGGACACTTTCAACAAGGTGAAATGATCTCACCCTCACCAGTGGCAGATTGGTTTCACTTGTTTTAGAACATATTAAGAGTCAATACTAGAATAAATAACTTGATAAGATGGATATTTTTTGCAGTGCAAATGAGAGCATGAAAGTTATGCTTGGCCGTGAGCTAATAACCTCATCATGAACGCCTGGTCTCAAGCCAGCAAATGTGGTCAGTTGGTGGTGAGCCAACTGTTTCCTTGCCCTTTTCTCTTGTGTTTTTTCCTGATGAGGAATGAGTGATTTTTCTTCGCTTAGCTTTGCTGTGCTGATCATAATTGAATTACTGTTGAGCGGTAACTTTCTGCTTGGTCACGGTAGGTGTCATGTGACCGTTACCTGCCGCAAGGCTCCCAACTAATCTGGTCTGACAGATATGGAGCAGCCCTTTTCACCCTGCTTCTCTCTCCTTTTTCTCTTTGTTGTTGTTATTTTGAAGCAGAACTCTGGTGCCCAGTTATGAGAACAACCTTTCACCTTTTCCCCTTACTCCCTGTAGCAATGAAAGAGGTCTTTTCTCCTCTCCGTCCCCGAGACCAAAGCTTGGCGATCACAGAATCCAGGTTGACAATTCCACAGGGGCCTCGCTCGGGGAGAGTTGTTGTAAGAGCCATACCTCTGCAGAACAAAATGTGACACTCCTCTTTGGCAGCGTGACTACACATAGCCACGGCCCTTTGGGGCCAAAGGTGCCACTTGTGGTCTCATAAAGTGACCCTAATGAGCAGAAATGGAGAGAAGCATATGTGCCCCAACCTTAAACAGCAGAGCATTTATTAACTTCATTGGCTTGCATTGCCACTAATAATGAGCCCTGGGCCATGTGAAAGAAATGTGGGGCTACTCACCCCCTACAATCTGTAGAAAATTAATAGCTTTCCATAATGTCAAACTAGCTTACATTCTTCACAGTGTTTTAACTGTCGTTGACAGTTGTTAAACAGTTAAATAGTTCAGTTATGTTGAGTCATCTATTATAGCTCAACTGCCTCAGGTGCTATCCTAGGTGATTAGTCATCAGGTAAGATAAAAGCCTAAAAGACACACCAGCTGGTCGGGCCTGTTCAATGGGAAGCCCGTGTATAGAAGATACATCGTCATTACATTTCAGATGCAATCTCAGAATTGACAGTATATTGAATCTTGACATTTGGCCAGCAAGTTGCATGGAATGAGTGCAGAGAACTTGTGTGGGGATGAAATGCTGCTTCCAGTGCTGACTGCCTATCTGCTTTTGCACAACCGGATTTAACGGTCTCATTCATGGCTGCCGCGTCACACTCATTGAAAATGTCGTAATGGTGAAGTATACGTAATGTAAACCCCTATTGTCCAGGTTTCAAAACTAGGAGAGTGTTCGTTAAAGGTCCAATTAGACGCCCCCTGTGCCAGGCAACTGCTGAGCATGTTAATGTGAAATTGTTTAAGCGAGGCATGCTGTGTGTTATACTGAGTAACTTGAAGCTCTTCCCTGTCAAATTCATGCCTTTTCTTACAAGCTGTTTTTCTAGTGGGGTTTAACAGTTTGGCAGCAGCATGTTTAGAGGGCGACTAATTGGTGTTGAATGAAGACATCAATTAGTCATGAAGCGTGGTTAGTAGGGATAGTATATTTTCAGTTTCGGGAGCATTTGACTCAAAAGGTCTGAACATTTTTGGTGTCATACCTGAAACACACCTTGTAGTTGTCTTCTGTTTGTTTATTTTTTAGATTTTGCTAGATGGCTTTTTGCCCAAGCCTGGAGCGGATTACTCTTCTACCAGCTCAACTGGCCATGACAAAACATTGATATTTGTCAACAACCGGCCTGTTCACCAAAAAGATGTATTGAAGGTAGAATAATTGTTGGATAAATCAATATAACAAATGTGGTTACAGTCAATATTTTGCTTTGATGGAGCCTAACGCCATTCTTTCATTCTTTTCTGTGATGTTTCCCTATCACATGCATACGTTGTCCTGATTTGATTCTCTGGTTGACCGTCAGTTGTTGCGTCAACACTACGCGGCTCAGTACCCGGCAGACTCCAGCCGAAATCGATATCCCATCCTCATGCTTAAAATCACTGTCCCACCCTCCTCAGTGGACGTCAATCTAACCCCAGACAAGACCCAAGTTCTTCTTCACAACAAGGTAGGTATTCTCATTTTCTACCTTTTTAAAAAGTTCTAGTATTATAGGAAATACTGTGAATACAATTAATCGACATTTTCAAGCCAGATCAAAATCAGTACACTTTATTTATTTAATTCATTCAACAACAGAGAACTTTTCAATCATAGTGCAATCTTGATCTGCATTTGTAAAATAAAGCAACAACCTAGACTAGACCACGGTAATGCACGTTAACTTCTGTTTGAATCAAGATGTTTCCCGACTGTGTCATTGCTGCTGTCTGCCATTCAGGAGGCTGTGCTGACTGCAGTGGAGGCATTGCTGGTTTCTCTCTACGGCTATCGGCCCACTACAGAGCCCTCGCCCTGGGGAGCAACTCAGCCATGATACGTCTCCCACTCCACCCAGTCCCATGCAGGCTGAGACTTCACTAGTAGACAACAGGAGAAGTGCGGAGAGGGATGACAATCTCACTGACCGCAATGTCGACGTCTTCAAAGCTGCACCTAAACGCTGCGACACAGCTCCATCGACAGGGATAAGCAGTGAAGCATCAGTGGACCACCAGACCACAAACAGCAGCTCGTCTTCCTCTGTGGCGGAGGACTGGATTGTCAACCAGATTCCAGGAGGGCTGGACTGTAACTTCTCCCTCTTTGATGATGAAATGGCCGTAAGCTGCCCTGGCACAACAGAAACAGGTTTAACAAGCAAATCCTCTAAGACACTCATGGACAATGCAGTAGTGGGTGCAGACGCAGGCCAGTTATCGGCTGAGAACTGGAGTAGCGGGACCGCTTTGACAGACGCCATATCAGGAGATCCCCTGCAGCCCGTCAAAATCCATCAACCCCCAAGAACCAATAATTCTGAGTTGGCTGAGGTCAAAGGTCAGAGCAGCCCAAACAAAAAGATGCTCAATGCCATAACAGAGAAACGGGCTGCTCTGACAGCCTACGACCTGATCAGCAACCGGGCCATGAGGGCGCCGCTGTCTCCTGCTGCTCTGTTCGAGAAGGAGGCCAGAGCGGAGGTCCTGAGGGAGAAACCCACAGCTAGCCTCCAGGATATCAGCGCCACCGTTCATGAGCGATGGAAAAACCTGGGGGAAGAAGACCGTAAGAAGTGAGTTTCCAGACCTTCACCCGCCAAGCATTTGTTTCCATTTCTTGTTATTTGCAAGGCAGAGAGGGGGGAAAAAAAGATTGACCTGTCATTTGCATGTGTAAAACATAGCCTGGAAAATTTGTTGATATGAGCTGTGTTTCTATTTTCCAGACACCTGTGCCTAATATTAGGTTAGGTAGTCAATATTTTCCGCAGTAAAGCAGGTATTCTGCATGATGAAATATTTCCCCTGTTTCCAAAGTATGCCATGTATCCAGAGTATTCGCCGGTCTTATGGTCATCGCTGGTTTCATTTAACATTCATTCAACACTTAACCCCTAAATTACCCATTAGGGTTGTCTCCGTTTCCTGAAGCTAGCCCCTAGACATAGGCACTATGCATTGTGTTTGATGCGTACCAACTTGAACGGGAGGACGACCCTGATGGGTGACGTGCGTCGGTGTGGTGTGGTGAGAGATTGTGTTGAGAAGCCTTTTTGTTTTTATTTGTTTTTATTATTTATGCATTTCCCTTAGTCGTTTTACTATTGTTAGTGTCATTGTATGTGTGTCTTTGGGTGTCGGGGGGGGGTGTGTATTGTTAATGGAAATAGAATAAAAATATGGTTTAATAAAAGTAATCCATACAGTGAAAACCTTTTTTGCTGTATGGATTGTATCAAAACCATTTATCAAATAGACCTATAAGTAAATCTTGTCACGCAGTCATTAGTAACTTCTAACAATATCCAGATGCACACAGACATGCCAGTAAAATAATGTCTATCCACTGAGCCACTCAGCTAGCATCATGGAATAACACCATTACACTGCACTGAAAGCACCCAACCAATTACGTTAGATTACTGCATACCAATTTAAAGTAATTGCAAGGGTGGAAAATGTGTATCAGCAGTACTTGAGGCCTTATGTAAGGTATGGACGAGTGTATGGAAAAAGACATCTGTTTAGAATCCTGCCTTGTGTTACTGCTGTCTTAAACATGAAATAAGATGCTGCAAATATTTGGCTCCTTTCACCGCCACTGTTAAGTGGCACACCACTTCTAGGAATCATACTTACACGAGTTCACGAAACAGGTCAGTTGAATAATGGGGTGCTGAAGTGTAAGCCCTAATGCTTAACATATGAATATTGGCAAATCCCTCAATGCCCAGGAAAGTATCATGTCCTAGCACCCTATATAGACCAGATTCTCAACCAAGAACAAGTTGGCCACCAGAAGCTAAATTTCATTTTGAAACTTATATAGTAAGTCAGTAGACAACAATAGATGGCAGCTTAGCAGCTGTGCCACAAAGAAGAAATTGCTCAACCTAACTGACTAGGTGGTTATCAACAGGCACAATATACACCGATCAGCCATAACATTAAAACCACCTGCCTAATATTGTGTAGGTCCCCCTCGTGCCGCCAAAACAGCTCTGACCCATCGAGGCATGGACTCCACAAGACCTCTGAAGGTGTCCTGTGGTATCTGGCAGCAAGACGTTAGCAGCAGATCCTTTAAGTCCTGTAAGTTGCGAGGTGGGGCCTCCATGGATCGGACTTGTTTTTCCAGCATCCCACAGATGCTCGATCGGATTGAGATCTGGGAAATTTGGAGGCCAAGTCAACACCTTGAACTCTTTGTCATGTTCCTCAAACCATTCCTGTACAATTTTTGCAGTGTGGCAGGACGCATTATCCTGCTGGAAGAGGCCACTGCCATCAGGGAATACCGTTGCCATGAAGGGGTGCACTTGGTACGTTTCAAAGTAACATCCACATGACCCAGAGTTTCCCAGCAGAACATTGGCCAGAGCATCACACTGCCTCCGCCGGCTTGCCTTCTTCCCATAGTGCATCCTGGTGCCATCTCTTCCCCAGGTAAACGATGCACACGCACCCGGCCGTCCACATGATGTAAAAGAAAACGTGATTCATCAGACCAGGCCACCTTCTTCCATTGCTCCATGGTCCAGTTCTGATGCTCACATGCCCATTGTAGGCGCTTTCGGCGGTGGACAGGGGTCAGCATGGGCACTCTGACCGGTCTGCAGCTACGCAGCCCCATACGCAGCAAGCTGCGATGCACTGTGTGTTCTGACACCTTTCTATCATAGCCAGCATTCACTTCTACAGCCATTTGTGCTACAGTAGCTCTTCTGTGGGAGCGGACCAGGCGGGCTAGCCTTCGCTCCCCACGCGCATCCATGAGCCTTGGGCGCCCGTGACCCTGTCGCCGGTTCACTGGTTGTCCTTCCTTGGACCACGTTTGGTAGGTACTAACCACTGCATACCGGGAACACCCCACAAGACCTGCCGTTTTGGAGATGCTCTGACCCAGTCGTCTAGCCATCACAATTTGGCCCTTGTCAAAGCTCAGATCCTTACGCTTCCGACACATCAACTTCAAGAACTGACTGTTCACTTGCTTCCCAATATATCCCACCCCTTGACAGGTGCCATTGTAACGAGATAATCGATGTTATTCACTTCACCTGTCAGTGGTTTTAATGTTGTGGCTGATTGGTGTATAAAGCAGGAATTGTGTGAATCAATTCTTTCACTTTAAGGTATTTGGGTTAACTAGTATCAGGTAGGGTTAACAAGACAACTTGGAATAGCGTGAATTCCAAGGAATGATGGTTGTCACTTTAAGTTTTTGTTTGAATTCTGCAGGTATGAGCAGAAAGCACAAAAGCACCTGGAGCAACATGACAACCGGACCAAGTTGGCCTCTGCTGGAGGTGTGAGAGAGCCTGAGAGGCAGCCGAGTGTGGGCACCCCTAAGAGCCAGCTGCAGGGCCAGAAACGCAAGGCCCCACTCTCCAACCAGCAGCTGCTGGACCAGCTCTTCTCTGCACAGCCCCAGAAGAAGATGAAGAGTCCTGCGCCGAAGCCCTCACACCCCCTCCCCTTCAGCGTGGCTGCCCTTCGGCTGCAGCTTCATCGCTTCTCATCCCAGAGCAGCCCGGCACCACGGGGCCTCCGTCTTGTAAACCGGCTGGCCTCTCAGAGCGCCTGGGTCGTTTTATGTGGTCGAAAGCTCATGTTGTTAAATCCATTTCGGGTGGAGGAGGCCTTGCTCTTTAAGAGACTTCTAGAGAATAATATACTTCCAGCAGTGAGTCTGCAGAACCCCATACAGTTAACAGATGGGTAACATATCACTCACTTCTCACCTACTAGCAAAATGCCAATCCTGACAGTTGTGTTCCTTGTGTAGAACTGCAGGCTCATCCAATTTCTTTAACATACCTATAGCATTTTGAGACAATTTTCTAGACACAAATCAGCCCTAATCCTAGGTTTCTATTACGCTGATCTAATTCCCCAAGATACGATATGTTAAACATCTGCATGTCTCTTTTGTAGAAGTCTAGGGGGGGCTGAATATACCCAGGCTCTGTGCAACATGGAGAAACAAAGCCCTGAGCTGAACGGAGGGGCCTTTTTCTCGGATCCCAGGCTTGTGGCAAACGGGTTTAAAATCAGACTCACTCCAGGTAAAACACATTCTTTTCAGCCTTTTTCAATATGAAATGTTCTTTTTGATAAAGAAATAGTTGTACGTTATTTACATGTAACAACATACAAGTCTACAACACGCCCTATCATTTAGAGAGAAAAGCCGTATTTCTCGATTCATGCTGTTTAAAGGTCTCATGGATTGTCCAGTTTTATTTAACAAAGGTTGGAGCCATTGGCCATCATTAATGTCATAGTTCACCAATCATTTAGAAATGTCAAACATAGAGTCTTGAGTAACCGGATTATAGTCAATTATTTCTGACAGAGTTGCTGTGTCAGTATCGGATTAGTTGTTTTTCTCTGAAAATCTGCCCATCATCCAAAACAATGAACAATGAAAAAGGGATTTACTAGAACTTTTACATCTTGAGGGATTGTGATATAGGACAGAAGATGTATTACACTGGTCTCTGAATTCATTTTTATTATTGTTACTTACATTGTATGTGAAATTTCTCTGTTATTTATTGAATCCATTTTCTTTCATAAGGGATTTTGGCATCCAAGTTTAATTATTACTTCTATATGAAATGACAATTTTGACAAGACAACCACAACACTTTTGAAACCTACTGGATATATTTCTACTTGGACAGACATGCAAGATGTAAGGTATATAAGACAGTGCAAAGTTGTTGTTTGTGTATTTTTTAATCAATTGCCACATTAAGAAATTGCCATACTAACAGTATTCTTATAACTGTAAACAAAACAGTTAGGTTACTATAGTGCATATGATTTTCTCATTATAATCTATCCAAAAGGCATCATTTTGGGGGATCATTCAGAGGCAACCTAAATACTTTATGTTGGTAATTTCTCTCGAGGTTTAGCACTTAACAAACACTTATGACACGGATATTTGGCTGATAAATGTCCATCAAAGTAGGTTTACTGTGTCTATACTGGAAAACAGGATAATACAAATTATAGACCTAATAAATGCACTCATGATCCAGAATTATCGCCAGTCTCCATACATAAGGGCAACTAAACTTGCCAGCTATTTTCCTCATTTTTGTAACGTTATTTCTCCTTTAGCGTGCAAAGTGCATGCAAGGTCCTCTGAATGTTGGTTGTTTTTGGTGCTGAAATGGGTCACCTCAGTTGACATTGGCACTCTGCCAGACAATGTGGTCTCACAGTAGGTTTGTACTCCAGTGTGCAGGTGATGAGAATGGTTGCCCTTTAGGAAATTCTAAGAATTTTCAGTTGCCATTGCCAACCTCAGTGGGTGTGCATGGGACTGGAGGTAGCAGTATGTGAGATGGCTTCATTGCACTATTCCTCCTGAATTTCTCAGGCTTTTTGTAATGATTGATGCAATTGTTGCCAAAACTTAGTATGAGTACACAAATCGTTATGTCTTATTGTGGCAAAACTGCAGAAATTAGTGAAAATTGCAGTTAGTTGTGTAGATTTCTTTACACAAGAATTTTCATAGCCACTCTTTTGGACTGTGCTGTCTTGCACAGGCAAAATATCCATTGCTGTAAGTACCAAGGCAGTCAAAATCGTGCTCTGAAATATGCAATAAATATTGTAATTGTTTCTGCATCTTTAGATTTTTTTAGTACCTTTCTGAATTCATTTAGCATCCAGAGTCATATATCAGAGCTACGAATTATGTGCTATTTGCAGTAATTCCTCATGAAGAGCGAAGCTATCATTCTCCCTCCCTACAAGACAACATCCTTCCAGTCTGCTGAGGGCTTGTAATAGTCATTTAACACTCCATTTGGCCCTTCGCTTGTTTGACTTGGTCACCGGTCCGGGCGTAAACCACAATATTTATTTATTATTCTTTCCTGGAGATAGTAATATTGTCTGGAGTGTATTAATCCTTGTTTTCTGCTTGTTTTGGCCAGGACTCCCGCCAGCCGAGAGACATCTGGAAGTGTCAGCAATGGCAGACTGTGTACCTTTCCTCGGCGTGGAGGACCTCAGGGAGATTCTGATAGCAGTTCTGCACAGGAAGGCTAAGACTGTGCAGGAGTGCCGGCCACTCAAAGTCACAAACTACCTTCAAGTGAGAAATGTCATGAATTGAACATCAGAGTGACATCTGAATTGAGGTCATGTATAAAATGTGTTGCTATACTGATTTATTGAATTGATTTATTGATTGCATTGTGACTGTTCCCCCCAAAGAGTGAAGCTGTTCGACTTGCCCGTCAGTTGCCTGCAAATTTGAGCAGGGAAAATGTGGAGGAAACCCTTTCACGGCTTGAACAGCAGCTTGGTGAGACCAACCAGACCTGCATCCACAGACGGCCATTTCTCCAGCACCTTGCTGACATCCCTCGCACAGACCAGGAAGCTAAGGCTCTGGTCAGGCCTTTGGAGCTGTAAAAAGTAGACACATTTAAGGAAATTCAGTACTGTACATGAACAGTAATGTATTAAATATGACCCATCTTGAAACACCTGTCTCGTTGTTTTAAGCAGTTGATTGTCCTCAAACGATCCTACCTGGATTATTTCCAATCTGTTGTTGTGCTGTTTGCTTCAAACGCAACGTAATAAATGTTATTTTTCACATTTGTGCTTTGGTTGAACTCATTTTTAAGTTGGTTTAAGTTGGTTCATGGTTTAAGTTTTGAAAATGAATGTGAATGTGAAAATGAATAAATGTGAGGGTAGAACTCACTAGTAATGAAGGGCCAATGTGATGGATTCCTTTAGGCATGATGGATGTCATGAGCTGGTAAGAGACTTTATAGTCACTTCATTCAAGTCCAAGTCCAGTCTTTGTGCTTGAGTCCCTTTTTGAAGAATTCTTGCAAATTGACCAATTTTTTGTGACCTTTCAGTCGTCAGCTTGCTCAAATGCCTCAATTACGCCTCAATGAAGGTTAAGCCATATGTGATGCTGTATTATGAGGCTAAAAATGCCATGCATTTTCCAGAAGCTAAATCAGATCACAAAGAGCCTTTATCAAGTCTGTACTCAATGCTAGCCAAAAACAATGTGGCTCAAGCCAAACTATTACGGTTGCTCGCTGGTAAAAACGTAAGCACAATTTAGAAAGTGACCTCAACCTTCTGCAGAGCATGAAAAGAAAAGGGTTTGCTGAGGAAAGTATTACTGGAAGGTTACTGGTTAGAATCCCCAGATTGGAAAATCTGAGTGGGGAAAGTGAATGGGCAACGCTGTCGTTTTCTCAGCAACTGCCTTGCGGTGTCCTACAGCAATGCACTTCACTTTCAGCTGCCCAGTGGCCAGCAGTGGAAGACTGGTTGCACTGGGCAGCTCCCAGGTTTAAGTGACCAGTATGAATGTGAAGCATGAACGTGCAGTAGAACACACCAGCTCAGCAAAACCCTTCGCTAGACAAAGTTTGAAAAAGCCGGCACAAGCGAAGTAAGGGGTTTTTACTTTGACCCCACAGTAGTCTGACTTTGAGCAGGCATTCAGGTGTTTCTTGCAGGTGTTGAGAGTGTAGACAGCGCTGTGGTGAATAAGGTCACTGTTGTGAGGTTTAACATTTATGTGAGGTTTTTTTGTACGGTGGCTGGCTTGGTTCATAAACAATAATGAGATTTAATTGAAATTATAACTTCAAACGCAAGAATCCTCCCACCTCCCTCAGATTCACAAGGCCAATGATGCCAGTCTTCTGCTACACGCTGTTTGGATTATGCCCACGCATTCAGTGTTATGGTTTTGTTGATACATATCTGGCATTGTTAGTTTTTTTCGTGGATGAACAACAGCGGTCTTAGAAATGCCTCTTGCTCTTTGAATTGCAGAGTGACATCTGACTCCCCGACTTGATTTCTATCCAAAAGCTACAGTATCGCGCTACCCCTGAGCCTCATTGTGGCACTTTTGGAATGGGTATTAGTTGGCAAGCTCCAAGGTTGAGATGTGCAGTGTGCCAGCTACTACCCATAATTCCTTTCCCTCAATTAGTGCCAGCTGCTCGGCCTTTAGTATTGACAGATAGTTGTATATAATCCCTGGATGCATTAAATGCTTCAGAGATTTGCACTGTAATTCCAACCACAAAGTTTAGCAAATCCTTGACACTGTGCTAACTTGTAGTGGTGCCACTTCCTAAAGACATTAGCCTATTACTGAGTCATTCTGGTGTTCAGTGTTGCTATCAATTGCAACGTTGTTTTAAATGTTTAGATCACTATGGCAGGATTCTCTCTGTGCTCGGGGTTTCTCGTGGGAAAGCAAGTGGAATCGGGCTTTGCTTGAGAAAAGATTGGCAGCAATTATGTTCTACAGGCATATCATTCTTTTCAATAGACCTTGATACAATGGAAAGTGGTGTCACCACAGCACAGGCACTATGCACATTATACTTCATTCAGATTTTGATTGTCCGTGCTGTATAACAATACATGCAGCAGTTCAAAACATCTTTAGTGCTGTGTAACTGGGTAGCATTGCAGTCCAAAGCATGGTTCACAGTGTGCCAAACCTGACATGCTTTTACTGCACCCCTCACCCTAATTCTTTCTTATTCCGTGCCTTATTGGATCATTACGAAAAAGTGTTATCTTTGATTGGATGACAAGTATACATATAGCTACATGAGGTTGTCACTCACCACCTATTCATATGGACACTGAATCCCACCACAGGGAAAAGTGCAACCCAATCGCTCATCCTATGATAATATTATAGTTAGGACAGTGAAAGGTCAAACCACAGCACACGTCTTGTTTTTCATGGCCTCTGCTGTGAGCCCACAGATGGCTTCAGCATTGCCGCAGGGCAAAGATTCTGTAAAGTGCCTCTGGGAGGGGATGAATGCCGGTGAGATTCCCCCCCCCATACCCCTCCAGGTTGCAATCTTTTTGGCCCTCACTCCTTCATGGACCCTTGTTTGAAACCATGCTTCTTGCTGCTGGATATGTGCTCCTTAAGTGCTTGTGTCCAGAAATGTGTGCGGCAGCAGAATCTGCTCTGTACATGCTGCCTTCGGCACCCAGGGGGCATATCAGGGTGATTGAGGAGGATTAACTGATGATCATCTTTTGAACATGTGACCATACTGTTTAAAAGGTCATTTTCCCAGCTGTCATTCAAACCACCTGTTACACCCTTGTGTGAGTGAATAATGTAAAGTATTATTTGTCAGCTAGGAATGGCTTGTAGATTGTCAGATATCAGGACCCCTTTTGAAGAATGCTCATTTCAGGCACAACGTCATCAAAATAGTTATTTATTCTCCTATTACTCCCCTAATGTGCAAAGCCACTGCTTCTCAGGTCGTATTCAGCAACCAGGGCAACTGTACACCACTTTCACAGCAGAGTAACCCAGCACTTTCACAAAGTCATCAAATCCAAAATAAAATCACATGAACTATATTTAACCCCTTTCCCACTCTATTTTTGGAACTGCTATGAGAAGTAGTCACATACAGTACCTTGCCCAGAGCTTGGTGCAAAGCACCACCTGTTTCTGTTTAGGAATAGGAAACTGGATGTAGAGAATGACAAAAGTTTTATTTCTTTTTGGGGGGGTGCACAAATGCACTTTTGCTCTGGTACTTGGGGGCATCATCAGTGAGCATGTTTCATTAATCATCATCATGCATCGCAGAACTATCCCGTCCCATTCAAACCTTTTTAAATGGGTCTATTCTTTATGATCTCCAACTCATCTCAGTTTTGAGCTTAGTGATAATAAAGAGCAAGCCTGTTTGCACACCATTAATAATTAAAAGAGAACATGTGTTACTGGGGCTCTGAGGTCCGCTGGTGAAGGTAATTGCTTCACACTTACAATTGCAACATTCTGCCAGGACATTCATTAGGGTAATCAAAGCCTGGCTCAAGATTGATTAGAGAGCTAAATCTATAGAGCTCACTCACCACTCAGCAACAAATCTTTAAAGTCCCATCTAGTGATGATAACTTTGGATCCAAGAAACTTATTTACGTAGCACCCATCTTCTTTTCATTTTTTGGTGCAATTTTTGCCTTTATTCGATAGCTAGCAGTAGAGAGAGACAGGAGAAACTGGGTGAGAGTATGTAAGGCACTGGGTAAGGCACTTTGGATAAAAAATGTCCACCAAATGCCATGTTATTTTATAATGTACTGTTTCTCATATTGGGTGGCACGGTGGTTCACAGTGGCTTTGCAGCAACAAGGACCTGGGTTAGATCCCTCAACAGTTTGCATGTTCTCCCAGTGTTTGCGTGCATTTCCTCTCATGTCATGTCATGTGGATTGGAGAGTCTAAGTTGCTTATAGGTGTGAATGTGAGTGTGAGTGACTGTGATGGACCAGCAACCTGGTCCTCAGTCAGTACAGCGTGAGTCTCTCAGTCTGAGAGTTGTGGGTTCAATCCCCACATAGTGTCGAGTACCTTTGTAAGTCGCTTTGGATAAAAGCGTCTGCTAAATGACTGTAATGTTTCCCTGCCTTCTGCAGAATGCATGCTGGGGCATGCTGGGGCAGGCTCCAGCCCCCCGCAAGACCCAGGTAAAGAAAATTAATGAATCAATAACTTTCTCCTATGCCAACATAAATGCTACCTTTTCTAAATGACATCGTATGCCCATGCTGGACATTCATACAGTATAGTTTCATACCATCCACCACAACCTTGTCAGGCATAAACTGTTAAAGCCCCAACTGACAACCCTATGCCAGCTTATAAAGACCTATTTCCTATGCATTGAACGAATGACATAAACAATCTTTGACTCAGATGTGAAGTAAGCGTCTTAAAATCTTTCACCAAACCTCAACACTGCCCATCAACACCAAACTTCACACAAGGACTTAATCAAGCGTCTTAAAACCATAAACCATAACATGGCCCACATGGGACCAACTATAAAGTCTTTGCTGCATCTATAAGCTTTTTTTCAGCTGGTAATTGGTGGTGCCTCGCTGTGACTGTGCACTCTTTTGCTAACCACAGAAGGGCCACTTAGTTCATTTTATGGGCTTCAGGCACACACTAATGTGATGGGTGTTAAAAAGGTACAGGTTCGCAAGTCTAGGAGAATTTACAGCCACACCACATTCAATTTCATGGGTCACAGGCATCCACAGTGGGGTCATCAAGTCTACTGTTTTTAATTTTGAATCACTTGTCAACAACTCCCAGGGCATATTTTGAAATTTTGATATTCCTAGGTATGGTGTATGTATGGTTGAAATTGAACAAATGAAACTCACAGGGCATGTAACCGAGGATGCCTTCTTCAAGGAACTCTTCAACTTGAAACTCTCTTCATTTTATGAGGCAATGTGTGTTTGAGAATGAGAAACAATGAAATCTTAAGTCCTAACCTATAATAATAATTCATAATAATGTGATAACTTTATTGATCCACATAGGGAAATTATGCTTTCAGTGCTTTGCTGAAGAACACGTCAGCAGGGCTTGAATCCTGGTCCTCTGGTTGAAGCCTCTCGGCTGGCCTCATCATTCCTCTCTTGTTTCTACTAAATACTCTATTCTTATTAATGCTACTCTCATGGTTGCTTTTCAAATTAATATGCCATAAACATTTTGAAGCATTTTTAAAAGTTGGATTTCCTTCCATGTGAATAAATGTCAAACCCGTGTCCAGACAGTCTGACTGGACTTATCCACCAAGGCCTAATTCTGGAAAATCCTCAATGCTGCATGAATGTCACTCAACCTGGAGCTTCTTGTATAATTAATTGTGTGTAGTAATCTGAAAAGATGTACCATAAATATTATTTCTGAGATGTCAAAACCTATCCAGCCATCTGACACATACCTGATACTACTCTACATCCGTCTGTGGGAAGAGCATAGGCACATCACTGGGAGACAGGAGGTTTCCATAATCTGCCTTCCCTCAGCCTCCTTGGAGGAACATCTATTCTTCATCACTGTCAAATCACCGTCCCCAGAGAAACCATGCTTCATTGCCTTGGACCTTGGATGGCTTGGGGCCACATTTTTTTACTAGTCACCAACCCCTCCTTGTGAACAAACATCGACACTGAGGCATTTTGTAAACATATCTGGAGTGAACACCAAATTTGTCCCGTCTCCAAACTTCCAGTAGCTTTACAAAGTCATTAATCATATGATAGTTCCCCAGAGGTCACTTTCGTTTTTGGGATAGGAGTAGTGATTCCTCATCCCTAAGTGAAAAAGCAAGCGAAGTGCAGACGGGAAGGATAAATCACTTGAGGAGTGAAGACAGGTACCGTTCAACAGCTGGCCATCTGGCCCTTACCGTGTCCCAGACTGGACCATTTTATTGCTTTTCATTGCTTTCCTTGGACCCAAGAGAGATTTTCACGAACAACCTGTCATCTGGCCTGAGATGCTCATCCTCTGCTGGTTGTTTAAGTGATTACATTGTGCATACGGGTATCTTGAACATCGTACATTGATAAGATTAGGAGTCTTCCCAGGGGCACATTTCATTTACTTAACACAATGCTCATCTGGATAGTGAAAGTAGAGCGAGATGGCGATGACATGCAACAAAGGCTCCAAGCCAGACTCAAACCCAGGACGTTGCGGTTACATGGGTAGACCACTGAGCCGGCAGGACACCCGCTGGATGGCATAGGCTTTTAGAAGGAATAATACATGCCATTAATACAACAGGGTCTCAGTTGCTGACCCTAGAGCTGGATCTCACATTGGTGGCGGTGCAGAATTTGGCAGTGATGTGTTTGTTCTCTCCTGCTTTTAAATGTATGTAAGGTATCCTCTGTTGCTCTGCAAAACACTTTGTAATGAATTTGTTTTGTTAAAGGCATTTCATAAATAAATGTACCTTGGTAACACATGGATAGAACCTACTGTTGGCTGAATCAGGACCTTAAATAGGTCACTGGCCAATCTCTGATTTGAGCCAGAGTGAGACAAAAGGTCTCAGTTTTTGTTGAAGGCCTGAAAAAGATTTGTTTAAATCAATATTATACTGAATAGTCTCATCTTGTCTGCAAGACCTCGTTTTCAACCTATAACCTCCAACCACAAGAGTAGAAGTCATCCATGATTTTTGCACTCGTAGAGGCCATAGGCTGGAGGCTTTGACCATATGATAGTAGATAGTTTTCCACACTATGGGTAGCAGGTGATAGCTTTCATTTGTCTTTAGACGGTTTGCAAGGTCAAGATAAGACGTTTTTTTGGTTGCTTTTTATGAATACAACAGTGTCTTGGTCACTGCAGTCTCTTCGTGCTTTGACAACTTCATCTATCACCATCACTCATGCACCATGTCGTTGTCGAGGAAGTCCTTTCCCACAGAGGGATCTGTCAGCAGCAGCACTTCTCCAGACAGACGGTATCGTTCGCACATCTGTTTAAGGCTCCAGATGTTTTTGAATGCACCTGGCTAGCCCCTCTCCTCCTCCCCACCCATTACCCGTGGCCTCGCACCATGTCCAGGATAGGGTATCCCCCTCCTTTGTCCAGATGTGGGGGAATCTTGTGGCCCTGCCATAGAACTAGAAGATATAGAAAGGTTGCACCTTGAAGCACTTTGGCTGCTATAGAATATCTGATGACTTTGTCAAGAAAATTAGTCTTGTTTCATTCTCTGGACAGTGCACGAGACCTGGAAAGTTCAGCACAGCTGCAATTGGAAATGTCCAGTGAAACATTGCTTTTGCTGTGGTAACACATCAGCTCTGAGAGTCTCATGCACCAAGACCCATTTCCATGACAACATTATCAAACGTAGGCTGTACCAGCCATAGGGTGTGGCGGCCACATGACCACTCTGTCATGAAGACTTTAACGCGAGTGCCCGTTCTATCCGTTCAAATTCTGTGAACCTTGCACAACAGGAATCCAGTCCAATAACGGGGTCTCCAGCTGCCCTGGACAACTCCCCCACCCCCTCCCACCCCATCATCCTTCTTCCCGTTCTCTCACTCTCACTTCCTCACCTGTCAAAGGTGGAATGTCGTTGGCGGATAAAGTTCTCCAGGGTATGACTCTGACAGATGTAGCGATTCTCAGTCCAAATGTTTCCCAGCTCCTGTTCACGAAGAAGCCTGAAACAAGCAAACGACAACAATTACTGCGTGAAGTGGTGCGCCCTGCTGTGCTAAACATCACTGACACAAAACAGGTTGCAATGGTCCAGTCTGTTTCTATAACCATATCGGTACCATCAGCCTGAAGTTAAGAGGATAATGTTGAAAGGAACCAATTTCAGGTGTCTTGGTGGCTCCGTTGCCTGAAGTACACACCATGTGCTTGCAACGTTGTAGGTTCACCTTCAACTCATCTTTGTCTCAAATTAAAAGGTTGGTGCTGGTAAACTATCAAAACACCAATGTTGTGTTTTGTTTCCTAAAGCAGTCGCATGTACACTACCAAGCAAGGTATCCAACCTTTGTTAGATGATGTGACGTTTTCTTGAGTAACATACACAGGATGCAGGACAAGGATGTGTTCATATTCTCCCAATCCTGACCTTTAGGACATGCATAGACAGTAAATGCACCATGCATCATTAGCACTAATGTTAAGTATACTGTTGGAGATTGTTGGTTATTATTAGACTCAGAAGTTAGTTCCACGTCAGATAAACTGCAGGTGGAAACAATACAGTCGCAGGCACCGTTTGTGCTTTGTGGCATCTGAATCAGCATGGAATTGCACGACGGTTGCAATTTGTGATGACAGATAACATGATTGACCACCACTGGAAAGCAATGTGACCTAACCTTGGGACAGAAAGAGATGGCTTTGCACAGTAGTCTTGTGTTTTTATTTTTGCAGCCCAAGGTATGACTTTGTTAATGTTTTAATCTTGTGTATAATTGAAAATCAAGATGTGAGCCAAGGCTGTCTTTGCTAAGCATTTTACAATGTCTGTATCTGTACAGGCATAGCGATATAAAGGTTAATAGCTGAAATGACAGTTTTGATGTAACCTCACTTTCCTAATAATGAAATAATTGTATTTGCCCCCATCGAATTGCTTATTGTCTTGTCTAATGTCATTGATTTTCAAGCAAGTTGGTGCAGATATATGTGGGGTTCGGTGCCTTTGCCCAGAGGCACTTTGGCTGTATTGGTCACTGCCAGTACCAGAGAATGAATGCAGCAACCTTTTTGCTACTATGCAGCTAGCCTGCCACTCAAATGTGAATGCAGTCCCATCATGACAGTGATGCAAGCACTATGGAAACCTTTTGGTGTTGGTATTTGGTATTGATTGATTGATTTATAACGTTATACATATAGTTTTAAGTGGCTGTAAATGCATTCACCTCCAAGAATTCACCCAGGTCATATTGCGTAGAGTACTTCACCTTCACTTTTCCTCAAGACACCTCTCTAGAGTGCAGAGCTTTTCATTCACTTGCTATTTTACACC
Organism: Hoplostethus atlanticus; assembly: GCA_034670405.1. NCBI lineage: Eukaryota > Metazoa > Chordata > Actinopteri > Trachichthyiformes > Trachichthyidae > Hoplostethus > Hoplostethus atlanticus. The sequence goes on from JAXDDX010000092.1 coordinate 1,927,675, forward strand.
GTCACCAGCAGACAGAGATTGCAACAGGAGAGGGGTAGAATTTCAAAACCTTCCCCAGGGAAAAGAAGTTCTGTGGATCCACTTCACCCTGGGTCTAGTGCGACCAATTGTCATGGCAGCTTTCCAGCTCCCAGCAGGAAAGGAAGTAGCTTTCAGGGGCAGTGCTCAGTTCGCCCTCTACTGGGCGGAAGTCAAGCCTCCATGAAGCCGTCAGTCGAATAGGTCATGCTGTCAGAGTACACCAGAGTTCACATCCTCTCATTAGACTGCAATGCTTTCAACATCCCTGACTCCAAAAATCCCTTCACTTGAAAAAGCAAAGTCAGGGAAATTCGGCTGAATTACACTTGCAATAAAATAAGCTTACGATGATGGGATTGTGCAGGTGTAATCAGGTACAACTGAATGTGTGTTGTCATTACTTTCCTGCACACACTCACACATTGCTCATGTAACGGTTTACAACATGTGTTGAAGAAATGAAGATGGCTCAACTGCTGAAGTGTGGCTGTGATGTGACCATGTTCAGGTTCCTGCTGCTCATGTTGTGATAAGGAAACGTCTATGATGGGTTAGTCAGCTGGAGCTGTCTCTGCAGTCACACTAGAAACAAATCCATGCCCCAGTTGGTGCCATTTTATTCTCATGGCAAATTGCGAAGGAATTAAGTTGTATGGTAGAAGCGCTACCTTCAGATGCTGCAAATGATACTTTGTGTTGTGCCTGATATGATTTTGTCCTTTACATCAAGAGAAGTCAGGAATTTACAAGACCCTGGCTAAATGTACTTGAACAGTTATGCAACAATAGCCATGATTTACACAAGATGACCAAATGAGTTTGTCATGAAATGCAGTTGGTAGGGCATAGGGTTTTGACCTGATTGAAAAAACTACTCAAAGAAACAGAACTTAACAAATAAGCTAGAATCTTTATTTGTTAAACAAGTATATAGAGTTGCTGTTGTACATCTTTTTTCGTGCTAGTTTGTGGTCTTATACATTTACCAACAGTGGTTCAGAAAGGCAACTGCTAATGGAAAAAAATGGCATATGTATACAATACAAATTAGCAAACATATCAAAATCAGTTTTTACAACTTTTGTAGCAACCAATTCTTTCTATTGGTGTGCCATAGTGCAAACTGTGTTGTTTGTAAGACAGAGTTGAAGCGTGATCTCAACATTCATACATCTCAATAATCCATTTCTCTGTCTTAAACACATCTTCATGTGTAGGCTGCATTCATTGTGCCTTCAGTTCAAGTCCTTCTGTCCAGTAATGTGAATTTACAATCAGAATAATTCAAGTGTATCGGGCAGGTCAGGCTGTTTTGTTGGATAGTGGAGAGGCTTTATGATTGAGCAACAATGCTCCTTGGTTATGTAGGTTTGTGTATGTATGGCACGGTACATGAAGACCAGTCGAGACCTCAAGCAAAATTTCACTTTGGTAGAACATTTTCACTTTTCAGCGTACACCTTCATCACAACATCCATCATTAGGTACCCTGCAGATCTGTTATCACCAGCACTCAGACTTTTATTCCCCAGCTCTAGATTTTCTAGATTGAAAACAGGCAAAATTCGTTTTTTTTTTTACCTGTGTCTAATTTTCCACGGATTTGTTACAGATGCAATTTTGCTAGCTTTTCAAACTGAAAGTAAGAGTGGTCCCCAGAGCAGCCAATTTTGGTTGTTCGCCATTTTGGAACTCCAATAGAGTTTTGTGTCATTGTTCTACCAGTGTGAAATATCACTTTAAAGAGTCTCCAGCTGTGGTTTTCCAAGCCCTTTCAAAAAGTCCATGAGGATTCCTGGTTTCACTCTGAAAACATAACTCTCAAAATGATTATCACAGATGTATAGCTTAGCAAAAGCTGCAATAGCTTAGAAGTGGGGTAGGGGTTACGGTGGAGTGGGAAAGTGAGGAGTGGACGGTGTATGTGCACGAGTATATTCTGTCAGCATGTTTGAGTAAATGGACAGAGCACAGAACATTGAGACAGATGAAAGAGTTTTTGGATAACTTTATAATTTGTCTACATCCACTCCCAAGTCCAACATGCGTTTGTGTTCCTACATCCATGTGACCTCAAGCCTCTATGGCTAAGTTGTCACTGGAGGAAAGGAAAATAAAACTAAAACTAAAAACAACAGAATGCGATATGTTGGTTGTGAAAGCGCGGGAAGGTCAGGCTGTCTGTTGCCTCTACGCTGGTTCTACTGCACCGTGTTCTGCAGAAAAGCACTGGTAATGGTGGATTGGTTGTGTCAACAAGTCTGAAGTTGGGAGACTGGGCTGAGCCACAGCCTCCCCCCTTGCCAGGGCCCCTGTCCCAACTCACGAGCAGCCGCAACGGTCCACGACCATGGAGGGGATCTTGCCGTAGATGATCTGCTCTTTGCGGTTAAAGTAGAGCATGTTGATGGGCGACATCTTGGTGGGGGTACAGCAGGGGCCCGCCGTCCCTCTGGGGTTAGCCTTGTTCACCAGGTGGGTGTGCGGGTACTTCTGCAGGTGCATGTACTCACACTCCCCGGAACAATAGTTGGCCTTGTAGCGCTTGGGGGCAATAATCCAGTCCCAGCCAAAGTCTTCAAAGTCCACCGTGAGTGGGTAGCGGCAGCATCGGGACTCTGGCGAGTTCTCGTCGCAGTCCAGGCCTGAATCTCTCCCGGAGCGCCTGGGCCCCTCTGAGACCTTCACCTCCATGAATGGTTGCTGGAAAGACAGAGTGTGTGTGAATACATTGAAACATTGAATACATCTCTTAATCTGCTGCTCTCAGTCCTTGGCAAATGGTTTTCAAACATTATAAAACTTGGAGTTTTGAAGAAATTAGATCATTTGACGACTGGTTAACCAGACGCTTCTAAGTATTGTAATTGTCCCAGAGCCTAGTGCCAATATTTGAGCCGTCTGTGTGTTTGTCACTGATAGTACCAGTGTATCTGCAGGCAATTACTCTGATTTGCACAGTCACACAGAAGATTTTAAGGAATTTGGGGCAGGTGAACTTTTATGTAATCAGGCAATAAGATTTGAGGTTATTAGTGGACTGGGCATGAATCCAAATACATGTGAGTGCCTACATGGAGTCTGTGTTGATCATCAAGTTTCATCGGTCTTTTAAATCTTAAATCTCTCTTCTTCTAGTGAAGTACATGAATGTGTAACCCTTTGCTTTCTCTACAAATCCTCTCTGACACGAAAAGGCCCAAAACCTCTTATACAGCCCAGTAGAGAATCCAATACAGTTTCTTTGAGAATCCAATGGGAATCTGTTATTTTGGAACTAATCCTTTATGCCTTTTATAATGCTATCAGAGAGTCTGAAGGTATTTGTGTCTGACAGGATGCTGCTATAGGATTTATTGAGAATCATAAGATTCAGATCGCAGTCCTATACTACTCCTATCCATTCTCCCGCTGCAGCAGTGAGCACTGCACGAATGTCACCGAGAACATTATTACTCTACATGTATTGTAGCCCTCCATGGCGAATTGAAGTGATACCGATTCTGATTCTGATTATTTATCACCTAAGATGTGATCATAACGATGTCAATTAATGCGAAATAAAGCTCAACTCACCAGTCCTTCCTCTCCTGGCTCTGTGGAGGTCACGGCCAAGTCATTCCCCCTTGAATCGAAGGCATTAATCTCGATGCCCCAGTTGGTCTCCGGCTGTCGCAGCCACACAGTCAATACTTGTTTGACGTCTATGCTTTGCCAAGAGCTGATCCCGGCATTGACGTCGATCTTCAGGGAGCGAATCCGTATGTGTCTGTTCCCGTCTGTGGCCGGCATCAGGCGGGAGATTTGCAGAAACACCGTGGTCGCTTCGTCCGCTGGCCGGAGATGTACCCAGAGCTGGGCGCGCACTATGCGACTGGCTTGAAGCTTTTGACTAAAGGAGAAAAAGCAGCACTTTGGTACACGATCCACTTGGACGATGGATTCGGCTGGAGAGAGACAGGGAGAAAACGGTTCCTTACATTTACTGACCCTGTGCACTTGAAGTTTCACAAACACAACCGTCACGTAAACATTGTCCACTCTCTAAATATCAAAGTCTTACAAGTTATAGACCTAATGTTACGTTTTTCTGTAAGTGGACTAATGAAAACCGGGCAACCCGTTTGTGCGTAATGACCATCGTGCTGTTTGAATGATTAGGAATGCATTTATCTATATGAGCATTTCAAATATCAATAGCCTACCTACTAAAGCCTACATGTTAAAATGTCAAAATATATATTTCTGTATGGGTGCGCGCTGTATCCCGTGCGTAAAAACCTGTTTTGGAGACGATTGCGCTCCCGCTGCGCGTCCTTTTCATCATTCAGATAATGAGGAAAATGAAAACAAAAGTGGTACTGCAAAACTTACGCTCAGTGGCCATCATCATGATTGTCTCTGTGATTGCGTGCTCGTTGTCTTCTTCCATAATCCCATCCTTATTGTCATCTCCAAGCACGTCGTACTGGTCAAGCAGCTGCTGCAACGGCGGTGCCTTGGGCAGGAGCTGCTTCACGACATCTCGGCTGATGTTGGGAGCTTGTTTGAGTCTCAGTTTGCTTAAAATTTGGGACTTGATCGCATTTAATCTCATGTTTTTAATCTGCTGCCGGACCTCGCATGTTGAACACTGCTCTGTGTCTTCCGTTATGGTGGCTGAGGGCTGCTGGTGCGTCGCCTGGTCACCCAAACCCACTGGACCCAAAGCAATCAAGAAGCTAAGATAGACCAGAATCTGAGACAGATGCATTGTCTAAGGTGCGAAGTTTGCTTTAAAAAGGATCCCTTGGTGCGTGTTGGAGTTGATACGCGAGTGAACTGGGTTTGAATTAATGTCCCACACTGATAGGCATCATACTTTATTAGCGCACACCTTTATATACTCCAACTTTAGCCTCTTTTGTGTCGTCAAATACTATGATTGGCTGGACTGGCAACAATGAATTTAACCGACTGACATGAAAAGTTTTTTTTTCACTGTCAAACCATGAAGGGATTGGAAACAGTTAAGACTACAAGCATTGGCTAAACGTGTCTGCAGATGGATAAAGTGATATTTCTAACAGTGATTGCAAAATCAGCGCAGCTACGCGATCTGTTGTGTATCTCGTGATTTAATTAGTGTAGTGTGTAATACTCGGATAAACTTCAGGCATTTTAATAGCTCCAAAATAACACGAATCATTCATGAAATAAAACGAGTTGTCCAATCCATAAGCAATAATATTTGCAGTCTGTCTTTGAGTTGTGAACAGGCCGACTTCACAAGACTGCATTTTAAAATAGCTACTTTTATTTAAGGTGCGTCCTCGCTTGTTCAGTACAAGGTGCAGGCTGGGTGGATCAAATGGCATTAAAACGAGTACTGATGCAGCCTGCGCAGTTCACGTACCTAAGTGACAAGCTATTCTGGATTTTATCGGCTCAACTTTAGCTCAAAATAGATAACATTGAATGATAGTATATTGGTTTTGTCCTGGCTCCAACAAATGTCTTTTTAAGAGAAGATATGTAGTGCCACCGTGTGGCAAAACATCAACACCCACAACTTTACGCACGGTGCTGGCAAAGCGAGCAGCGGTCCTGGTTCTGTATAAGCAGGCATGAAGCATGAAACTACTGTTGATATCACACGAGGAAAGAGCGTCCGAAATGGGTGGATGTTTCACAAGTCAAAATAATAATATGAAGAAGGATTAACCTGCATCATGGCAGTTTTAAGTGTGCCATGCTGAGGTGCTTTACACCATTTAGGCTACCTTTAAAGATTTAGTATTTTGAAAAGTAAAATGACGCAAATAAAAAAAACATCATTTTCTAGCCAGGCTGGATGACTAATATAACATACAGCAGGTCAAGGGATCAACACCTTTATGTGGATTCGTCCGGACGTTGCTGTGGCTCTGGGGGACTTTGCACCTGCTTTTGGTGCGTTTTGACTCATGACTCACAGACGATGTCAACTAATGTCAGTAACACTGTCTTAAGGCAGTCCAAACCAAAATGATCACGCCCCAATCTTTGACCACAGCCTGGGTATCAGCCTTCCTGGACATGCCAGAAATCAGAGGACTTTTCAATGACCTGCGAATCCAAGGACTCTCTTATATTTTTTACTGCTGTTATTGTATGAGACAGTGCCTGTGATAATAATCATCTCATTATCATCCTCTCACAAATTATCCATAAGCCAGGACTAAAAGTTGGAGTTGTATCACTGCACAGGTGTGTACCTGTTCAGCTGATGTTGTTGCTCGTCCATGTTGTAAAGGAATGGACCTGTTCAGATAAAGGACTGAACTGTGACACATAGAAGAGCCTTGAACCCGAGTTTCATGACAGTGGAGGGTCAATTAGTCAATTAGTCTGTTAGAAATGCAAATACCTAAAATTTTACAAATAACACCTAAAATGCACTTTTACATGTTGAACCTATTGTTCAAACATTACAAGTTTGCCAAAGGTAGTAGAACAATGTTCTGTAGACAGATGAGACAAAAAAAAATGGACTCTTTGGCAAAAGGTCACACCACTGTGAAGCATGGTGGAGGGAGCATCATGGTTTGGTGCTTTGCTGCCTCAGGGCCTGGACAGCTTCAATAATTGAGGGAACAATGAACTCCAAATTCTATCAGGAAATTCCACAGGAGAATATCAGGGTACCACTCTGTGATCTGAAGCTTAACAGAGGTTGGGTCATGCAGCGTGACAATGACCCCAAACACAAAAGCAAACAGAAACAAACAGAATGGCTGAAACAGGGAAATATGGATTTTAGAATGGTCAAGTCAGAGAGTCCTGACCTTAACACTATTAATGTTGTGGCATGACCTGAAGCAAGCCGTTCATGCAAGACATCCCACAAATATCATTGAACTGAAACAGTTCTGTCAGGAGGAATGGTCCAAAATACCTCCTAACAGTTGTGCAGGTCTGATCAGCAACTACAGGAAACGTTTGACTGAGGTTATTGCTGCTAGAGGAGGTTCCACTTACTAAATCTCATGGTTCACATACTTTTTCCAATGCAAAGTGTTCATGTTTGAACAATATGTTCAATAAAGACTTGTTAAATCACATTGTGTTTATCTATTTGTATGACTTAGATGAAGATCAGACCGTATTTTAGGAGCCATTTATATATGAATGCAGGTCATTCAGAAGGGTTCACAAACGTTTTATCACAACTATACACAGACAGACAGGCAGACAGACAGACAGACAGACAACAGATACACAGAGAGACAGACAGACCGACAGACAGATATATAGATAGACAGACAGATCTAGGTCAGACTCAAACGTCTAAAGCAGTGATGTCCAATCATGTGCCATGGAGGGCTGAGAGTCTGCAGGTTTTCGCTCTAACCAAAGACTACAGCAGGTGATTTCACTGATTAACACACCTTCAACCAAAGAGGGACTAATCAGTGAAATCAGCTGCTGTAGTCTTTGGTTGGACTGAAAACCTGCATACTCTCGGCCCTCCATGGCACATGATTGGACACCGCTGGTCTAAAGTCTTGTCATGTACTCCAGTCAGATATTGTAAGAAATGTAAACCTGCCACACTGGATCCGACAGAGGGTGATATTGCACAAGCCGCCGTGTGGCGGGTTGCTGTCTGCTGCGCACCGTCTGACTCCACGTCTTCCTCCGCTGCGGACCGCTGCACCAACGGTTAATTGCCGTTGAGTGTCGTTGCGCTGAAGTCATTCAAAACCTCCGATCTTATTCTCCGGTGAACAGTTCACACACTGCGTGGACCCACGTCAGAGCAAATGGAAATGTCTGTCGTCCATCCTGTCGTCCGACTGCTACGCCTGTGATCCCCCCACCACCACCACCCCAGATTATTTGGAATTACAGTTTAAATAGCCTGGTGCGCAACGATTCATCCTGCAGAAACACATGAGCGGCAACTTGGAGAATACCTTGATTCTTGCGGATTGACCGCAGTCGATGCTTTTTAAGTTTCAAGTTGAGGTGATTGGATGCTGCTGTGAAGAGCCGCGGAATCGACATAGCCACTTTATGTCTGGATTATTATTTACTCACGCGACCTTGGGTTTTCTCTCTGGATTATTTTTTGGAGAAATGGGGAATAATCTGACGCGTGCATTCTGCTCTCTGCAAAGTATGTATAACATCATAGGGTGTAGCCAAGGCTGTCGCAACACTGCTGACTTGTAGATATAACTCTTTATTTATTTGCGCAGGTATTTCCATTGAAGAGACTTTTGTTTATACACGATCACGCGCGGACGAAGCTCTAAACTGTGTTATTCAATAAAGTCTGTATCAGGCTTAATCCCAATCCCATCAGACTCCCATCTAATGGATGCATTCACAGCAAATTGAAGGATATTAACACACTAATCGTTTACTACCATTAAACCCTTTAACATAACATCAGACCTCGGCTAAGATTTCTGTTGACGTCTAGTGTTATTTCATAGCTAGACTGACTCCCCACTCTGCATCACTGATTCATGTGGTAGGCTACAATGTTCATCTTTTTGAATGAAGCACATGTTCACTCCCTGTAATCGACTGTGCACTAGGCCTTTGAGAAAATGACCTGTCACACCGAATCAGGTGGTGAAGCCCCGGCTAGTGAACAGATGGAGACACAGGCTTACAACAGAACAGCATCAGTGCATTGAAGCTATAGACAGACCTGGGCAGTGAGTCATAAAACACTCCGACGTAGCGGGGGTGACTGAATTATACACTTGATGTGCAGAATAGACAGAAGTAATGGAGGCTGTCTGACCCTACAGAGGTCAGTAAAGCCACGGGGCCACGCTGAGGCCTCAGCCGGGCCGGCTACTGGAGGCTGTGTCACATAGATGCCACGGCTACTGTGAAAATCGCTCACAATCCTTTCCTCGTCCCCACCGTCTGGTATTTTTAGGCCGCCTCTGATGGAAAATAAATCACTGAAATCCTCCCTCTCCCCTCTCTCTCCCTCTCTCTCTCTTTCTCTCTCTCTCTCTGCAGTTGAGGAAGGGATGAGTTCAAGTCAGCTAAGGAGCAGGACTGACTGTTTCAACACTGCTGGGCCCAGACAGGGATGGACCTCCTAGCCGGTAGCCCCCCAGGCCCTCCGCACCGCCACCCTCTACCATATAACATCTCCTAACAGACATTCATATTTCCACAGAGACATGGAGGAGGCAGGGAGTGGATGATACAAACAAACAACACCAGAAAGAAGTTGAGGGGTGTCGCCTATGGACATACGTCCTGTTATATATTGACTGCTTGTTTCCAGAGTCAAAATGGAAAAGTCAAAAATAGTTTTGTTTTGATTCCTGAGATACAAACAAAATTAACCACTGACCAAAGACCAACCCCCCGCCCACCCCCTACCTCCTGCCCCACCTTTAAGTAAAATCAATGCTACATTTCCCAGAGTATGGGGTGCGTCAAATCCAAGCGGAGCAACCCGCCAGCCCAAAATGCGAACTCAGTGGAGAGCGGGGAAGTCAAGAAGACGAAGGGCGAGAAAGCTTATTTGGTCCAGTCGGAGACGGACTCGGTGGAGGGCTCGCCCCAGGTCAACCCCGTGCTACTGGAGTACGCCCAGAGGCTGTCCGAGGAGATTGTGGCCCGGGCCGTGCAGCAGTGGGTGGAGGTAGACAGCCGGTACAGCGACATCCCCTACATTGAATGCGATGTGCCATGAGATGGGGAGGAGAAAAAAGAGAAGGGAGAAAGGTTGGCTGTCCCCCTTGCCCTCTCTCCCTCAACCTCGACATTAGGGGGTGCATTAGCTAGGTCTACATGTGATTAACCGATACTGTGGATAAACCCACCGTCTCACCTCAAATCAAATCAAATGTGTGCACCGGTACCTGTGATGCCATCAAAACTGCATCGCTGGGATCGGCTGTTGTTCTCAGGAGAGTCCGGGGGGGGGGGACCGGTGCATATCGCCACAAACGTCCTCGGTTCAGGATCAAACCCTGTCAACAGCCAAGCATCCACCTGCCAGGAATGGGAGTGTGACTGAGGTGCCAGTTCATTGTCCGTTGCCATTATTCAGTTGTACTCTACATTTGGACGGGATCACACCAGGAGTGAGTCTGAAAGCCCGTCTCAAAAGCCTGTGACCTAAACAACCCAAGCACCACGTTCCTATGATTCCTCTCTCAAAGCATGAGCGTTGCCGAAGCAGAATGTTTCCAGATGGATATCGTCTCTCTTAGATCTGTCTCACGTCTGTCCTAGTGGATGTTATCTCTCTGTGGCCCAATTGATTGCCCAAAGCAGGAAATTCTATCAAATACTGCCATGTGTCGTCATGTAAAGTCTATCCTGTCTACCGATGCTGTCCTGGGCCCAAATCTCTCTCTTCTTACCACGGAAGTTATTAATAGGAGCCTTCATTTGGCGAGGGCTGTCACTTGAAAACCCCTTGCTGGTGTCACCGGGTCAGAAACACAGCCAGCTGCAGGGCCCCGGCCTCCATCTGGTTTGAAAAAAGGTTCCTAGTGCTGAAGGTCTTCTCTAATGGCCTCCCTGGAGATCCCGCGGTGCAGCCACAATGAGGAGCACCTCCTTCAGCTCTGCCTAACACAGCCATTAGGCAGCCTCAACCACAGCCATCCATCCAGCAGACAAGGACCTCAAAGTAGGTCAGGTTGACTAAGTGATGCTCCGGCAACGGTGTGTACACAGTCGCAGTGGCCAACAAAGTTCTAGGACTCTGCATATAAGGTGACAATGGGACCCAGACTGCCCGGGCCTGCTGGTCTTTCTGCCACAAAGAAACCAGGGCAAGAGGGAGGATTGACATACTTTTCCAACAGGATTTGGCTCCTCAACAGAGCTGGACTCACACAACAAAAAATCCCTTTCGGTTCTGGCCAAAATGTAGGCCTAGTATTTTTTTTTTTTCCTCCTCGTATTTGTATCAGTGTTGTGTCATTGTATAACGCCTGACCAAGAAATACTGCCATCTGCCCAAGAGGACAACAGCACAAATATCGTCACCTTCTTAAACTAATGGCCTAAGTCATATTTTAAAGTTTTTCCAAAAACAGAAAGAACTGAACCAAATATATTGTTTGTCTTTCTTCTGGAAGCAGCCGCCATCTACTAAAGCTTGTAAAATTGCCTAAGTCACAAGATAAAGTGACTTAAGCCAATTTTTTATTTTTTTTTTAATTGCCTAAGTCACACTCTTGACATAGGCCATTATACTACCAGGGTAGGAACAGCATGATCTTTTCAATAAGGATGTAGGCAATTTTACCAGAGGTGGCCAGCATCATGAAGAGATGATTTAGGCAAAAAAAAACATTTTCCTCAAAATATGACTTAGGCCATTAGTTTAAGAAGGTGACGATATGCAACTCTCAAAGGCCGTGACATTTTAATCCAGTGCACATGGCTCCTTAAAATAGTGTGGTGCTGTTTCAGAGGAGAGGGCCAGAGATGCACACCAGAGAGGGAGAGTTGGTTTATTTGGAATAGGGGGGTCACAACCGCCAAAGCCCTTAATGAATGTTACTACAAGCACAATATATTTAGGAGGCTTCTGTTAATTGTTTTACATGATTTACGATCCAGGGGAAATTAGAAGTGTCTGCTTTTTGTTTACCGGGCAGAGGGAGAGCGTGGCTACGCGTGCACCGGTACTGTAACTGATGTCATTGGGATTTGCACATAACTGCAAGTCATGTCGCTAGCTAAGCCCCCAAGTGCATTGATGAGGCACTTAAATCTCCTCGTCTGCCACACAACCCTTTACAACGGCTCAGCTCTGAAATGACATGCTTTCCACGTCGTTACAACATTATTTCATAGATGCAAAGTAATAGCGGGCACCGATATCAGTCAACATAATTCAACACACAAGCTGATAAGCCATAGAAAAAACAATGGCAGGGTATTCTCACCACTTGCCTTCTCCCCGGGGCTTGGCCTTTGACAAAAATCTTCCCTAAGAACATTAACATTTCCTTAATGGCAAAACATTGGCCAACTAAGAACCGCTAAAATACAGTACAAGAGTTTATTTCTATTGTATTGGCAAGTCTAACTGATACAGATGCTGTTGTATTGATCTCTGTAACTGTGCCCACTGCTAATGAAAAGCAGCATCATTCAAAATCTTACCTAATCCTCTTGTAAAGGCATTTCAAAGCTTCAGTTTACAAGCTGTATTGGGTGGTAACTGATATAAAAGGGCTGTTTTGAGTGTTTTCAGTAAGAAAACGATGGCGTGCTATCAAACGCTACGCCCCGACACGTTACATCTATAATTGACACATAAAATGTAATTTGCACTAATTTGTGTGGGGAGATTAATCTCTCGGGGCCTCCCAGACACGGTGTAAACACACTGAAAAGATTAAGGACGACACAATTCTCCCCCATGCCGTAGTCCTAACTCATAATTGGATGCCATTCGTTTCACTTCAGATAAAATGATAAAGATCCGCTCATGCCACAGTCACAATGCAAGTTATTTTTTGTGAAGCTTGGGTTTTGAAGCCAGAAGTGTGGTTTCACTATGCATAAGAGAGAAACACCACGTACTGTATGCTGTGTGTCAACGGTCATGAAAACAAGGTTAGCCAGGGTTCGGGTCAATTCATTTGAAATGTATTCAATTCAAGGAAGCAGGTTTTGTTTTGTTTTAGTCTCATTGTACATATTGAATTGGCATAATTGAAAGTGGATTGACTCCAAGCCGGGTGATAGCAATCTGTTTTCTAGGCTGTACGTCAAAGATGCTGGCTTGATGCTGATGTCAGGAAACGCTTACTTTTTGGATGCTGTGCAAGCTGGTTGAAGCTGGATTTCCAATGTGATGTAAACACTGGGAAAAAACAGAAAAAGTATGATGGTATCATCTGTGTTTGCATTATACAGGCACAAGTGATCCGTTTTTTGAACTCTGTGGCACAGATCGGATCTTGTTGTCTAAACAACGAGCAACCACCGTGACGTCGACAGCCACGAAGAGACCGTCTGTTTCACAAAGAGTTCAAATCAGACTTTTCTGACCCCGTGTCTTCATTCCAACATCTGTGTCTTCCAATCAGCACATTTAGCACAAATACTGACTGAAAGGCTGCTAATGCTTCCTTTTGGGATCTGTGATTCTCAACTTAAAAGGGATAGGTCACCCATTTTACATTATTTTACAGCAGGGGGCCATGAAGGGGGTGTTTTGACAGAGATGGATGCTGCAGTAGTGGCCAGACCCAACATTTATTGGTATTAATCCTCAAAGGGGTTCATTTTCTTTTTGCCCGCTGGTTGGGGCACAGGGTCAGCCAGGTTGCGGTTCCTTTGGGTATTGGTTAAGTGTCTTGCTCAAGGACACTTCGACAGGTATGGCCACACTGGGGATTGAAGCCTGACCGCTCCTGTTGGAGGACTCACTAACCACTAGACCTTCACTCTCTCCACTGCAAATTGAATACCAGGAAAAGCGGAAATTAGTAAGTGAATTATCTGTTGTAATTCGGAACTTTGATCCTATTTGGAGTTTTCCGTTTCATTGTCTCATGTAACATAATGGTTTAAAATGAGACAATGTTCTATTATTTTCATGGGCGAAGGTGACTACAGGCTCTTTGCTCCTATACCCAAAATGCTACTGATGTGGCAGAGACAGGCCACAGACGAAGGACTGAAAGCTGACGATGAAAACTGGCTTGAGCCGGTGTTGTAATGATCAACAGAGTGGATTTATCTCTCACGTATATCAGTGTTTTATCAGTGGTCTGTACAACGGACAGCAGACGGCGAGCATGGCCAAAGCTCAAGCAGTAAAATTGGTGAACTGTTTTGACAAAGAAGTGAGAGAAACTAGGTCAACGTAGCCAGATGAACAGCGATGACAGAATCGACCTGCACCGTTTCCATGTTTATGTCTGTTGCAAAATGGGTAAAACATTTAAAATTAGCTTCCAGGAAGCAGCTCCACAAGTCAACACCCCCCCAAACATACCTCTGTAAAATACTGTAACATGAGTGACCATTTTAAAAGTTGCATATTCCCATAGTATAATATTAATTTCACTTGCAAACTGTACATATTTGTAAAAACTGATGATGCCAATAAATCAGAGATTTATGCCTTCTATCATGAATGGTGTCTTTGATACTGTTTGCCTTTGAATTTGTGGCTTATTACTGAGTGTTATCCATACTAGCCCATACTGACACACACTATGGCACATCCATTTCTAGAGTGTACACAGAGGGTTAAAAGTTGAGTTGCATGAAGGGCAAACAAAAGCAATTAGAAACGACACCTGGCCAGTGCTTGTTTGAAGAGCAAATTGTAGCTGTAAACCATGAGGGCTTGTCTGTGATGCCAAGAGAAATAGTCAGACAGTGTTCTCAAGCAGTGTTTATGGCAGCTTAGTGTTTACAGTATGGAGTGATCATGGCGTTGAGTATTTGGCAGTCCAACATTTGGGACTTGAAGTAACTTGAGAACTTGTAAAAAAAAACTTGGGAGTGTTGCTTGTGTCCATGTCACCTACATGTGGCGGAGAGATTGCTTCAATATGACAGAATACCTTTTATTCACATGACATTCACAGAAGTACAGATACTCAGGACAACCTAAAGGGCAGGGAGAACTGTCTAGAAGGGGAAATATACACTGCAGAAATATAATTGATATAGATACATTTCACATCAACAAGATGAACAGGAAATGTAATAAAGCACTCAGTGGTGAGATCATATCCCCACCCTCCCATGTCCTTGTGTTAATGCAATGCTGCTGGGTGGCTTACTCCTTAGCCGTTGGATTTGCAGCACAACAGAGCAGCGACACACTCAGATAGGGATAACTTATGTAGAAAAGCCTTCCAATGCAGAGTATGTTTGCATTGAACAACGTATTTCTGTTTGGGACTCACAGGGCATCTGTCAGCTGCCTTTACTGCTACTACTTTCTATTTCTGGCTGTGACCAAAAATCAGAACTTCTTTTTCCTCTGCCGCGTTGGAACAGCCTATAACTTAATTTCCTTATAATGTTTCATTGGCCTCCATGAGAGGTGAAGGGTAAGTTCTATTAACAGTCTAGAGTTAAACCTTGTAAGTATATAACACATTATATACTTTTACAGTATCTACTTGTCACAGAATAACAGACCATCCAAACACCAGCCAGAATCCTCTCTCATCACTAACCGTGACCGGAGGGATAAGAGGACAGGAAGCTGGCCGGGGTACAGCCACTTGGAGAAGGAGTGGCGGGGAGTGAGTGAAGTGGAAAAGTAGCTGTGGTTACTGGGACCTCAGAAACTCAGATCCTTCTCTCCCAGTGAGGAGAAGCACTCATCCACACTCTGCTCCGATACTTCCTCCAGGGATGACGGGTTCCACTTGGGGCTCTGGTCCTTGTCAATCAGCACTGGCAACACACAGGCATTGGCAACGCAAAGGTCAACGATAGCTGCACGTGTCAGGCCCAAGCGAACAGCAGGCTGCTATGGATCTGGGGCATCAGATGAGGTGAGTGATACACGTGACCTTTTGAGGCAACGTTGACTAGCAATTTAAGGGGGCATTAAGTCATCTATGACCTTTATTGACCTCTATTGGCAACCAGGAGGTAATGCAACGACATTGATAGAACTTATCTCCTCCTACAAAAGTCTCATACACACAAACCCCTTCAGATATATGATGGTCTTTTTTCTATGGGGCAGTAAAAACCTTACATATTTCCCCTTTAAAAACAATTATGATCAATAGTATTTTCTTTTTCATTGTACTTTAGCTCCTTTTCTCCCTTTATGTGATCCATATAGATTTTGCTACACCGTTCAAATTCCCATCCGCCCTAAAGGCAATATTGCCCATTCTGATTGCCTGAAGATGTTACCCATCACCCGTAGAGTATTGAGATTAGCAGTGCTTAGTATACCATAAAAGTCCATAAAAGTAGTCAGAAAAACTACAGGCACTGACAGCAGGAGACCAAAACCATCCTACTGCGTGAGACATGGCATATGAAACCTGTTTTTAGTTCAGGATAACTGATAATCATGTCTGCTCTAACTTGGGCACCAGTTTAACTTCTTTTATTATTTCTCATACAGTAAGTCAAGTATTAGGACTTTATCTAACACAGATTGCATTTAAAATAAAAATTGGATAGATATCAGGTTAAAATACAGTTTTACAGACCACATAAAAAGCTTAGTCCATTTGTGCAAAAGTACAAATAAAAATGTAAAAAAACACATTTTGACACAAAAACATTTTGATTTTTTGATTTGAAGAGTTGAACAACTTACCAGCTCTTACACCCTCATAGAAGTCACAGCCCCTCTGCAAAACAACAGAAACAAGCCCATAAATGAGGCGAATGGGTGTTGATATTTTGTCTAGGAGGTAAAAACCCCAGTGAGGTGTGTTGACTTGTACCATGCAGGCCTGGCTGAGTCGGTACTCCATCACCAACACGTCCTGCAGGCTCAGAGAGGCACCCTCCTGCAGCTGCTTATGGGTGATCTTCAGCGACATGGGAGACATCTTGGACAGGGTCTGGAGAATACAGGATGGTTTGCTATGTAAGAGACATCATGTCCAAAGATGGTGTTGTGGTTGAGACTCTGATATCTCTGAATCATATGTACTCATGCAGGCCTTGGATTGAATTCTCTCCTCAGCTTTTCTACTGTCTCAATGAAGAAGATGAAATAGAAGGGGAGTGGACTGTCCTTCTCTCCTTTTAGAAATAAAAAAGATGCAATCTCACACTCTTATAATACCATCTCAGAATGTAAGCCTATCTGATGAAAATGTCAAGTAGATGACCATCATATAAAAAAAGTACCTCTACCCGTGTCTCTGCATGGCCATGCATTTTTAATGCAGCACACAGACAGTGGCTCAGATAATATCCAATTCTCTAGACTAAGTCTCTTATGGCCATGTAATTGTATCCCCAGACAGCCATTGCAGTCCTAATTCAAAGCTCCACAGCTTTGGAGGATATTTGTGACACACAGGTTTTGCTACGCGTTAGGGGTGACGTTTAAATGTTTGTTGTTCAGCCTCATTGCAGAAAGTGAACCAATAATCATCAAACAATTGAGGTATTTCAGGTTAAAACATTTTAAAATTTGAAAACCATGCAGCTTGGCCTGAGCACTACAGATAAGGTAATGATCCTTCAACTCAAGCAAACTTTAAGAGCCGGTGTTAGTGGTACCATACTGTTTACCCTGGAGTGGACTTTGAGCAGTCAGGGGAGGGGAAAAAGAACGAACAGAGAGAGAGAGAGAAAGACTGCCTAACCTAGGGCATGTGCACTGTTTCATGAGGTAGTGCACTGTCCTTCACAGGTCGGATCTGATTGGACCACGGGTATAAACAAGGTGAAAATCAGAGGGACGAGGCTCAGCATGATGAGTCATATGAAGGGAGTGAATATAAGTGAATGGATCCGTGCTGCTCTCATATGAAGGATGTTTGTCCAGCTAACAAGGGAGAAGACTAACACTAACCCCATTAGGTGCTTAAACTGAGGCAGTTACAAATGACTAACATCTACTGCTAAGGCCAAATAACTCCCTGGCCAGATTCCAGTACTGTCGATGGGCTTTCATCTGGTGGTGGGATATCTGGATAGCAGATAGGAAATGTAAAGAGGTGCATAAATATTTCTTTGAAATGGTTTCCATGACCACCGATATAGAAGGTAAATATTTGACTGTTCAAGGTCCTGCTGTACTATGTGTGAACGAACTGTGTTGCTAAGTTGTCAATACGTCTCTGCACCAAAGCTGACAGACTACTTGGAGAATAAAGTGATCATGACTGTGATTAAGGCACAGCAGGTCAAGAGCCTACCTTAGCCTGTTTCGTGGCGAACGATGAGCCATCGGCCTTCAGGTTCTGCAGGATGCCCTCCACACTGCTGGAGCCGAACAGCCTGGAGGGAATTAGAGGCCAACGTGCGTTCGGTCAGTCTGGTTACCGGACAGGTTCGGGGGCAATTCACACTCAAATCGACCAATTCAGGAGGATTTTTTCTTCAAAATACAAAAATAATCATTTAAAAAATATTTTGAAATGAAATATAGAAACTTTACAGATGACTGCTTTCCCAAACCGTTAAACCGTAACCAGGAAAGTTAGAGAACATATCAGTACTATCACAGACTTGTTCTGTTGGCCACTAAGTTTCACCCATTGCTGACTGAATATCTGAATCCACGACTCAGAAGGGGTGTCCGCATACTTTTGGCCATGTAGTGTATCTTGATGCAGACAGCAGATGGTTCCTATGGTGGGGAACCCAAAGATTCAAGGTCTACCTGTCAATGTCAGCGATGTGCTCCTTCAAGACGAAAGGCTTCTCAGCATCCAGGCTACTCTGTGGACAAAGAACATCACACCCTGATCAACACCCAGAAAACACGAGACACCGAAAGCATTCAGAACATTCTAAGTTCTATAGTAGTTGCATGGCCCATTCTTACCTGGTTCTGGTAGGAATCTAGCACTCTGGAGACGTCTTCAGCAGAGGGAGACTTCAAGTCCACAAGCTCTTTCTCCAGGTCTGGGATCTATGGGAGCAGGGGGTTCAAATAAACACTAAGCACCAGAAAAATGTTTGGAAATTTTGGCTGATTAGTCAGTTAATTCTACTAGCCACTTTGGCAGGTAGCCAGCCAATGTTCTTTTCTATATTCTAAAACCAACTTCAGTAGACAAGAAATTAAATTGGCTGGTGAAGTTCTGGATCAAATGTTTTACTTTCATTTAGTTGCATTTTTTCTTAATTTCCATCAAGGTGAGATGTTTTTATGAGACCCTTTTCTACCTCACTTGGACAATTTGTGCAAATAAATAAATAAACTAAATCTTCCCCACTGCTCGCCTGTCCTAAAACCACTTCTGTCCAAGGTTGTGTTCTTATATGAACTCCAACACCCACTGTTCTGACCTCGCGCCAAGAGCAAGGACATGCCAAGACAAATAGAAAGTGCCTTTGGGCCAGATAGCCCATGTTGGCACCTAGATACCCAATGACTCAGCATCCAACTTTCCAGTGGAGCCTTGACCTCCACCCCCCCTTGTCCCTGCAGCACCATATAATTCACACGTGGTGTTAGGTGGGTTAGATAACAAACTGAATTGCAGTGTGTTAATACTACTACTATGATGATTTACTGAGCATGCATGTTGCATCACTGCCCTGCTTTACACTGATCTAGTTGCACACATCCACACCTGGGAGCTGCCCAGGTCAACCACAGTGAGCAGCTCCACTGGGACAATCTACCAGCTTGAGTTACCTTCCGAGACTCTACAAAGTGACTGGCCACCCCAGCTCTCTGCACGTCGCGCCCTTTGAGACGGAAGCCCGTCAGGGCCAAAAACAGCCCCAACTTCCCCTGGAGCCGAGGCAGGAAATAGCCACCTCCCACATCAGGGAATAGCCCTGTCAGAATGAAACAGAGAGCCAGGTGTTGAAACACATTCTGACAAATACAATTTGAGTACATGTGTAATTGTGGTGCAGATGTCACTTCATAACTAAGTTTACAACCACCAATGAAAAAAACAAAACACTAGCAATGTCTTCTCAAGATGAGGAGTGAATGTATCTGGGTACAACTACACCTTATTTAGCGGCTGGTTTTCAATGACAACAAGTATGCTTGGGTCAACGTTAGTGTAGATCCACCATCTGACACACAGTATTTTAGCATTGCTTTGCAGAGGGCGTACAAGGCAGAAATACAACAGTGTACCAGACATCGCCTTTCTGTGTGTATCTATCGGCTCTGATGAAAAGTACAACTGTCTGCCTGTCCTGTCACAACAGGAATTAATACGAGCATTTAAGAAAATCTCCCATCACAGTTCATACCATGGCCCTAATCTGTACGCAATATAGTAAATGTTTTCAATATTTTTTAAATTCAGTTTCAGTGTTTCTCACGGGAAATGAGCAAAGTGACAAGCCCTATTGGTCAGTGTCGGTTGTCGCCAGCAGCTTTCGTAGCGTGAGAGGAGTCTGGGGGGGTAAACAGTGAGTAGGAGGAGGGAGAGGGATTAGACGGGCTGACCTGATTTGAGGCTGAAAATGTAATATCATAAATGCAGCAGATTATGGCTACTGTTCAGGCTCTAGTAGCAGGCCTGAATTAAATCTCTTAATCCCTCCATCGATGGGGTTAACACTGACAGAGAGGGTGTATGTCGGTCTGTATGTGTGCAAGTGTGTTTGTAGGGAATAGGGTGGGTATGCCTGGGAGAGAGGAGAGAGAGGTGTGTGTGTGTGTGTGTGTGTTAGTAGCAGGGAAAAGGGCTTCCTCGTACATACAATCCCAGATGGAGTGTGTAGTGACGCTCCACTCTGCCATGTGGATGGCACTATTCTCACAACTTTGATTTTATTGGGCAACAACATTGGATAGCATTGGAATTTACTTCACATAGAGGAGCACAGGCACAAGGATTTATCACAATTTTAAAGGTATGAGAGGATGAGCAATGGGAAGGTAGTGTAGTGAGTAGTGTAACAAATTCCTTCTCTCAGGGAGTTATCAATCATTCATTCAATCATTTTCTCTATTTGGGATAAACAATCCAAAAAGTCATACGCTTGTTAACGTAAATGTACGAAAAGTAAAAAAAACTTTGCACAACTTGAAGACTGTCGATCTGTGATGAACCTCAAATCGCCGTAGGCCAACCCAGGTCTGCCATGGCCAGATTTCACCATTTGCTGCTGCGTGTGGGCATGTGAGTGTGCGTGGCAGCCGCTGACATTCATCTCTCTGGACATGTAGTGTGACTCAGTGACTCAGTGAGTTAGGGACATTTGCTGTTGCAGGCCGGCCCCGCCAGGGTCCAGCAGTAAACCAGACTTAAAGTGACTTAAGTGGCTTGAAATGTAGAACATACATGGATTCAGCAATGCATGAAATGAAGTGAAATGATTGCAGTCTAGCACCATAAACCCCTTGTGTGCACAGACATTTTACCATTACATTTTAGGCATCTGGCTGACACCTTAACCCAGAGTGACTTACAATGAGTGCAACACTATAACTTCCTAGATCACCGTCATCACAAGCAACCAGCAGTAAACAGGCACAGGGGTCAGAGCCATACTGCCCTGACAACATTCCTGTAAACTTAGAAAGGAAAGCAAGGAAATGAAATAAAAATAAGAGCTAAGGAGAGAGGTAGAAGGGAATGTTTTTGAACAGCTTTTTAAACATTTATATGGGTGCTCAGTAAAACCCCAGTTAAGTGCTCTACCGAAGAGGGATAAGAGGCTTCTGAGATAATAGGAGTGTAAAAGGGGAGGGTGTTTTGGCAGTGGTCTGGGGGGATATAGCCGCTAGCTCAACGATCTGGTCTGAGGGGAACACATGGCGGGGAGGCGACAATTATGTTAAGCTCCTTTCACACTTCTACTGCATCCATGTCATGTAGAGGTCATCGTAGTGATGACTTGGGCATACCTGCCTGCTTAGAAATACATTTTCTCCATTCAGGTTATTTAGGTGTCAAATTTTCATCCATGTCATTACTAATTCACATAACATCCTTTTGAGGGACATTGAGCAGCACAATCAAACATACCATACCATCATGTTGGAAACTAACCCCAAAACCTGGGAGCGTTAGGGCCATACTCCACCAACTGAGCTATACAATACCACAATAATACAATAAACTGATTTACTGTAGTCAGCAAAGGCAGATTCCACAATGCAGCAGAAGTTGGGGTGTTGCATTGACTGTTACCCCAGAAACATAAGAGGCTGTTAACAGGCTTCCATCAAGGCCAAAAGAGGCATATGGGTGTGATCTCTGGGAACAGATGAAAGGGCTCTTGGCTGTCTACAACAGCGCAGTGTGAAGGCATCGTTTCCGATTGCAGATGGAGCGCTGATCAGAGCTTCATGTCTCAGAGGCCGGGAACTCAAGAGTCTCTGGTAAGACCGTAGTGACGCCATGTGAGGACCAGAGGAGCTCCAAAGAGGATTAGCCTTTTGTTGCCAAAGGTTTCACAGTAACCAGAGAGTCTTGAACACACTGAAGGGTTCTTGTTCTGTTTGTTAGCATTACTTAACTGATAAGACTAAACAGAATCTGGTTTGTTTTGTGCACTAGCTCACATGCACACACATACACATGCACAGATTTAAATGCACAGATGTGTATTTAAAAGAAACAAACAGAACAAGGACACCAGAATTAATACTAATAGACACACAAACACACACAGATCAACCCTCTCAAACAGAGAAGTCCTCAGTCTGTGAGGACTGGGTTTCTCCTACCATTGAATAGGTGGCGTGGGTCACCCTGCCTTCAGGACCTGCCAACCCAACTAAAATAATATCATAAGGTTTCAATGGAGAGTGTTGGGGTCATGTGGTGGTCTGGGTGCCTGCACGTCTCATCAACTTATTGAGACTTTTTAAGACCTTTAGACCTATTCAATGCTAGTTAGAATGAACTAGAACAATTTCACATTCGAAAAAAATGTCAAAATCAGAATATGGTCTGCAGGACTGGACTGATTTCTCAATGGAAAAACACAACACAAGAAAATAAAGATACTCCATCAAGGCCTTGAATATAATTTAAGACATTTTAAGACTTTTTCAGGACCTGCAGGGACCTCGTGAATGCTGTCTCAGGAGCTTTTCCACCCTGACAAGAACACAATTCGTGGGTAAACACTGTGGACTGTGCAATTGAATTACTATCCTGTTTCCGTTTCGCCCTTTTCTCTGTAGCCTTGCCGACTGTCAGCTGTCAGATTGGATCAACAAGACAACATGGCATCGTAACGCCGTCTGGAACCTCGGTGGCACCGTGGGGAACCCTTCTCTCTCTGCCGCAATCATTTCCTATCCACTGACAACATAATCTTCCTCCTCACTGCTCCCTGTTATCAGGTCGAGGTGAAGTGCTTACAGGCTCAAGTGTTTATCAACTGAGGGCGAATTCCAGCCTACAACAATAAACAGTATAATGCGTTACTAGCAGATTTACTATGGAGTCAGAATACAGCAGCATAAGCTTTGTGTGTGTGTGTCAAGCAGAGAATGATGTGAGTGTCCTTGAAGTGTGTGTGTGTGTGTGAGGGTGCACGTACTCAGTCAATACATCAGAAAAGGAATAGATTTAGATGAAGGCCATGGAAACACTATCAGTGCTGAGCTTGACTGACATGGCCGTACCTCCGAGGTGCTTCAGTCACACAGAGAGGACCGGCGTGGCCCGAGACACATAATATCCTGCAGTAATAGTCACACCAATAACGTGTTTTTCTGCAAAGAATAATTCTAGTGCTGCCTGTAATTTTCCCAGCAGGAAAGGAAACCCCGCAATAGTGATTCTCGTAGCATCTAACATCCTCTGCTCTGTTATATAATGTGAAATGTCAATGAATCCATGGCAGGTTTAGAGGCAGTGAACTACAGGATGCATGATTACATGATTTCTGCCAGAAACTCTGGCAAGGGGCTGTAAACTGGTCATCAATAATGCAGGAGGACCACTTCAGAATCCATTATCCATCTTTATGAGGTGAACACATTGACTGGAGAGCCTGAGGACATCAACTGTCTGGTCAACCCATCGGCTCCATCTCATTGCAGAAGCAGTGTGATTCATTCACCCTTCTAAAACAGGTTTTCGCAAATAATTTTCAGCAGTGTTTTTTGTTAATTTGAGCACTAAAAGGTGATGTTTCTTGTTTCAGGACAATTCAGATACTGTGATAGTCTCAATGTATTGGTGCCTATTGTATCTCTTATGTGGCCAAGCCCAGCCAGCACCAAAACAAAACCATAACATTTTTTTGCAAATATTATCTGGCCGAGAGGTTGTGACTTACTGCAGGAGAACTCTTCCCCAAACACAGAGAAAAGGACATGAAGCACTATTATTTACAAACAGCATGTCTTTCAAGAATGGGGAGGAATAAGGGAACAACTGAAGGTTTTGATTCCAAACCTCTATTTTGAAATCCAGATCTTAAGACAGCTAATAACATGAATAGTATTCATAACATGCTTTGCTGTCATGCGAGCAGCAATCATTTTTGAGTATTTTTGTTCCTTTTTTCCAAATTGTCAATATCTCAGATTGGAGAAAATCTTCCAGTCCGTGGATTCTGACCCATATGTCTTTATCAGGATCTCCATGTGAATTTCAACTTCATTTTCTACACACAGCCATTGTAAAACATCCATCATAGTATAGCGTGGTAGGCTTTTGTGTATTTTGACTTTTGTATAGTTGAATCGTTGTCTGTTGTCTTTGAGGCTTTAAATAAAGAAAAAATAATAAACCAAACAAAATGAAAAGGCACACCCACATATGCGGCAACCCCACCCCAGGCAAAAAGAGGTGCACACAAGCATGAATAACTGTCTGTGCTCTGCAGGACACCTGGCCCCAGGCATCATAACAACCATCTGATTTGCTGTGGCTGCATGGCAAGCATCCCATTCTCTTTTTTAGGTAGCGCCAGGCAGCATGATGTTATGCATACTTGTTGTTCAGGTGGTATATTTGCCTTGTTGCAGCTCCCTCTGTCCTACCCAACAACACAGTCCCACGTCCCTGTGTAGGAGGTGTAAACCAGTGGAGGCTGGGGTAATGTTTGAACCCAGGTCTCTGATTCACCACAAGGCAGCCGTGTCCATGCCAAGACTAGGCCCTTAGGCAAGGAGGCCTGTGGAGGAGTTCAGGTAACTCAGGGTCTCATTCACACGTCAGGGTAAAAGGGATTGACCACCAGTGAGGTGTGGCGACTGCAGTAAGTCTTGCAGTAAGTCTTGTGGGTGGATTGTGGGGTCAAGAGAGAGCTGAGTCACACAGCAAAGCTCTCCAATTACTGGTCGAGCTTTGTTCTGACCCTGAGCAATGGTTGTGAGCTCTGGGTAGTGACGGAGAAGAATGAGATGAAAAATACAAGTGGGCATAGGGTGGCTGGTCTCACTCTCCATGACGGGGTGAGAAGCTCAGCATTTCGTGAGGACAGCAGCTGCAATACATTCATCAGGGCTCAGACACTCAATAGTCATCAAAACACTATACTTCAGAGGTTTAGCACTTCTGTGGGAATCAGACCTGCAACCCTGGTTGACAATTAGCCCCACAATTAGCCAACAGATCTTCACCATGGTAAGAAGTGTGATGTGCCATCTGGATCTAAGTGATAACAAGCTACTGTATGTCTGTATAACCTCAACCGTAATTATCTGGGTGTTAGAGATTTGTTACTAATCTCCTCAGCACCCCAGGAAAAGACCATCTGTCTTGACTACACAGAAAACTATGGCTTGGTGCTCCATTGACCCTAGAGTAACCAGGTTATATAATATACCGATGAATTCTTCATTATTTCACCGGCACAAGCCATTCAATAATTGATACACAACAACTGTGCCATGTATCCCCACCAGCAACAACATATTGTTCTGCCTCCTTCTCCATATGAGACTATTAAGTCCCATCCCTCCACTTTGGGATTTTTCAATTTCCCGCCTGCAGGTTTTGATAAGTAAGTGGGTCAATGAGACAGCTGCAGCTGAACCATTTAACTCTACAGGCCTACTATTCTATCACCATCTTGTGTTTATGTATCTGCATTAACATTATCAGCTTTTCACTGGACACAAAGCAGAGCTGGGAAGGCACAAAAATGTTCTATGTGGGAGGAGGCCAAGACCATAAAGTTCACAATACCCCCTGGGCGTTTTTTGTCCATCTTACCATACAAGCCATTTTGGCAAGCCAATTGCCTCAGGATGAGGTTATTTATCCTGACCTTACTGTGCATACCATATATCCCATATGTATTTCTCTCAGCATCTCATCCAGATAGACCATGTGTCTGTGCATCTGATCCAATCTGGCCTGCAACTGAAATCGCATGTAACGAGGTGAAGCGAGGTTGCCGCTGCATAATTGATGGGCTGGATACCCGCTCATAATGATATGAGCCAATCAACGTTCCCCAGAGGAGGAAAGGGACCAGTGCAGCTGGGCTGTCTTACCAATGGCAGTCTCTGGCATGGCGAACAGCGTCTTCTCAGTGGCCACCCGAAACCGCCCGTGAACCGACAGGCCCACGCCCTGCAGACGGAGGACAACAACGAGTTAAGAGAAATCAAGGCATTCATCAAAACGGGTAGGAAGAGAGGACCGACAAGGGCAGAGAAATAGAAGAGCAGGACATGAAGAAAAACATAAACAATAACTGTCATCTCCAGTGGGAGTGAGAGATGGAAAACGCTGACTAAAACCAAGCGCTGGCTGACACCAGGCCTGCCCTTTCAGCGTGTGTGTACGTGTGATTAACGAGTGTGGTAGGCCAGCAGGGAGAGGTGAAGGATAATGAGGAGTATTGGCCGGAGGACATTTCCACCACTGATACGGCAGTGACAGTGAGTGTGTGTGTGTGTGTAAGACAAGACACAGACTGCAACGTTGCCATGGGAACAACATTTCGTTGCACACATCCACAACTTATATACATTCAAGAATATAATGCACACGCACACATCCACACAACGTCCTGACAGGTGAATGACCTTGTAGTTATAGTAATGAAATATACAATTAAAATAATTATTTCTGCACAGTCTGACTTTGGTCATCTTCTGAATGCAGAAACCCCTTTTTAACAACAGTGTAGGACGGTTATACTTGTAGGCTACATGGACCAATTTGAGTCTACAGTGTAGTGAACATGAATCAAACACACCCCCTCACACACAAATATAAAGCAGCAAAAAGTGTGTGTACTGTCCTACATTGTTCCCTAATAACGGATTACATTTTGAAAGTAACCCCACTGCAGAGCAGGGTCATTTACTGGTCAGGTCAGAGAAATCCAATAGGTCAGTGATTGGTGGTGATAAAAAGCGACTGAGGAAGGTCATCTGATGAATCCCCCAAGGGAATAACCATAAACTGACAAAATAGGATATATAATGGCAATTCATTACTTTTATGAATCCATATATCTGGTGTGTGTCAATGCAGAGGACCACAAGGTAAGCTAAGGAAAGAATAACACCACAAGCATGTTGCATGTAGTTGCTGAGGGACGGGAGAGCTTTACCCTATTCAGCCTCCACACCCAGATTGTCTCAGCTGGTCCAGGGATTCAAACCTTCCTGTCATAAGCAAACTTCTTTAACCTTAAAGGTGTATTAAGTAATCTATGACTTCTATCAACCAGTAGGAATTGCAACCACATTGTCAGCCCTCTCATCCCCTTGAAAAAAAGTCACATTTTCACAGTAGAGATGAGTAAGCTAGAAAATTAGAGCAGCGATCCAACAGAAAGGTCAGTGAAGAGGTAGGATGGGCATGGAGTTTTTCTTCCAAAACAGAGGATGGGCCGGAAAAGCCAGAAATCTCACCACCTGACAAATCAATCATCGAGTCAATAGTACTGATCGGATATATTATGGTCAATTTGTGCTATGGGAGAGTAAAAATCGTACATATTGCCCCTTTAAGATAAGATGAAACTTTATTGATTCCCATGGGGAAATTACATTGTTGCAGCAGCAAAAGTAATAAGTTTCATCAGGGAAAAAGAAAACAAGCACACAAACAGAATATACAATAAGCAATAGAAAGAATAAACAATAAAATACAATATAAATAATTAACAGGCTATGTAGACATGCTGCAGACAATTTCAACACGAGGTAGACTAAAAGAGTGGGAAGTCTGGGAAACAATACGGACTACTTACATATATGGATTTACTTAAAATACTAAGTCTTGATTGAAATATGAAGTATGAAATATGTGCTATCACTGCCCAGACTAGCACTAGACTGGCTCCCTGTCAACAAGCACGTAGCTGTGTTTGTGTGATAACAGTAGACAAGCTGTCATCTCCTTACGGTTAGCAAACAGCAAGAAGAAGCTAATACAGAACCACAGAACCACAGAACAGCACAGTTGGTTTGCCTTCAGGCTTTGAGACAAACGACCACAGAGGATTAAAATATCTGATCCCTGGAGACTGAACAGACCAGGACCGAGTAATGCTGCTTTTCTGAAAAGAGCCAGCCCCTGAAAAGGACACAAACAGAAGAGACACAGACTGTGACTTCTCAGCCATGGAGCTGAAATACATGATCATGCTGTATCAACGTGTCAGCACTCAGGGGCCCTTCTGGCTCCGGGCAAAGATGGACACTGGGTTTATTTATTGTTATAGAAAACGAGGGCTCTCTGTAGGACTCTGTAGTTTAGTTTAATGCTGATAACAGAGTTTTGTGCTTTATTAGGTAGCACACAGCGACAGGGAACATGGGAAAGAAAGGGGGGGTGATGTTCAACAGAGGTCATGGCCCAGAATTGAACCAGCGGTGGCCATTTTTAATTTATAGCACAGTCGGCGTGGGAAAACTCTACCTGGATGTAGAGTGCTGCCAGGTAATTCTCAACAAAATCTATTGCTTTGTTCAGTTGGTATAACTGGAAAATCACGCTAGCCACCAGTAAACCAGTGGGTGGTTTTGGTTAACTTCCACTTCGACTCCCTATACCCATACACTACAGGACCTGCGCCAATTTTGAATCGTTCGATATTTGTGTCGAAGCCCACAAAATCTGGTGTGTTACAAAAAACATCCACTGTATAAGTGAGGGGGCACTTTTAAATTAAAACTCCAAATCTACTCACACAGTACCCACAAAACAGCACTGATTATTCTTAAAAGGTATCTCTTTTGGTTTACCAACACTTGGCAGTTCAACTAAGTTAATTTCAGACATCAATGAGGTAGCTCCTTTCTGATCAAATGGATGATGAGTGGAAAAGCAGAGTTTCTGGGGGAAGAAAAAACACGAAAAAACGAGGACAAAAGAGAAAGAAACAACTAGAGGGAAACAAAGAGAGAACAAAGGCAGAAAGAAATACAGAATAAAAAAAAAGATTTTGAAGGAGAATCCTCATCCAGAGAAGACTTGTACCTAATGCC
Source organism: Hoplostethus atlanticus (assembly GCA_034670405.1). Taxonomy (NCBI): domain Eukaryota; kingdom Metazoa; phylum Chordata; class Actinopteri; order Trachichthyiformes; family Trachichthyidae; genus Hoplostethus; species Hoplostethus atlanticus. The sequence continues at coordinate 1,956,701 of JAXDDX010000092.1, forward strand.
TTTTTGCAGTGATCATGGGATGCTCCCGTTGGAATGAGGGAGCGTTTAATCTCACATTCCCCAACATGAAGTCATGACCATACAAGTAGTGGAACATTGTGGTGTGCTGGTATGGTACCACCAAGCACCATATAAGAGCGTGTCCCCAGTACCTGGTGTATACAATGGAAATGTACACAAGTGTACCGTGGAGCATGTTTACAGATGTTGACGAAGAATGGGCTTCGAAATTTACGACCTAGCCAGGTTAGGGTACCCTGGCTAAGTACACGGAGGCCTGATGAAGGCTTCATGAAGACCTGGTTCACTCAATGTCTTCAACCGATACATGAAGCAGGAGAAAGTGAAATCCATCTACCACTAAAAAACAGTTACTACTGTATAGCAGTTGCATTACTTGCATCAAATCTGCTCTCCAAGCACAAATTCCAAGAGGCCTGAACGGGTTTACCCAACATCTTGACATGATAAAGCAGGGAGAAAGGTGAAATCTAGCTATCTACCCCTAAAAAAGTATTATTATGTGTTAGTTTTTTTACATTTTGCAGATAAATCGCTAAAAGTTGACAGTGTGTAGTAGAGTACAAAAGCCTACGTGAATTGTGTGGAAGCGTCCCCTAAGAAGAGAAACAAGTGATTGATAGTAGTCATAAACACTAAATAAGAAGCAGTCGTATCTGTTCATGAAATGATTCCCTGTTGCATTACTTTCCACATCACTCCTGTGCAAAGTATCTGCTTTCAAATCAAGAGTTTCAAGGGCCGTGGAAGATGAGAACCTTAACGCAGGGATCAAAATCCACATTAAAGTCCTTTTTGGCTCCCACTGTCTTCTCATCAGGCGTTATGGACATTAGCAAACAAAAGCTCTTTTCTCCAGGGAACAGAGATCACATAATAGAGATTAGCCCTGGACAAATCTCCCATCAATTGTCGGCAGTCGCTACGCCAAGCCTGTTAGAGTTACTTACAAACAGTCCAATCTCATCTCCGCTCACTGTGAGGAGCCTGCTGTCCAACTATGTAAATGTTTGTAATCTCAAGAGGAAACTCAGACACTGTGGAAAAAAAACAAAATAAAAAAAACCCCAAACAGCAGCTGCTCAAATGTAAAGCACAGGCAGACATGGATTAATAACATGATCACATTCGTCAGTATTCTGGGACGTACTACTTGAGTGAGTTATGTGGGTGGGATCCTATTAAAGCTTAAGAACGAGAGACAGAGAGAGAGACTGTTCTTTGACCTGCTAATGACCAATGCAGAAATACCCACTCGACATGGGAGTTCGGCTCGTAGCTCAGAGCTGATCTGGGAACTGGGGCTGCTCGGGCTCAGAGCCCTGCTGTATTCCATATATAGAAGCAGCCTATTATTATTACTATTACACACAGCAAACAACAATCGCCCTCGGGGTGGTTTGCATCAGCATTACGGTCCTCTCTGTGCTGACATAACCGATAGGACAGATGTGATAAGCAGCCCGGATGGTTCTACGTATAGCACCGCTTTTATGGTTTGTCTGTTGTGGAACTGAAATGAGTTGTCCGGTCATTACACCATATAATGCAGCATCCTCGTCATCACCAACGGCAAACACTCGGCTGCCCCTATTCTCCATTGCTGGGTGTTACCCTGCTTGTTTGGTTGAAAACCCAATCTTGAACCAACTCCAGTCTTGCTGACAAGTGAAAGCTACACTTGGCAAGATTGTTACGTAAAACTACACCCAGCCTAAATCACAAAGTGGGGCTGCAATAGAGAAGAGCATCCTATCCTCCCTAACCCTGTAGATTTGCCCTATTTTCGGGTATGAACACAGGAAGTGATGAATAAAAACCTAAGAGTGAAATACAATACCTAATCAGCAGCGAGATCATTTTCCTCTCTCATCCCTTTGGTATAAACCATCACAGACTGGTCAGGTTGGTAGACACGAGAATGCTGTCTGCAATTTACTGATGTCAGGCCACATGATTTCTGGGTATTGACGTTCAAATTTTTAGTGCAGGTTTAATAATCATTATTCTCTCTTTCCTTGAAAGGAGGAGGGTAAGGGGGTCAGTTAGCATCATCGTGGCTGTCCAAAGAGACAGGAGAAACAAGATAAGTAACAAGATGATTCTACATATATCAGTATAGGTAGAAGTATGAAGTGGGATGACTCCAAGGCAGTCACTCAGAAATGTGAAAGAGGTAGTAGGTTTATAGACGATGCTGCAAAATTAAAAGCAAGCAAGCAAAATGCATAGCACAGCAAAAACTTAACAAGGGCAGCTCTCTCACGTTTAGCACCTGATTTATTAACACCACTTCTGCAGAACAAGGCAGTCGCATCCAATTACAATACCTGAGGCACAATACAAGTAGTGAGTGCGCACGTCTACCAGGTGAAACATGTATGCATTATTATGAGTAGAGGTAGTTTTGAAAGAGAGTAATTCTTGTTGTCTTGGATTAGTAGATCGATGGAAGTGATTCATTTCCTCTATTTTTTACGTACCATTGCCACGCCTCAAAATATACTCTATATTAATTGCGTTAAATGCACTAAAAATCTCCTGCCAGGTGTCCCCATTTCCAGGAGCAAAATATGTAAGTATTGCATAAAGTGTCACTCCAGGTGGCGAGAATAAGGAGCAGCTGTTTGTACGAACTTCCATCAGGTCCCATTGGATGTGGGCAGGTGTAGCACAGCCCTCTCCATGCCACCCAACTGTCCAACATCCATCAGCTGCGTCACTGAGTACGACCCGGTTTACTTTTGGCTAAAAGACGGATATGTTTTTGTAGTTTTCAAAATTCATTCCATATATTTCAATGGCAAGTCATTCCTGATTATCTGTCCTTGAACAAATTGAGACAATCTGGTGTGTAAGAGGCCCGAATACTGAACAAACCTCTCTTTGGTTATCCTAATAAATGTGGACAGGACTTCAAAATAAAGCTCTCCTTACTACCACATACATGTAGATGTGGAAGTCAAGCCAAGTTTATTTGTATAGCCCCTAATCACAGTAACAGTCTGAAAGTGTGTCACAATTTGAAACTTAAATGTGCACACACAACATGTAATCCAGGAGTATAGACAATAGTGATAGACACATTTTCCAAAACAGTTTGAACACCTTAAATTAAATTAATCAAAACAAAAATGTAATTTTGCTGCATCATGCCTCAGCCTCCCTAAACAAACAATACAGAAAAACCTGTGTAACCAAGTCGGCAAAATGTTGATGTTGATTTGTACCACAATGTACTCAGCATGTGTAATTTATTTGGCTGTAAATATAATCTATAAGGGACCTCCCAAGATAACAGAGAGCATAGCACCCCTTACTGGCCATTTTATGGGTGGGGCTTCTGGTGCAAAAAGGGCTTGTTAGGTTTTCCTGAATGAGTCACACAACCTCCTCACCATCATCATCTCGCTACCACAAGAGCACTGACACCGACTACCCCCCCCCCTCCCCCCCCCAAACACCCCACTCCCTCCACACCCACACACAGAGCAATGTCCAGCCAAAATGACCACGCAGACACTGACGGGTCCACGTGACCTTGATGGGCATCCCGGAGAAAAATGATAATCACGGTCACAGCAGAGGAGATGAGACTTGTCCAAAAGTCATACATCCTCTCTGTAGAACAAATACATCAATAAGTAAATGCAATGCACTCTCTCTCCGAAGCACAGCTGTAGTTGCCTTGCCTATTGTGGAGCGAGGTACCAATTCAAATTCCAGCCGAGTCTGACATTGGGAGGAAAATAAAACATCAAGAGTGGCAGCAACATGCGCTATGTCACTTCATGTTTCAACCAATCAGCTACTGGTAGGTAATGAGGGGCAGAATCTGGTGGTGAATAAGGGGCAGATAGTTCTCTACCGACCTCCACAGGCAGACTTGAGTATCACACCTCAAAGAAATACACTTCTCTGGTCACTAACAGGAGTCAAAAATCCATGACAGAATAATTGTCCAAGCAACAGGTTGGTTGACTGACAATACGCCAACATCTTTAGCGATGTGAATAGACCACATGGAGCTCAGAAAGTAGCAGTTAACCCAACCTTCAAAGAAAATGATACACGAAACAGAAATATGCTTATTAAAGAAAAAATAACCTTGTCAAAAATGAGCATACTCACCCCTCCCATTGTTATTCCATCAATAAGGGCAACATATGGCTTCTTGTATGTTCCTTCAAAGAATAAAATGTGTGTCAAAACAAGAACAAAATATACCGAATATATATACACCTACCTAAATGTGGAAACTGATGCAGTATAACTGGAATTTTATAAGGTGAGACTGTATGTGAATTGAATATAGTTGAATGAACAACAATATATATGGATCATTATAAGGGTGTACTTGTCATGTGTCAAGCATACCTATGACATTGTTCAGAATGTATTCCTCACGGAAAAAGTCCTGTGCAAGAGCGTCGCCGACCTTCCCTGCTTCTGTGACCGCTAGGAGGAAATGCCAAAGTTACTGACAACAACAACAAAATAATAACGAAGCAGCAGATGTCCACAACAAATCACACTTCTGCATGTAAAATCCACTGGGAAACTAAAACTACAGTGCTATTGCTTACCTCTGATGTCTCCACCGGCACAAAAGGCTTTCCCACCCGCTCCTTTGATAATGACAAATTCGGTCTCGTCATCTTTTTCCCATTTCTACGATCACAGAAAACATAATTACAGCAACTTTACAGGGGCTCCTCACCAAAAACAAAACTGACTTTTTATTCACATAATTTCATGTCTCCCCAAACTGTAAATGTTTTTGCATTAAGTTTTTAGAGTTTGAGAGTTACTGAAAGTGAATGAGTTTGAAATCATTCAGAAAGATGTCATATGGGCGGCTCTTACAGCTTGTAGGGTTACATACAGCTCACTGAATGTCATATATTTAGTACAGCACTTGGCTAAGTTTATTTGGTTAGGAAAGAGTTTTTGCACATAGAGTATATGTATTTCAGTCTTCAAATAGGTTTAAGTCCAAAGCTATCCAACATTTCACAACTCTTAGACCTTGACAATGCCCAAGTGTCATGTCCTTGACACTTGTCCCAGTGGTAGTTAGCGTTAACCAAACCTCCATCGTACCATGAGCTGGGGGTAGATGTGTCGGATCATGGACAGGTTGAGGGCGTTCAGGGCTTTGGGTCTGTTCAGGGTGATCACTCCAGCATTACCCACTTTCTCCATGAGAACCTCCGATCCTGCCTGACTCGACATCTGTTCCAAAGTGGGTACCACACAACATCAATAGAAATCAATAGAACAGACTGCAATAGACTCCAACGGAACTGAATGACATCACTCAAATAGACTCAAATGTAAAAATCATATAGAATAGAATAACATCAATAGAACAGACTTGAACTGAACAGAATATACTGAAATATAATAACAGCACTCCAATAGACTCAGACTTGACTCACATAAACTAGACTAGAATACAATCAATAAATAGAAGAAAATTCCTGTACACTAGAATGTACTGGATTCGATACTAGGTAGCAGGAGTGAACCCAGGTAACTGGGTTTACCAAATTATGGGAAATACTGTAGCAAGGACCAGCAATAAGCAGTAACCAGCACCATCCTATATCAGTAAATGATAGGGCTTTACTCACCATGTGCCCTTGAATTCTTTGCAATCTGCAGAGGGACCGCAGTCTTGAGAAAACAGGAGAGAATAGAGACAAACATGAACCCAACTAGCTGAGAGAATAAGCATCTTAACATGCTATGGTTTCACTGGCTCAGAACCAATCGACTACCAACTAATCAATTACCATTATCTGAATCCTATACACACACCGGGCGCCACTTGGCTTTAGACCATGTGTCTGTTCAACCATCTATCATCACATCATCCATAAAATCGTATTCAGTTTCCAGCATTGCTTCCAGTGTCTCTGTCATTTTCAATCAAGGTAAATTACAACTGTCATCCACGCGACTTCACCTCTAAGAGATAAGGTTAGCAAGTTAGGAGTGCGAGAAAAATAATCCCACTAAACCTATAAATTCGCCAGATAAGACATCTTTGTTGACACATACCTGTAGGTGGACTTCAAAACTGTTAATGACATTGCTAATGTTTACTTTAGTTGTGCGGCTGGTGGCTGCACTTAGGAAACCGCTCGCTAGCTCTTCAGTTTACGTTTACTTCCTGAAAGAGGCACAAAGTTACTCCTGATTGGTTAGTGTCGCTGACGTCATTTGCAGCTGCTCTGTGTTTTGCCCACACTGCCATCTATCGAGGAGAGGAGCCACTTTGGCGCCAATATTCTCAAAATAAAACCATGTTGGTGTTTTTTTTTAAATTTGATTTGATTTTTTTTGTCACCACATGGGACCAGAAATTGTAGAAATTATTAGAAATTTAGACATTATAAATTGTGAAACAGTGAAAAGTACACATAAATTCAGCTTGTTTTCCATAGGTGAATTACTTGTAATAGCATAGTAATCATTACACAGTCCAGCAATCCAAAAATGTATTTTCAATACATTTTCAATCCTGTCTGGTTTACTTTTTCCCTCCTTTATTTGTTTTCAAAGATAGTACACGCGAGAGGTATAGTCATATGCATATGCACATGCATATTATCAAGACTAAAACATTCTAGGTGTTTCAACCACATGTTTACATTGAAGTGCATATAACAAAGTTTAAGTGGTATTTGTATTAACAAGAAAAAAAATATTAGGCCCCAAGGACGTGAACTTGTAATATCCAATGAAACACTGCATATTAAGATTAGCAGGTTTTTGATTATGTAGGCTATCAAAATGGGATTAGTGTGATTGCACTGGGCAGCTCCAGGGTACTGTACTGGTGTGAAATTGTTTGCTGAAAAGAGCAAATGTCCTCAGTCAACCTTCCTTGGGTAAATAAAAGTTTAAGAAAATGCACACCTTAAGATGCTGTATACATTAGGCTTAGAGTAGCCAAGGTTATAATAAGAAATAGTGAGACAAAATGAAATAGATAATAAAAAGGCAGGAAATTACACATTTGAGTTTAGAAGCATTTATCATTCATTCAGGGTTTTTTTTTCAGACAGCAACATACAATCACTGATAGATGATTTGTCACTAATACAACCACAAGCAAACACGGTTGTTGCTTAAGAAAAACCTACACCAAGGCAACTCTCTCTATTGGTTAAAGTATATTATTTTTGCTCTGAAATACATTGTCTTAGCTCTCGGTACAAGGCCATACAACCTGTGACAGTTGAACATGAGTTTTACATGGGCTTGTTTACATTTCTAGGCCTAATCCTTGTAAAGTTACAAATCCTTTTGAGTTACAAATTAGTGGTCTGTTGATTGTACATGGTAGAAGGATGAAGATTTCCCGGTGGCACCGTGTCTTGTCTCTTGTCCCATTCAGGAATCTTAATCTAGTCAGAGTCACTGCTGGAGCAGGAGCTGCTGGAGTACTACAGGAGAGACACAACAGGAGAACGTCATTTCATTCAGTGCTGATATCTGGAGTATTAAACCAGGGCAAACCATGGATTAGAGTTTATGTATCTAAATAAACTTGAAAGCTGCTGAGAAAATGAGAGCCTATTATTAAGTTCAACTCCTGACAACAGGGTCGGAGTGAGTTCACTTCCAGTGCAGGCAATTCAAAATCAAAATGTAAATAAAACAATAATACAGCATTCCTGTTCAGTTATCTCTCTCAAATATCTTTCAGCAGGTAGAATAGGACATCTTGTGTGTGTGAACTGGGCCCTGTGCTGCTTGATAAAACAATTGGATCTTACCCCATGACTCGTCGTTCCTTGCTTGTGACAATGGCCATGCTTGTGACCATGCTTGTGCCTGTGCCCATGTCCATGTCCATGTCCATGACCGTGCCCATGCCCATGCCCATGACCGTGCCCGTGCCCGTGCCCATGATCATGCCCATGCCCATGCCCGCCGCGCCCATGATCGTGCCCATGCCCATGATCGTGCCCATGCCCATGATCGTGCCCATGCCCATGACCGTGCCCATGCCCATGATCATGCCCGTGACCATGCCCATGCCCATGCCCGGGTCCATGGCCATGACCGTGCCCATGCCCATGCCCATGCCCATGATCATGCCCGTGACCATGCCCGTGCCCGGGTCCATGGCCATGACCGTGGTCGTGACCTTCCCCATAGCCAGGACTGGGTACATAGTCATAACCGTGGTCGTGACCCTCCCCACAGTCAGGCCCAGGTCCATAGCCATGACCGTGGTCGTGACCCTCCCCACAGTCAGGCCCGGGTCCATACCCATGGCCTCCATAAGGTGGGGCCACAGGCTGGCATCCAGATGGACCATAGGGCTGAGGAGGACAGCTTGGGGGTGGGGCCACAGGCTGGCATCCAGATGGACCATAGGGCTGAGGAGGACAGCTTGGGGGTGGGGCCACAGGCTGGCATCCAGATGGACCATAGGGCTGAGGAGGACAGCTTGGGGGTGGGGCAGTGTCTGGTGGACAATGAGGGTATCCCCCTGGCATGGGCTGAGGATGGTTAGGGAAGCCAGAGGGACGTTGGTTTCCTATTTAAACACAAAGGAAAGAAATGATTCGCCCACAATGCAACAATTAGCAAAAGCGTCTGTTAAGGATGTAAAGTGCATTCAACACATTTGAAACAGTGAGGAAGAATTTAAAACATGGTCCACTGTGTTAATTACCTTGGTTATGGCCGAACATTTCTAAATCTTAGATCAAAACCCTGAAATTGAAAAAAACAGTGTTATTTAAAAGTATATACCCCACTTTAAATAAATCCACACAGATCCACTCTCACTTTTCACACAAGTGCTTGAAAACATTGTGCTGGTATGAGGAGTTGTAGCTGTCTGCCAATATATAGATAGTAAATAGTAAATATATAGTAAAAAAAAATAAAAATTTGATTTTAGTCTGGAACTGATAATGTGGAACTGTGGAACTGTGCTAAATGTTCCAAAACAGGCAGTGCAACTGAAAGGCGTGGCACTTGGAAAAAATGCAGGAAAAGAGACTATCAAACTATCAATAAATTGACTTACATTCATTAATACATGCTCATACTGTATATATATGTATGTATTTTGTATCAATCATGCCCTCAGAGCTACAGATCCTCAGCAGAATTTCAGAAGTAACTCTAGACTCTAACTTACTGTATGGAGTGCAGATCCCAAGTAGCAGTAGTGAGGTGGCTCTCCCAGGACCTCCTTTTATATAAGTAGCCACACCTCCTCTAGCAGCCTAGTCCCCTTCATCAAGGGCAGTTCCTAAACTGCCATAATCAAGTCTTTGTTTTGTGATCGATAAGGTTGTGTGTGTGTATAATCTTTAACATACAGACAGGAGTATATTGTCTTGCATTTTGTTTTACTGTGTCTTAAAGCTAATATCCACCTTAAAAGATAATTCACAGGATGTCCCGGTGGCTCAGTGGCCTCAGGTGCTACCACATAACTGCGACGTCCTGGGTTCAAATCTGGCCCGGGACCTATGTTGCACGTCTCTCCCTTGATCTTTCCTGTCTCTCTCTACTGCTAACTATTGAATAAAAGGCAAAAATGCCCAAAAAATAATGTAAAACAAAATTCATGTTATTTCTGATATTGATACAGGTGATATGAATGCCACCAGACTGCACCACTAGTTTTGCCCTGTTATCCCAAATCTGCACATCCCACATATATGTGCATAGTGTAACACACACACACACACATACACACACGAGTGCATAGAAGCTCTGTCCTTGTTTCTTGGAGATTGCGTTGCAGTTGTTCTATTATCTATGATTTATCTGTTTTTGTGTCACTTGTTTTCTGTAAAGCACTTTGTGACAAACCTGTTGGTTAAAAGGACTCTATAAATAAACCTTTCCATAGCCACGTTCTAGTGAACCAAAGCAAGCTCTACTCTGTGATATTATCAGGAGACAAAACCTGTATCCGCTCCATTGTACTGAAGACTGACTGCAGTCATGTAGTTTTATAATGTATCCAGAAAATATCAAGGATGACTTCACAAGGACTGTAAAGTCACCCTGGGTGTTGTCACTGTGTCTACAAAGTATCAGTTCTAGGATTTATCTTTGAATAACACCATCAACTGAGGCTTGACTCTCTGATGCTTAGCTTAGCTTAATAGTGTTTACAGAAAGAAAACTGGACTGCCTAAAGGCATGGGAACAATGTGTGAATTCTGCTTTAGGGTGAATCCTCCCTTTAACATTTTATAAATACAAAACTAATAGCAGATAGCAAACAAATACATGTGAGTTTTGCATCCTTATACAAGATAGTGTTTGGTTAGATTTGGCTTTGTTGCATTTCTGAGCTTTTGGTCCATTAAATCATGAAACTCATAAATTCAATATGTAACTGAACGATAAATAAACCAAATCATATTTTTTGCAATTGCAATTATTGACTGATTTAATTAAATACGGTTATGGATAAAGTTACAGAAAGCCTGATGTTGATTCTTATTAGGATACATTTGGCCTCAATGTTATGCTATCAAGCCATTCCCTCCTACTCATCTTCCCTTAAAGCAGTAATACATAGTTTTGGCTATCTGCCAGATTACACTGTGTGCTTTAAGATTTGAGCTGTGGAAAAGGCGGGGGAGGTAAAAGGCAGTTTTCTCATCAGCACATAGTCATGCTTGAATTACCAAACAAACAGGAAAGACAAGTTAAGCAATAAGTGCTGTTCTTGACTTGTAGGCCTGCTGCCAATCACAGGATGTCACCACTGCTGGAATCAAGAAGAAGTGCGTGCTTCCAGGGTCCACCTGTAGCTGCACCCCATCTACACAAATAAATACATTTTCAAGCACACATGGTTAAATAAGACACACCCATACACATTAATTTAAAAACAGTGTATGGGTGGATATTTATAACATGCATGTACATGTGCGCGCACACACACACACCTTTTTATTGATATAACTACTGAAAACATTCCTCACCACAGCCACACCTTCATTTTTTCAAATTCCAGCGATCACAGTAAAGTGTTTGTGGCAGCATTAGGGGGTCAAAGGACACAATTTAAAGCTTTGGTAGCTAATTACCCCTCCCCAACATAAGTAAGGGTGGAAAATGCAGCATGGCAGACAAAATCTGGCGACCTAAAGAGTTCATATTTTCAACAGTAATAATGTGATTAATCTGACCAGTATTGTTGAGATGAGAAAATGGACATAAGGCTTATTACTGAAAGGTCACTGGTTAGAATCCCCAGACCAGCTGGGAAAATCTGGTTGGGGGATGTCAATGAGCAACTCCCTCCACTCCCTCTAACTGTTTAAGTGCCCTTGAGCAAGCCAGTTAACCCAAACTGCACCAGTGGAGTATTTATTTTCTGATAGGTGCAATTGTTCTAATTTTTAAATGTGCTCTGTTTGTCTAAGCAGGGCAAGCATGTATTGAAGGCAGACACAGTCAAGATAAAACCATATCAAAATTATTTATTCTAAATCCAAATGTTAACATTAATTATAAGTTCATTACTGGGAGAGAACGTGGATATAAGGCAACATGGAACTCAATGCTTTTATACACTTAATATCAGAATAAAGTAACTGGTGCACCCAAACTGTGCAGGTAGCAGCAGACTGTCAAAACAGAAGTGTTCATCTGGGAGACGAGACGTGTTCAAACAGAAAGAAATTCAGAGAACGCAGAATGTTACTGCTTGGCTTCAACATGGAAAGTGAAGTGCTGGTATTTCTGCATTCAGCTTCTAAAAGGGCTACACAGAAATTGTCAAACACAAAAAGTATACTTGATTGATTTGCAGATACTTTTCATGGCGTTGTCCTATTTGGCAAACCCTACCCATTTATTACTTATTATTAAGACTAAATCAAACAATAAGAATTATTTTCAAATGCTATTCGACCTTGGTCTGACTTCAATCTGACTGTCTGTGATTGGTTTTGAGGTATCAACGCTGTCTCATCTTTTTAGTCAAAAAAGAGCTGAATCACAGAAAAGTACAAAATGAGCATCATTTCTCAGCATTTAGTCTGATGAACCTTGACCCTTGAAGGTCATCAGAGCTTGACCTTTCCAGCCAAGGAGCTGAAGGGGTAAAGGGCTGAGAAGCGACCCAGGGCCCAGACTGGGAACACGTTTCTATAGGAGGTGTAGCTGATAGCACAGCTCTTGTTGAACACACCCGGGATATTCTCCTTGGGAGGGAAATAGAAACATCACATATTAAAGTCCATTTGTTTCTTATATCTAATGTTTTCATGAAGGAACTTCTCACTAGTTATAGGAGTATATTATTTGTTAATATAAGAACAGAATAGTATAGTATAGTATAGTATAGTATAGTATAGTAAGTCGGATAGTATAAGACGGATGAGAGTATATCACATGTATATTTATAGTGTGTGTGTTGTGTGACTGCATAACATTGGGAGGCGGGGACTCACCTGTGGCCAATCTCCATTGGGCAGCTGTTTGTCAATCAACAGCTGGATTCCTCTCTCAATGGCCCGCCTGTCAGGGTGCCTAGTTACAGACACATTACAGTTACAACAATAACAGGTCGCCTGATGACAAGTGAGCTGTCTCAATGTTATCGTCTAATGCTGGATCATAAACCTATCACCATCTTGCACCATACTAATTCAATTCAATTCAATTCAAGTATCCCCAAGGGGAAATTCTTTTTGCAGCCAGGTGAATAAAATAGACCCTCTACAAACAACAACACAAGTCCATAGCATCCATAAAATCAAGGGAAACAGTACTGAAAAAAATAAAAACAATAAAAACTTAAACTAGAAAAGGTTAAATTTTCTGAAGAAAATTTGTGTTTGCTTTAGCTTAAAAGTGTTTTTTAAAAAGTCAATTTAGTTAGGAAGATTCTGTGTTAAGAAATAGTAGTAGTAGAAGTAATAAAAGCAGAAGTAATAGCAGAAGCAGTAGTAGTAGTAGCTGAAGTAGTAGTAGCAGAAGTAGTAGTAGTAGTATAAGCACAAGCAGTAACTGGTAAAATGTAGTAGTAGCAGCATTAGTAATAGTTGAAGTAGTAGTAGCAGAAGTAGTGGTTTGTGTTTTCTATTCAAAACAGTTTTACACACGTGGTTCAACATTGTTATGAAACATATCCTGCGAGTTTTGTAATGATTGGACAAACAATTTCTGATTTATAGTCTGATTTGTGTTTTTTTGCATTTGTAGCGCCCCCTAGTGGTCGATTTCAATGAAACTTTCAGGGTATGTTTCAGGTAATTATGTGGACATATCCTGCAAGTTTTGTGATGATTAACCCAAGGCTTATTGACTTTGGTCTATTTATGTGCTGAGCCACGCCCTTTTTGAAGTTCATTGGTCAATATCTTGACAACTAAATAAGATATCATGAATTTTGGTTTGGTCCAATGATGATCCACAGAAAATTTGGTAGCAATCGGACCTACGGTTTAGGAGGAGATGTCAAAAATGTGTTTTTCAAAAAATTCAAAATGCCGGAAAATATAGTCAGGCGGACTTTAGTGGTTCTTGAGGCTTTTTTGTAGCGCACATTGAGCTGGACTTGTGTGTCAAATTTCACGGGTCGTGTGAGGGCCGTGGCCTTTCCAAAATGGGCCTTAATTACAGTGCCACCATTTGGCCGATTGGGCTCATGTTTCTTAGGAAGCATTTGCACATCATTTCCAGTTATTGGTTTCATGGTTTTAGCTCATTCCAGCTCACGGCAATTAGAAAAAGCTTTTTACAATGCATTCCTATGGGGCCAAAATATTGCAAATAAAATTCAATTGCAGAAAAAGTAAAAGTCTAATCCAAAATTTGAATAGATCCGCTCCATTCCAGACTCTGCTGAATTTTTTAAAGTTTGAACGGTACAAGAACATAAGTGTTGCTTGCTTAAACAGGAGATACATTCACACAAAACTGAAAATCAGTCAGGGCTGGACTAACCCAAACCCAAAAAACTTCTGCCTGAACTCAAAGTGAGCTGTGACTCATAGTGAGCTCCAGGGTGTAACAAGCTTTCTGTGAGCCCCAAACTGACTAGAACCTGAAATTCCAACTTAAACGTCAAGCCTTTGAGTTGAGCATGGCTTTACCTGACAGCCATGAGGCCCAGCAAAGCCCAGCAGGTGTTGTGGATCTGACAGGTGGCGCTCTGGACGTAGCGCCGCTGCTCGCAGGACTCAAAGTCCTCGCCCCAACCTCCGTCTGACATCTGTTTGTCCAGCAGGAAGTCACACCCCTTCTGCACCTCCACGCACGCTTCCCTGGTAGAGGAGGACACAACAGATTGGGGCATTCACTGCCATAGACAATTTAAGAATAAAATGTTACAATTGTATATTACATTTATTTTCAAGATGTGAAAAGAGTTCAAGAATAATGTAAAAAAAGGTTTAAGTTTGCTCGACTGAAGTTATATTAGTAGCCTGTTTGTACAAAATGAGGAATCTCCTGTATGTCTGAAGTGTCTCAAGGCTTAAAAAGATCTCTTTAAATCTGTCTCCTCTCTTCAATGACATGAAAGGATTTAAAAGGTGAAAACACTACAGAATCCTAGGTTTCACCTGGATTAAACTATTTCATGGAAAGAGCAGGTGTTTCTAATATTTATACACTCAGTGGATGTGTGTGTGTGTGTACAATATGTGAAGAGAGAAAGAAAGGATGACACAGAGAGAGAATGCCTAGAAATGGCTAAACTGCATACAAATATCACAATGTTGTGGCTTCAAAAGTAGCTTACATCATGTCACATCATCCCCTTTCTCTCTCATCTTTCCTGCCACTATCAAGTGCATGCAATCTGATGAAATGTCATTTCAAAAAGAGTGTTCGGAGCTCTTACTCATTCTTGTAGATGTGACCCATACAAGCAAAGGCCTCGAGGCCAAACCACGCTCCATAAGTGAAGCACACTCCCCAGGACCTGGGCACAAGCAGAAATTAGTATGTTTGATTATTGCGATCACTCAATTCAAAAGTATAGTGGGTAGTAAAATATCAAGAGCCAGCCCACCCTTCCCAAGATCCATCAGGCCTCTGCATCCTCCTGCAGTAATCCAGTCCTTCTCTCAGAGTGGACCTGACGAAGAAACCAAACAATTAAACACAGAAACAGCAGATTTACAGATTTATAACCTCTGTCTTGACAAGATATCATTTCAGCTCTTCTACAACTCCTCTTACACCACTGACCTTTTAGAAAGGAAAGGGTTAATGGTTATTTTCTGAATGTTACTCCACCACCATGTGAAACAATTCAAGACTGACCCATGAAACAAAAAACAGAATGAACACATGCACTGGGCCTAACCCATACATGCATATAGAAAGCAATGAAAAACATTTTGACCACAAATCAGCCTTGTCTGAGTCTTCAAAAACAATTACGCATGTTTCCTTTATTACATCAGATTTGCCCAGCATCCTTCAATGTTTTACACAGCTACCTGATCTCATCAGCACGGTGCTCAGGGTGGACCTTCTGGAAGTGATTGAAGGCCTGCATCACTGCTGAGGTGCATTCCACATAGGTATAGTCAATCATGATGTCACCTGGGTGTGCAAACAGATGAGTAGGAACGTTAGAGCAGATTGTTTATGGGGGGGAGAGTGTCGTTTGACTTAATAGATTGTGAAAAGGGGAGCGAGCATAAGAACAATGCTAACAAGTGTAACATCTTTTTTGTCAGAACTGATTGATTTCCAGCTGACTTAGTTAGGCCTGAGTCACCTGAGGCGTTCCTGTAAGGCTGCTACAGACTATCAGACTGACTTAGTTAGGCCTGTGAAGTCCTTTGAGGCTTCTTCGTGATAGAGGGCTGTACAAATACACTTGATGTGACGTCAAGAGAGAGGGCAGTGAGACATTTCACAATATATATGCTCTTTCATAAGGACAAAGAACATAGCAGAGGGAATCCCCCATGGAAACAAAAATGTCATGTTTATAATCCCTGTTTCCATTTTTCAAACTCTAGTTTCTCAACGTATTTCCACACTGAGTAACATCGGCTGTCCTGTCAACGTTGGCATCGCTGAGCAGCAAAGTAAGGTTGTTTCCACAAGAATTAATGTTGTATGTTAAATTAGGGATTCACCAACCAACATCATACTCTTATTAGATATACAATAACCACCATATAACCATTTTTGTCTAATGATGTCAAAGTAATGATTTAAGTCATATTTGGTATCAATTTGGTCTTGAATGGGTATTGGCAGTGAGCATTGGCATCAGTGCATTTCTAAGTCAGAAGACTCACCAAACACCTCGGAGGGGTTTAGCAGCTCCAGGAGTCTCCCTCCTCTCTTGGTTTCATATGTGGCAAAACCACCGTCTGAGTTTCTCATGCTTAGCAGCTATGAAGAGGACATAAAGACGCAGGTCAAAGAGGTATAACACTGTAAAGCTCACTTGCACAAGATCAGGTTTCTTATGTATTTTGTTTATGTTTTTCAATGGTGAAAGAGTACAAGAAGGGCTCTGAATCCAGTTTGGTGCAGTCTGAAGCTTTGAATGTGATAATAACTTAACTTTAAAAAAAATATTTTAAGAGTAATATCAAAGTACATTACATTTATTACACTTTTGTCAAACATAACACCTGGAATATCTGCGCCATCTGAAGAGCACCAAAGGGGATCCTTTGGTCAACAAAACAAGTCCTCTATTCATTTATCATCTATGGAGCAACTGCAGACTCACCACATTGACAGCATCATACAGGCGCTCTGCAGGAACAGGCTGGCTGATGGAGGGACTGAGCTCCTGCAGCAGCATCACTGATTTCAGGCCCTCCGCTGTGCAGTCTCCCACGATCCAGCCACAGTCACGGGTACTGAAGGGGAAGCCTCCCTGATAAATTGTACACAGGGATACACATACACATACCTGCCATCAGGGTAAGAAATTAACTTGACTTCAGAGGGCATTTGTTTCTCCCTTGATCTAATCTTAAGGGGCATTTTGGTAACTTTATTTAACTATGAAGTAATACATTTGCATTGGATATTGGCAAGTAAAGATTAAAGGTTTTGTGCCACTAAGATTTGTTTTATTTTAAATGATAATATACTACAGATCCCACACTTCTCCATCACTGTTAGAAACTCACAGCAGGCCTTACAGAAGAGGATAGTGCCGTTTTCCCCACACGCATTCACGTGTGAATATTTGACAATTCATTGATTCATATGTGAACAGGGTGAATTACAAAAAAGGGTACTCATAATTATTGGGGGCCTTTTTTGCCCCCTCATTTTTTATTTGACAGGCATTTTATGAATTTTCAAGGGCATTTTTGACCTGAGCTCCATTTATTTATGACCCTGCATGCCTTGCATATCTACTTATATGCACACAAATAAACACATTCAACATGTGCACCCAAGAATACAGATGGAGTACATGCCTACATACAGAACAAACACAGAGGAGAGGAATCTCAAAACTCAAATAAGGTGTGCACCAAAACAACACACAAAGCAAGTAAACAGACATGAACAGGTTGGGGCACCTCTTCACCAAACCTTTTGTTCTTGAAATGTTATCTCTGTTCTATCTGTTTCACCTTGTTCATCTGTCTGTAGTACTTCTGGTATTCAGGAGGATTCTCAGGGATCTGATGGAGTGGTAAAACTGGTCATCAGAAAGAATGAAAACAATTCACATTCAAATGATGTGGTTTCAACTTGTTGACAGATCTGAATGTGGCAAAGAATCTGAAGAACTCTTTTGGTTCATCATTTAACAAAAACTAATACAAATTATATTTCTCAAACATAATAATAATCTAATAAAAAATCGAACCTGTTGTTTTCATTAGCAGGAGAGATGCATGTATTGTGGTGGTCTTACCTGTGTGAGGGTGAGGAACTGGTGGGCATGTCGAAGGCATTCGGCTAATCTGGGGTTATCCTGGGCTCCTGCCTGAAAGACCCCCCAAACAAAAAACATTATTATGTTACCTGTTACTGGAATAGGAACAACATTAACAGGGGCTAACACCAAAATCTGACATATACTGACAATGTTTAAGATAGCTAAAACAAATCTACGATCAAACTCCATTGTAGCTGTGTTGGAAATATCTCAATGTGATGTCACGTCTACGTTTGGTTATCTGCGGGAACAAATTCACCACCAAACAACAAAATGAACCCTGGAACGCTACGTACATCGCCAATAGCTGTTTTTATGTTAAAATGTTTCAGGGTGGATTTTTCCTTTAACAAGATTGTCAATATGAATGAATACGTCTACATCACCTCAAGGAAAGCCTGCACAGCAAAGCAAGTGTCCCAGAGTTGAGATCCATTGGTCCCCTATGTGAGACAAAAAGGACAGATTTCTTGAAGCTCTCGTAGTCAAAGTTATATTTGAACCCACTGAGCACTCTCGTACTTTTATCTTTATCATCATGGAAAGGGCAAAATAGAAAAGTATGGAGCCTGTAAATAGGCTAAAAGAATGTAAGTGAAAGATAAAAAGTTGATAAAAAGCTGCAGCCATAAAAAAAATAAAAAATAAAATAAAGACATTCTATCCAGTTGCATCCACCACAATACTGTAACTCAAAGATAATGGATTCAACTTATTATCTTTCAGGTAAAACACCTTTTGAGTAGATACAAAATTTTGTACTCATTCAGTATATTCCACATCCACTGAGAAGCATTAAGAGATTTGATTCTGTGTCGACAGAGGAGTGTTTAGTCACAGGCAACTAGAACATCTCTGTGTGGCACTGTCAAGCCAAATTATACTCATGCAAAAGAGAGAAACCTCACCTGCATTTTCATGCCATCCAATCCCAACCTAGACCACAGAGAACTTACTGTTAGTTGATCAGTAGTATAGTATAGTATAGTATAGTATTGTATAGTATTTGAGCACCATTTGATTAATACATTGATCAATTATTAGATGTCCAAGAGGAATAGACTGGCTGACTGACCAGAGGTAGTCTGGGATCCTGGACACGTGCTCCTGAAAGACAGGGGAGGAGGGACCATCCACATACCAGCGCACAAGCATGTTGATAGTCTTGGAGATCTGAGGAGAGAGGCCAATACTTCATGTTCACATGCACATTATTTTACAAGTAGAGCTCTCTCTTGATTTTACAGTTTAATTAGGACGATATAAAAAACAAACATTGCAGGCAGAGCACTGCAATATCCCACATGTTCTGGTTTTTGTTTCATTGCTCAATCTTATGCCTTATAGTGGATATCTTGGTGGACAGACACAAGCAAACACACATTGAAAATAATACATCTCTGTGGAGGATGACGTATGTAAACAGGTACCACCAGATCAGCTGTCTACAAAGCAGCAAGCAGACACTAGAATGTCTTTGGCAGGCCAGAGGGAGGGCAATGTACAAGCTCTCCATATCCATAGCCCATCTCTCTTACCGGTCCTATGCTGATACATTTGGTGAAGCGGTCGTCGGCTTGTATGTGCTCATACAGCTCTTTGACAGCTCTTCCTCTCAGCGCAGTGCTGTGGTGGGCCTCGTACACGTTCATCACCACTGCAGAGCAACAGGAATGGTCAAAAGGTTAGGGCAGTGATTCATAGGGCAACTTTTTGGGAAGTTCTGATGAGCAACAATTTCTTAGGCATTGCCTCACCATTGCTGCTTTAACTACACAAAACATCTTGTTGCCAGGGTTAGGGTTGAATAGATTTTGATCTGCTATTGGAGGCATATAATATGATTGCTACACTGTAACTAGCTCATACCATTTAAAATATTTGATGTATAGATACATAGTTTATAACATTGCTTGCATTCTATAATAATGGTTCAATAATTTACAGTTGCAAATATACATCATAGACAATCATATGAAACGTTTCACTTGTTAATGGCCTCTCATACAGCTAAATGCTAAGCCACACAGTGGCCGCTTAAGGCTGCATCGTGGTCCAGGGTGTGCAGCTAATACTTACTGTAGGCTACGGTAAGCAGCGTACTGTGAGGTGTGTACATGTCACATGCTGCCACATTGTTCCTCTGAGCAGGCCAGTTGATGGTGTCATAGTCCTGGACATACAGCTCCTGGAGCACAAAGGACAAGAGATAGACATTTCATTTGATTATTTGGCAACCTATATGTATCAAGTAACCCTTTTTGTTCACTCTGTGGCAAGTTAATTTGGCCCTGGTTTCGTAGGGTTCTTGATCAATACCAATGATTCTACAATTACTTCGCCAAGTGCTAACATTTATGAGATTCATACCAGGTCCGTACCGTTTTGGAACAAAAGCCCCATTGACTCCCCCATAGCTACTGGAGGAAGGTGGTACAAGTGAGCAAGCAGTGTTGCAACACATTTCGTTCTCAAGCCAAAAAAGCAAATGACAAATAAGTATTACTATTACAGGTTTTCACTGTGATTGCATTGTGATTTACCTCTTCACTAGATGTTTCTATTGGATGTCTGCCCGCATTAGCTAGCTTACTCGTCTTTATTGTGAACATTTGACTTTTATCATTTCTGTCAATTCCAGGCTACCGTAAGCTGTGCCAGAGACCTGTCGATATTGTTGCAATTCCTACTGGCGCTAATAGAGGTCAATAAAGGTCATAGATTACTTAATGCCCCTTTAAATTTTGGTGCAGGATCCAAATTGAGTTGCGGTCCTATGTCTGGTTAGTAACCACCTGACAAGAGGAATAATATCTTCCTGGGACAAGAAGTTAAAAGCTCACATTTGTGTCCTAGACTGGCAAATTTTAAGAAAAACTGCATTCCCCTCCTTCAAAACATCCCTCAAAACTCACCTTTTTAAAATTGCTTTTAATGTCTGAAATTTTGCACCTTGCTTTTAACTGTCTTTTTTTCTTTAATTTTCTTTTATCCCTTGTGATTTTAATGTAAAGTGTCTTTGGGTACTTAGAAATACAAATACAATTATTATTATTATTATTATTATTATTATTATTATTATTATTATTAAGCATAGTTTTTAGCTTTATTATAACCATGATTATTTGAAACAAACACAAATCCCTCCTTTCACATTAGACATAGACAAGGACAGCTGGACCTTGTAGCTGTATTGTATTGAGTATGTCGCCCCCTGTGGGCTGAGGTGTGTTTAGCACCTGTCTGAGGCTTCGGATCAGGGAGTCTTCCTGGGCAGTCAGTCTGACAGCATAGCAGTAGCTCATGGGGAGGTAGACCTGGCGACAGTGGCACCACAGGGTAGAGGGGTGTGCTGGCATCCAACTTGGGAACAGCCTAACAAAAACAAAAATACACAAGTGCCGTCCTGAATTTGTTATACAAGGTCCTGAAGGGAATACACACTACAAAAAGTGTTTCCCTTCTTTGTGGCACAGTAGGCAAACCAAGTTTCCAACCATAACCTTAAAATAATAATCCTGAAATTTTATCACTGGATTGATATAACACAACAGTCTTTCAATCTGTTAAAGATGACACTGCATTTGCTATTTTAAACATCCGGTGTCAAGAGGTAACCATACAGTAAGTGATACAAGTTTACAAAACTGACCCCACATATATGCTGGTGGCAACTCCATCCTATTTCCCCAAACCTCAACTGAAATCCTGAAGCTTCATCTGTATATTTAGGGCATGGGTGAAGGGTAGAAGAGGACATTTTCTGGTGTCTGGATGTAAAACTCACCACATCTCTGGTAGGAGGGTGTTCATTCCCTCCCAACTGTAAACGTTTAAGATGGCCAACCAGAATTTACCCCATGATGGAATACCCACAGCGCCCCCTGCACAAAATACAACGCACCAACAGCTTTAGTATACAGCTGGCCTTAGAGTATAAATCACTGACATGGCTATTACTAAAGAAGTAAAGACAAACCTGATATTGAGACAAATAAATGTGGATATGGAGTTAAATTCTCAGTAATCATTTCTTCATTGAACACTAAGCAATAAGTAATTTTCCATATTGGTATGGTGGTATGTCTGTCAGAGAGAGTATTAGAGCTTATAGGCCATCAGAACAGGAAAGATGATCAATGATATATACTGATTATCTTCAATAACCTAATGACTGCAGTGTTATCAAACCTGTAACATAGCTTTTCAACAACATTTCAAGCTTTGAGGGACCATTTCAGTTTATTTCTTCCAACCTTTGCTGTGTAGGTTGTTCCTGGCCCGAACCATATCTGGGTCATCAGGCTCCACTCCCAGGATCCTTAGTGAGGTGTAGCTCAGGGCAGTACCAAAGACTGTAGACTTATCTTCAATGTGTCTGCACAAAAACAAAACACACTCTCACAATACTGCCATATTAAATATTCCAGACAGTCTGACATTGCAGGATACATTTCATTTTAAACATTGGCACTATATTCAGCATTTGGCGGCCACCTTTGCTTTGAAGTAATGCCGCACAAACAGTACATCTACTGCTTTTGCCTGTTATATCGACCTGGCAGTATATAAGCATATCAGACATAAGACATCCCTGAACATCAAGAAGACAAAAAAGTCTGTGCCATTGACTTACAGGCCCCAGCCTCCATCTGGCAGCTGGACAGAGCGCAGGCACCTCACCATCTCCTTCTTCCAGGCTTCGGCCAGAGGGATCTTAGCTATGTGGCACGTGATCAGGAGACCTGGGAAGCAGACCACAAACATGCACACACACACACAAGTGCACATTAAACTCTTGCCAAGTGCAGCTTTAAATTCAATTCAATGTTGACGATGAAGGACAATAGATGGTGACCTCAGATTGGAGCTGTGATGTCAAGTAAAAGCAAAGGACATGGGGAGGATGAGTTCGCTTACCCGGGAGCAGGAAGAGAGGTCCGCCATAGTCGCCCGCCCAGTGTCCGTCCTCAGCCTGGAGGTGACTGTAGAAGTGCATACCCTTCAGGGCCGCATCCACAGCTGTATGGGCTGATGGGGAGCCAGGCAGGTACCTACTCTGTGGGGAGCATAGTGAGAAATTAACACCAGACACCAGCCAAATGCAACTGTGAATCCTTTCAACTTCCTCCAATCATTTTGTTTGATATTTGAAACAAAGTAAGACCGACCCACCGTATCCAAGCCTAGTGAATGGGCCTCTAGCATGGTCTGTTCTCTGTCTGGGGTGTCCTGATCTTCCACATAGCGCCAAGTCTGCCTTCCCTCAACGTTAGCCAGCCTCCAGCGACTCAGGTCTGTGGCCGGCTCCGTCTTGTAGGGCCCCCCTCGCCTCCGCAGGTGCCTGGCAGAGCAACAAGTGGACGGGACATTGAGTAAAGGAGTGAATTTCCTATTCATTCTCTCCATAGACATTTCAGAAAATATTGAACCAAACCAACCAGGTACCACCAGTGTTGCGTGGTACGACGTACTGGGGATAATAACTAAAATTATGACATTATTTTTTAAATGAGTAACATATTACTTTGTGGAGTAACGAGCCCAACAATTAACGCATTTTCTTCTTTTATTTAGTTCAGTAAGTCAGTTAGTCAGTACATATTTACTTAAATTCCATACAAAGTTCATTCATGCTTTTCAACTTCTCATAATTACACCTCCTTTGTTTTCACACAAATATTTTATTGTAGGAGAAATACTTCAACAAACGTTTGAAGTCAAGGCCATATCTGGTTTATAAAAAACAATACTTACGTTCCCTCAGTCATAGTTAGGGCTCAGAGACTTGAATCCTATGAACCATACTGATTGATTCATATTTCAGCTATTCTAAAAGGGTCGGCCCCTTTTTTGCTGTCTGGGTACTGTAGTGTTTGGAGCGCAGTAAATGACGTTATCCAATACAATTTAGACTACATTTCCCACTGCGCTTCGGGGTACCTTCCGAGGAGTACTTCACATGGAGAGATATATGAGCAGGGGCACGGTTCTCCAATCACAAACTAGTTGGGCGGAGAAATGGGCGGGTCTTCTAAGTGACCCTCCAATCACTGTGCTTGTTACGGTGGCCCTGAGAGCTCAACGCACTGCAACTTAAGAAAACAAATGCAAGTAAACAAAACACACACAAATTAAGAAAACATCTTCATCAATTTGACAACACACACAACACATTACAGACAACACAACACTTTGAGACAACACAACACATTACAGACAACGCAATACATTAAGACTGAAAAAAACTGAAAAAGATTGAAAAAAACCCTGTTATTTAAGAGGGAATGGACTAACGTTACTCATCCCATGCAGCCATTGCGATAAATGTCATCGACAAACTCTTGTTCCCTCATTTTCAACAGCGATACTAAACAATATAATAATAATTATTACTATTTTGTAATGATTTCGCCTCTGTACACTCGTCTCTCTGTCCATGAAAAAGACACCATATGAGATGAGACAGCAAAGCAGGTTGCTAGCCGGACATTACTCCGCCATGGTCATTCTACCAACGTCTCCATGGTACGTACTGGGGGTATTAACTAAAATAATGACTTTTTAAAATTAGTAACATATGACTTTGTGGAGTAACGAACCCAACAATGAACGCATTTTTCCTTTTATTTAGTTCAGTAAATCAGTCAGTACATATTTTTATTTAAATTCCATACAAAGTTCATTCATGCTTTTCAACTTTTCATAATTACACCTCCTTTGTTTTCACACAAATATTT
The DNA here is from genome assembly GCA_034670405.1 of Hoplostethus atlanticus. Lineage (NCBI taxonomy): Eukaryota > Metazoa > Chordata > Actinopteri > Trachichthyiformes > Trachichthyidae > Hoplostethus > Hoplostethus atlanticus. Next base: position 1,981,361 of record JAXDDX010000092.1, read on the forward strand.
TATTGTAGAAGAAATACTTGAACAAACGTTTGAAGTCAAGGCCATATCTGGTTTATAAAAAAAAACAATACTTAGGTTCCCTCAATCATAGTTAGGGCTCAGAGACTTGAATCCTATGACCCATTCTACTGATTTATATTTAAGCTATTCTAAAAGGTCGGCCCCTTCGTGAGCAGGGGTACAGTTCTCCAATCACAAACTAGTTGGGAGGAGAAATGGGCGGGTCTTCTAAGTGACGCTCACTTGATGTGAAGTGGACAAAAACAAGTGGTTTAATTAACTCCTTTATGACATCTTGGGACGTAACTAAATAGGTTTACATGAAAAATAAAACTTTCATTCAATGTTTGGCTCTCAGACAAAAATATAAACATGAATGAATTAATGACAAACAAGATGAGCAACTAGTCTTGATTTTGGATTATTACTAGATTTTCAAATCATCTGCAATTTCCCCTCGGAGAGCATCGCATTAACTGACACATAACCTCACACATCCACAATTCTACTCAGTTCTTATATTCATCCAAAATCCAACACAAGCTTAGATACACAAGCAACATGTTGCCAGAGTTCTAAATGCAAAATAAATTGCACAAAACTAAAAAGAGGGAAAAACTTGCAATTATTTACACCTTAAAGAAAAACAACCATATTGCTGCAATCAATGGGCTCTGATGTCACCAGACCATATGTGAAGTTCACTAAGGAGTGAGCCTACTTAGTGAGCGAATACCAGGGAATGCCATTAGCTCAACAAGGAAATCAGTAACTTCAGACACCCCTAGTCTTTCGCCGTGGGCGGGAGGAACTCTTAGTCTCCAGTTTACAAACAACATCTGCATAGCTGTTCAGGCATTTGTAAGGAGATTTCATGTTAACTGTGTATCAGTCATCTACGATGCTCAGCAGGCCATTCAGCTTCAGTCTGCAGACCAGCTCCTCCTCTTGGCTGGCCAAAATCTGCTGCTCAAGTTCCTTCAGTCGCCGAGCCATAGATACAGGTCTGGTCTTAGTCCAATTTGCTTTCTCTACTGGCTCGTCTGACTCAGATTCCTGGAAAGTCAGACAATAAAAAAAATACATGATTACAGCAATTCTTACTTGAAATGGGCTATTACGTCAATCGGATACTGACACTAACGCTCACTGCAATGGCAGAGCGGTTAAAATATTTCAACATTTTGCTGTTCTCTGACACATATCTCCTAAAATTCAGCTATTCTCTTAACTACGACAGAACTAGCATCTCTCTGAGGAATAGTTTCAGTATGACGTGACCTCCGAATGCATTCAATAACTGCAAGGGCCTCATCTTTCATTTAAAATATGTAATGCAAACCAGCTTAAACTGTACAACTGGGCAAGGGTGAATAAGGTCAGGTGTGATGTCATACCTGTGTAAGAGGGGAACCTTGAGTCTTGCCGGTGGGTGTTGGCATCATGGTTGTGCGCACAGAGAGCAGGGTGGAGGACGGCATGAAGAGCGGCATGGAGAGGTAGTCTAGGGGGTCGGCGTCGAGCCAGCGCTGAAGCTGCTCCATACTCCTGTAGACAAGTACAGTGTGTTATTTAAAAAACAATCAAAATAGACGTCCTCCTTCAACACTGGTATTAAGCAAGATGGTGTGTGATTCTAAATGTGATGAAACCTTTTAACAGTAGTGCTGTTGCTTTACCTTTGGCTTTGTGCTTTCTCCTCCTCTAAGCTCCGGAGGACTTGGTGGGCCAGAAGCTCCTGTGGTGTCGGAGTGTGCGTGATGTCTAGGGGGGCCGTCGGGGCATCGTGAGGCTCCACCAGGCTCTGGAACAACTTTTGTCTGAGGGATACAGTGCTGGTGGGGGGGAAACCAGCTGCACTCGCCCTGAGGATGAAGAGGGATGATGGAGGGAGAGGCAGGGAGAGATGTCGGGGATAGGGAGAGAGCAAAGGAGAAACGTTATGATTGGTCAAGATAATGTGACTTGCTTGTCCTTTCTTTTAAACCTTCTATGACCACTTTCCCTCTTACCCCTCTGTCTCCTGATGCTTCTCCCTGTGAGTTTGCCTGATGGCCTGGGTCCATTCCTCAGGTGGTTGGAAGCCCTTCAGGGCCTCCATGGGGAAGTAAACCAGGATCTCCCCATCCTCTGTCACAGCATCTGGAAACAGAATACACAAAGTCTGAATTGTAATCGGTCATCAGCGACATATTCCACAATGTGCTGTAGCTTCTAGCTAGCAGATAAGTCTGCTCTCTTCTGTTCTGTATGATTCATGTTAATACAAGACATACATCAGTGGGGCGTATGAGTGGAAAATGTGTATTGTTTCTTTATCTAAAGCTAGTCATAGTAAAATAGCCTTCCCCAGAATGCTCTCACCTTCACAGACAGGCGGTCCAGGGCTTTGCCAGTCTTTCAGCTTGTGGTCTACACAAAGCACCAGCACATCGTCCCAGGGGATCTGATGGAAGGCGTGACCCTCTTTCTCGTCGCCATCTCCCCAGTTGCCCAGGGTGGCAGCGGCTCTGGTAGTTCGGCCATGCCGGCCCTGTAGCCTGACCCTTTCCAGTAGGTTCTCCAGCCGCGACATTAGGAGGGGCTGACTGTGACGGGACGCAGGGATCTGAGCAGCGTAGCGACCGATGGACGAGCAAAGCTGGGACCACGAGGCTGGAGGGATGAGAGAGGAAAGGAAGAGAAAAGGAGAGGGAAGTATGGAAGGTTTAATGGTCTCTTGCTTCCATCTTTCTTACTCTTTTAAATCAAAGATGCTTTGTGGCACCAAATAACTGCACCGAGATGCCTGTAAATGCGGGTCTCTGTCCTCTTCCAAGTAAACTGCGGTGTGGCTTGTTAGGAGTGTGAATGTAATCTGAACCAATTACAGGAAATTACCCCAAAATGCAAGGTTTTATGGGTATAAGGAGACAAATGTTGACATTTAGCCAGCAGTTACTCATGCTTGGATAGCCTAGAATACCAAAATGAACCGAGGGCAAACTGCAATCTGGACTGATCTAGTTCTTCATGTATTGTGAACTGGTATGAACAACAGAGAAGGTAAATGATAGCAAAGACCGCAAACTGTCCATCATGATTAACCAAGGACTTGCAAGTCCTGGTTAATTTGTAACTGGGCTGTATGAACCTAAATGAACCAAATACAAATATAAACCTCTCCACTATGACTCAAACCAAAGAAAACAAACAGGTGTGATCGCAACCTAAAACAGTCACCAAACAGAAATATTTCCCTTACTGACCGCAGGTGGAGGGCAGCTCCCAGTGGGGGATTTGTAGGCTGAGGATGGCTTTGCGCAGCCAGGCCAGGTGCTGGGCAGAATTCCAGCTCAGATGGGGCACAAAGTTGCGGGTGTCGGGCAGGCAGAACTCCCCCGGGGGCCAGGAGAGACTGGAGAGGTCCTGGGAGGACACCACGTCAGCAAGGTGCGCCAAGACAGAGTTGTATAGGTGAATGATGGCCGCAGGGTCCTGGGAAGGGAGGCCTGCGGCAGCCCGCTCCTGGCGGTGGTCACAGAGCCTGGTGCTGAACTCACGGCTCAAGCCAGCCTCTACCAGTTGCACCAGGGTTTGGCAGGAAAGCCGTACGTGAGGTGGGGCGCGGGCCAGAAGCCAATGAGTGGCCTGGTTTAGCTGGGGACACGCCACGGGACAGGAGGAAAACAAGTAGAAGGTTAAAAGGCTTTAAAACTGTCTCACAATCTATTATGTACTGCACTAAAATTGCCAGGGTTACGGGTTGATAAGTGGATGTTTATGTGTGTGCAAATGTGGTGACAGTGTGCAGGTGTGGTACCTGTTTGGAGCCCTGCAGGTCACTGGTGGTCTCTGGTATGTCGAAGAATATGTATTCTGATATCAGGCCTTGTTCGACCAGAGTCTGTAGCATCAATGCTGAGAGGCAGGGAACCAAGAGAGAAGTTCAGGATCTCTACACATTCTTGCTAAACAAATTCAATTACCTTTCCATGACAGTCTGATATACAATGCAATTTCCATGACTTTTTTTGAACAGGATTTGCAGTATATAATCACAAAACTTGTTACAGTATATGGGTTATTATTCCCTCAAAGCTGGAGACAAGGTTGATGTAAAACACTTGACCGGTTTTGTTCTTGTTGTTGAAATAATCATCATTCATTTCAGTAACATCCAGTAGCATTGTGATAATATTCAGCTCTCTGTATGTTTGTCTCTTAGTGATATCAAACAGTAAGTACGTAAGCCTTGTTTGGGGATGCACCATCAAACACAGACTCTCATTCCACACCAGGGCTCCGTTTCTGAGTATCAAGCCTCCAGCACCCTTCCTCTCACTGTACCTTCTTCAAGTTTCTGTGTATCGCTGGTGCCACCGGCAGATCCTGGCACCAGGATGACCAGGGGCAGTGGGCAGTGCCAGGCGCTGGCTTTCTGGAGCTGTTTGAGCTGGAGCAGTGCCGAGAGCAGAGGTACATCCTGCTCCTCCTCGAGTCCAGGCTCAGGCGTGGGCAGGGCAGGGAGCAACATGAGCAAGGCTCCTGTCCCCTGGAGATCACAGCACTCCTCCATCTTGGACAGGCCGTCTTCAGTCAGTGGGCCACGGGACAACTGAGAGACACCACCAGGGAAGATTGTTCAGAAAACCCTCATCTGTGTTATACAGCACCAGAGCAGGGGAACTAGCATCCACCCGAGACAAATGATTCACAAGGCAAGTTTAGTTTAGTTTTACCAACTAGGTTAATTCAGTGTAAGACAACTCCCAAACAACCTGCCAGAGTCGTTGGTAGTATAAGCAAACTTAAAAAGCCCCGTTTCCAATGTCTTATCTATCCTTGAGATCACAATCAGCCATATTAACTGCGGTCTGGTCTAACCTTGATGCTGATGTGGACTTTGTGTGTTTGTTGTCCGTTCTCCTGGAGTGTGTTGGAGACACAGAGTGTCTGCAATGTGCCATCAGGCTGTTGCTCCCTGACCTCTGACCCCTCACCACCACCAAACTTCACCTCCAGCCAGTCTGACAGGACCCTGTAGACGGTAGACAGTAGAGGGCACATTCAGCCACTGCACCAGAGGAGCGATTAATACTGGGTGACAGTTCATTTTGCACCGCTTCCACTGTGTGGGTTCTACAGACAGCCAGTGGCTAAAGCATTGGGACAGTTCTGTGAAATTTCCTCTTTTTGCTGTATACACAGTTTCTCACTCATGTATCTATGTTCAAAAGATGAGTATGAGCAAAATGAGAAAAATGGCACATCATTTAGATAACACTGTAAATATTAAGATAAGAAATATTAATTCTGTATCATCTTGAAATGGAGCTGCTTACCTGTCTGCCAGGCTGGCTACATTCTCATCGTCGCTGGGTAAGAGGAGGACAGCCTTCCAGAAGATTCTTTCAGGGAGGTCAGGGACATTTTCTGTCACCAGTGCTGGTAAGTCCAACGGCGCCCACACCGACTCACTGCGAGCAACAGCAAAAAAAGGGTCAAAATGCTTGCTGGCGAGTTGGAACATTGACATGACAGAGATATTGGTCAGATGATTACTTACTCTAACAGCCGCTGATAGAAGTAGTGGACTCTCATCTGGTGGATCGCTTCTTGTCTCATTTTCAGCAACCTGAACAAGATAACACATGATAAAATATGTAAGAGCTGAATATTATAAAAAAGAATATTCTAAAAAAAATATTATAGACTCAACAGACCACCCGTTACAATTATTTGTTCTTTCTCCAATAGTTAAATTGTTATTTTACCACTGGATTAAACATAAGAAATAGCCAGTCAACATATAACCAAAATGTGAGCCACTAGTACATAAATAATGTTACAATGAAAAACATGACCATGTGTTCAGCAGTAGCATCAGTAACAATCACTTAGATAGAAGCAACTTGGTTTGGTAGCTTGCTGAAAAACCAGACGAGAGATGGTGATACCTGGTGCTGGAGAGGGCCAGGGTGCCGGCGTTGCCCAGGTTGACCAGGCCGCGGGCCAGGTCGGCTATGGAGGGCTGTGAAGGGGCGCTGGGGGCCAGGGCCTTCAGCTTGAAGCGGGGGTCCACGCAGCAAGGAGCGGCAGGGAAACCTCTCATCTGTCTTTTCAGCTGCCGACGCACTGCTACCACATCACGCCACCTGATGGAGATGAGAGGAGAACAAGAAAGGAATAGTGAAGGAGATTTAAAATAGATTCTACTATGGTTAGATCGATATATCGGGACGATTTTGGCCTTTTGTGAAATATCAGGTATCAGCACCATCGATACGAGGTTCCTCCCTGACCACAGAGCAACAGTCTGCAATCAAGTTTTATTTTCTTTGCATATTTTATTGATTCATTTAATGGTTCAATTCTGTTATTTGTAAATACATTTTCCATTTTAAAAAGGCCCAATGCATGCCAGAGTTTTCCCCAACATTGAATAGGTGGGATGGATCACCCTGCCTTAAAGAGATACTAACCCACCGAAAACTATTTCATCAGAATGGAGTTTTAATTTATCTCCTAATATCTCCTATCCGTGACTTCAGTCTAAAAATATTGTTATCGGCCTCCAAACATAGAGGTCATGTTTTGAAATCCTTTCCTGTGAGTGACTCAAATTTTCTGGCACCGTCTTTCGTGTTGAACACATGCAGCACCTCAGTAGGCTAAACGATCCAACAACAAAAGTATTTGATCTAAACATATTTGTTCAAGTTCAAACCTGTTCACTGAACAAAACTCTTCAACTCATGCTCTCACTCTCTCTCATCTACCTTTTGATGTACTTGTGGATGCGCTGCAGCTCCGCCTCCAGGATGACATCAGCCAATAGGGTGATCTCTGCGCCCAACGTCTCCTCAACTAGACTAGCACAGACCTGCTCTGTGCATCGCGCCATACGCTCCACTTTCTCCTTCACTGCCTCCCTGAAAAGTGAAAATACCAATGGTTATCTGCCATTTTTACATTTGGTGTAACTCATTTGTCATGATAAATTGTTACAGTACAGCTAGTGTGTCATTCTAAGGCAGTATAAGCACTGTAGGTCAATTCTTTCACTTTACATTTTAAGTCCTTATAACAATGCTTTATAATGAGTATTTATATTTTAGGGTAGTTTATAACACTCTTTTATTCTTGCATGTATATCTTATTATCATTATCAGTAGAAGTAGTATTGTTACTGTTATGTGTACATTTGTTTTATTAGTTTGCTTCCTGAAAATGTGAAAAGTGCTTCATGAAGTAATACTATTGTTACTGTTATTATTGTTCTCAATGCTGCTGTGAGTGCTTGTGTAACTGGTGTCAAGACTAGACCAGCATGCAGAGATGATATTGATTTTGGAGTTGGTTGAGTTTTGGTGTCTTACTGGATCTCAGAGGTGGCGGTCTCCTGGATGCTCTCTTCTAGTACTTCCTGGATGATCTCTGTGCAGAGAGAGAAGCTGAACTGGGTCAGGAAGGCCTCATGCTCCTGCCTCCTCCTAGTCAGAGACACAGTCAGAAAGAGAGACAGGCAGAATGAGAAATGTGGCCCATGGATGAGGTTAGGGATGCTCATCCTGATTATTCTGCAAAATATTGAAACATTTGGGAACATAATTATTTTATTGCATCTTGGCTATCTTCAACAGCTGATGTTCTAAGTGAAATGAAATCAGGTGCAATGTTTCAATATGGGCAAATCCTACCATTGCTAAATGTGAAGCTAAAATTGTGAGATACAATCTTACACAATTGTACAGGCCTAGTCTGAGTGTCACAATCTGAACTGGATGCGTTTTACTTTAGTGTTATGTTTAAGTGTTTTTTTTTATCTAATAGCCCAAAATAGGAGCTTAAAGATTATTTTGTGTCCATCTTATTCAGGCTGAAGGCCGTAATGAAACACGTTAGTCCAAGGTTTGGATGGAGACGAAGTGTCAGAAGTCCAACCTGGCTTCTTCAAGCTTGCGTTTCTCCTCAGCGATGCGCTCCTGTTCCAGTTGGATCTCGGCGGAGGACATGTCCTGGAGCATCTTTCCCACCACCTCACTCACCAGTGACTCCACCTGCCCACTACTCTCCCTGAAAAACCACAAACAGGACCATAAGTCTCAGTCATCTTAAAAATAAAGACGTCTAGGGACCACTGTAGTGTTACAGCCTTCCCAGAGTTATCCTTTTACCCTCCTCCACATACCTGAAGCTTCATTGACCCTGTGACCGACCCCACACAGTATTACACAGGACATAAAGATGGCTTTCCTGTTGATGAACTACCTTCCTTAACAAACCTTTCCACCAATGGTGTTGGTTTGTCACACAATGCAGATTCCACGCACAGGAATGCAAGATAAAGGACTCTGAATCTACCAGCTCCAGGGGCACTGGCCTGTAGCTGACGCTGACCTCAGACCTCCCTGTGGTAGGGGGCAAGATCCCTACGGGGATCAAGAAAGTTTCACATCATTGTTACTTACGCAAGAGCTGCTGTGGCGTAGCTGGCACCAGCATTGGCTACCTCGCTCACCACCGCGTCAACCACCTCTTGCACCACACTTTCCAGCTCAGCCAGAATGTCCTGCAGGAGAGAGCAGATACAACACGGTTACTGTTGTGCACAGAATGAAAACAAAGGGACTTAATCCATAACTTGATGCTTTAATATTTAATGGAAGTCAAAAAATAGTAATAATTTTTCTGTTTTGATTATTTTCTTTTCTTCTCAGGCTCAGCTTTAATCAATATACAATATGTATTATAGCTGGCCTTTGATGGGGGGGGGTCCAATATAAAAACTTTCAATACAACACATTTGATAAAACACCTTAAGTCACGTCACCCTAAAGAGCATGAGGACTGCACCACAGCCTACTGCACTGTTTTTAAGAGCTGTGTTTAACAGAGAAGCTATATAAATGAATGCAAAGGAAACATTTCTTCCTGTAATTGTTTCATAACAGACCAATAGTCAGCAGCCTATGAACGACTGGAAATTGAGAAGTACTCTGTATCGGTACGGTAAGCGAGAGTAAGGCTTTTAATCTGGACTGAGAAACACTTCCTTACCTCATCGCTGTACACAGGCTGAGGTTTGGGTGGGGGTGACGGTGGTTTGACGGGCTGGGGCTGGACGATAGGCAGGAACAGCTGATGGGGGTCTGCTGTGAGGGCCGGGCCGCTGGGGGACTCACCAAGCTCCCCTGTCTCATCTGTAGCCGCTGGCTTGGCAGGCTCTGGGCTGGCCCGAAGCTCCCCAAACAACCTGGGCTCCGCCAGCAGCTTGGCCGGCTTGATCTGTGGCCGCAACTCAACCTCTGGCTGAGCCTTGACTGATAAAGGAAAGAGTTCATACAGTCAAAGAGAGAAAAACACAGTATGTGAGATGACTGAGTCTACAGTATAACATAAAATTAACTGGACTTAAAAACTATATTTTCCATACTTTTCTAAACTTTTCTGTGAAATTTCTGAACCTGAAAATTATCAAATTAATTTTCCATAATGTTCCAGGCTTTCCAGATCTGTGTAGGAAGCATGCTGTTTTAAGATCAATAAGTAACTGAGTAACTGAATCTACTATTACAAAGCTTATGCGTGTAAAGTGAAGTGCTAGAATCCATACTTGTCCCTTTAAAGTTGCTTGGAGTGGGTTCAACCACAGGACCCTCTCCCCGATACTTGTTCTGGAAGTCAAAACTGCAGATGGGGGTGTGATGGGGAGGGGTGGGCAGGGGTCCTCCATTGACCACCTCTCCAATCAGAACCATTTTCTTCCCTAGGATGGCCTCTGACCTCTTCTGGGACAGAGGCAACTCCGGCTCCTGGTAAGCTGTCCGGCTCAGCTCCACCATGCTGTAAACGGAGTTTAATTGGCAATAAGTACAATTTTTACGGCCCAATTGCACAAAATGACCAGGGGGTTGTTGATCAGTACCAATGACACAATAATTACTGTGCCAGTTGCTGAGACTTCTGGCTTTCAAAACTCACTTTCCGGCCTGTACTCTGCTTCGGAACAAAAACTCCCTGCCCATTGGGATTTCAAGACACCCCTGTGTGATGCTGTGTTGGTAGCAGACCACTATAGATACTTACCCATCACTGACACTGAGGCCATATTGCTGGAGGAAGTCAGTTGCATCGGCAGTATCGCGGAACATGAGCATCCTCACCATGTCCTCAACTGGAAAGGCGGTGGACCTCTGAGATCCCACTGTGTGGGCGATGTTCAGGGTCCTCAAAGCCTTGACTCTGACCTACACGTGCACACACATGCACAGACACACACACACACACAAATAAACAATGAACTAAACAGATCACACTTGGCTGTAGTTGGTGCATAGTTCACCACTTGTGATTAGGGTTACATTGGCATAGCATAAGTAGGCTATCTGTAAGAATACTGCATTTCCCTGACGTGTAGTTTTGTATACAAATAGTACTGCAGAATAAGATTCACTGGAAACATTTGAATTTTACCACATAAAATATCTCACAATTACCTCAGAAATAAAACTTGAAAAAGGGTCACATTTTCCTTCCTTTCCTTTCTCTAACTTTATATTTTTTTTTTATAGCAAAGCTCATGAAACAGTTTAAACAAAAGGAAAAAGACACTTTCAACATCTTCTCAGTCCGATTCATCAGAGAAGGAATATATTTTCTGACCTGATTGAAGTATCTGTGAAGGAGGCAGCTGGCTAGGTAGGAGGCTCCTTTCACCAGCTTGAAGAATCGCACAAAGTTGTTGCTGTTGAGCGCAGCAAACGCTTGCACTGCGAACTTCACCTCCAGGGAGTTGCGCACCTCGTCACGGAATTGCTGCACCTCGCTGCATTGAAACGGGACGTGGAGAAATATTTCATTGACAAATTAACTGAGGTACAAAATGTGATAGAGACAAACAAACGTGACCGCACAATGAACTTCGATATCACAGCTGAATATGGAAGCTTCCCAACCCTTTTAGAAAATCATTTTGAGAATCCACATTTCTGCTAGCTTTGGTGGTCCTGGCTGTAGATCTCTCTCTTCAAAGTTTTCAACAACAACATAATAATTTTCATACTTTATTCCATGACTGGATTTCATCTAATGTCTGAAGCCTTTCAGGGTTTTTGTGAATTAGTCAATTTTTCAGAGTTATAAATCTTCATTGCTTCTTTATATATATTTTTAATTATCTATTTTTACTGTTTTGTTTTACTGTGCAGCTGATGATGGATGAACACCTTGATTAATGGAAGTATTATCTATGTATCGTTATGTTTATTGAGGGACTGACCGCAGGATGTCGCCATCGTTGAGCTTCAGCAGCACGTTGTACTGGCGGAACTCCGCCTCCCGCGGGCAGTAGATCTGGCGTGTGGCCAGGTCCTGATACATCTCTTTGAGACTCTGCATGCATTTGGTCATGTTCTCGTTGTTGATCTTGGCATCAAATGACATCATAGGCTCTTCGCAGAGGTGGTGGGCGCAGTGCACGTGGAAGCGCGTGCACTTCTCGATCAGCGACACGGTCTGCGGGCAGCACAGGTGCTGCTGGGTGATGTCCTGTGGGGATGATGAAGGAGCGGTTGGGGTTTGAAAACACATCACATTGACTTCATCTTGTGTGTTAAGTACATGAAACCACTCAACGTATTGGGAACAGATTTGTCTATGAGCTAGCTGGATTTGTATTCCACAAAGAAGTGGTTTCTGTGAAAGTAGTTCATTCAGCCCAGTAAGAAAAACATGAACAACATGGAAAAACAAAAATTAAACTATGTTATCTTTTCTTCTCACAAACGATTTTACAGTCAAGCATAAACACAGTCCTCATTTGAAGGGAATAACTCATCTGAACTGGGGCCTCACCTTCCGGATGCCACGGGTCCTGTTCCAGACAAAGTCATACCAGTCCCGGTAGTTGTCACCATAATGGTCCATAATCTGGGTCACCAGGTAGTCCATGGTCCTGCTGAGCACAGGCAGGGGGCGCAACTCATGGGGCAGGGGCTCCTCCTGGTCAGCTGAGGAGCGACTGTACTCCTTGATGGCTGTCGCGTGATCCACCTGGCCGGGCACAGCAGTGAAGACAGTTTCAACAGTTGTAAAAGTAAAAAAATACATTTACATTATCCTTTAAAGAGGCAATAAGTACTAAATAGATAAAAAAGGTATTTTCTTCCTTTCTCTTTTGTGACTCATAGTGTAATACTTTTTTTGGATGTGCATATACATATATCTTTTTGCTGAAAAGAAAAAGAGAAATTCTTCAACCAACAGAAGCAATTTGGTCACATTACCATCTCGGTGTCTGGGACGACCTCGAAGGTGCTGAGCTGGTTCCGTGTTTCCCTCATGTACCTCTCCTTCTCTGGACACATGTCAGGACACGTCCCAACGAACACCTTGGACAGGTCCAGGTCCGTGCGCTTGGGCCGACCTGTGCCAACATATGCACACATGTACCCCTTGTGTTGGAATCTTTTAGATATAAATATCCCACATTACTGATAACTGCAATAAGTAATGGGCACACAAAAAATAAGAAGTGTAGGTAGAAATCTAAAAGAATAAGCTAATAATAATACTATGATTACTTCCAGACGTTCCAACAATAACAATCTTGATTTTTATAGCCCTTATCTATGAGCACAACAGAGTGCTTTATAGGAGGACATAAAAACAAGGAATAGTAAAATATATAACATATATATTTATGGTGGGCGTCATGTCAAAACTAATAAATAAATGAATCAATCAAAGAAATAATCCTGAAAGATCACAATCCTTCAGCAGTCCACGAGGCCTGGACGGCAGCTTTACCTTGCCGCAGGATCTTGTCTATCTGCTCCAGGAGGCGGTACTTGTCCTCAGCCGTCTCGGCCACCTGACCGATGAGGTGGAGGAGGGAGGATGGGACCGGGCGCTCTGAGCTCTGGGTGTCGGTGCTGCACTCTTGCTGGGGTTCACTGTCAAACTGGAGAGACTTGGTGCTGGACGGCTTCTTCACCGGAGAGCTGACAGAGACAGGAAACGCTTCAGGTTATACTGAGACATAAGGTTGTGTTTTCTGCTCAAATAAAAGATAAAACAGTGATACAGCTACTGATAAAACACTGCCCAGTGATCCAGGCGTATTAGATGAAAGCATTATAACATGAGTCAAACCTAAAATCCAGCAATCATTAAACATAGCATGGTGTACGGTGTGGGGAGCTAAGGGTTACCCATGGGTGAAGGTGACCGTGCTGCTGACAGCAGGTCTTCTGAGTGGGGAGGAGGAGCCCTTGGATTCAGTGCCCTGGCCTTCTCCCTCTGCCTCCTCCTCCTCCTCCTCCTCCTCTCTCTCTGAAGGCCTCCTTCCTTTCTCCCCTGGACCTGACGCACCACACAACAACACAGTAGCATCAGTATAGAGGAACACTGAGGAGCAGGCCTTTGGGAAGTGAAAGCACTATCAAGGGACTCAATACATCAATATGTAACGGAGACAAAAGCCCTCATAAGTTACTTCAGTGACATACAGTAACAGTGATACTGTATTTATTTCTAGATTATTTCGGATTTAAAATATATAAACATATTTACTCTGCTTCTTCTTCTGCCAGAACAGGAGGAGTTCATGTCTGTGGAGCAGTTTGCCTTTCTTCTTTGCCTTTGTGGCCGATGCCTGAAAGAGATGATGGTTAACAGTGAGAGGTCAAGTAAAGTGTGAAAAATACAACAGTGTATACAAAAAAAAAAGCTGATATGTTCATGATGACATAGACACAGCTAAACCATATACTCCATATAGTATAAGGCATATACTATACTTGCTAACATTTGGGATATTATTATATCACTGATTTGTTAACCAAACACAGATCATCATCTGGTCTTGAGTGAATCTGAATGTACTCACATGGTCATTGAAGTGCACTATGGCCATGTTCTTGTTGGGCCGGCAGAAGACCCTGCGGACTTTGCCGAAACGACCAAAGTGCTTCTCGATCACGTCCTTCTTGTTGAGGGCTGGGGGCACATTCTTGCACTGGAGGACCGTGCAGTCGCTGGGGGACAGACCCCCTAGGCTCTCGGAGCTCTGCCTGCGTCGGCTGCGTCTGGTTGGGGTCACGGTTACAGGTTCTGGGTCTGGGGTTTTTGCTAAATCTGGAGATGGAAGATGGGTAAACCAGAGCCTGAGTACATTCTAATAGTCTCATTTGCTCTTCCAATTAATGCAACACATTAACTTGAAATTCAGTTGGCTGATGAATTTCTGGCTTGACAACAAACAAAAAAAAACAACAACATACAAAATTGTACGGCTTTCTTTGAAGTCATTTGCCTTCAAATATACAACTCCTCATCATAATTCAATTTAAATATTTGTCATATGGTCTGCAGGACCTGCAAAGAAGAGTAATTTCTTTAGCAGTGTGTTGTCATTAAATACATTTCATTAAAAAGATATGGTCATGAGGAATCACTCATATGGGAGAGAATAGTCAATTAAAGGGTGAATTTTTCAAGGGGTTGGACCTTTGCATACAAAGAAGGCTGGCTCTAAACTTATTACAATTATTCAGGTATGCATTTTATCAAGTAGAATGGCTTTTCTTGGTCGAAATGGTTTTCAGAAAATTACAAGCACACCTTAATGAGAAGCAGAGTTGGTGTGAGTCAAGGTGGGTCTGCCTACTACTACAAGCAGAAATATAACTGGCTGATTGGGATGAGTGGATAGTCCAACATGACTCACCTGATTCCTCTGCTTTTTCCAGCACCTCCCTGGTAGGGGCCTGTGCCCTCGGCGGCGTGGTAGCCTGAAGATTACCCTGAGCTTGACTGTCTGCCCTTTCTGTCTCCCCCCACTCTGGTGCCTGCTGCTGACTCTCCTTCACGGCCTCTCTCCTCTCTGGGTTGACTGAATTCTTCAACAGTCCACTCATTGCTCTGCCAAATAGGGCTCCCACTTGGCCGCGGTATCTCAGCGGCCTCTTCGAAGGGTGTCTCGGTGCATCTGCTCCAGCCAGCACTTCTTCCGCCTTGACAGGCTTCTCTGAGCCAGTGCTGGGGACTGCTGGGACCTCCTTACGCTTGGTGCCTTTGCTCAGTCGTGCAAAGACATTCGTCTCCCCTGTGTTCTCCTGGTCAGTGCCCCTCTCCTCTGTACTAGTTTCTGCTTTAGCTTTGGGGTCACCAAATGCAAATGCTGAAGTCTGACCAAAACTGGTTCCTCTTAATAGGGACGTTGTCTGGGGCTGGAGGACTTTGGCTGAGAAGCTGAAAGAAGATGGTGTGGTGGGCTGGGTGGTGGCTACATTTGTGTTGGAGCTGGAGGGGGCAGCTGGTTGGGAGAAGGTAAACTGCAGAGTGCTGGTGGATCCACTGCTATTGCCAGTGGTTAGTGGGTCACTTGGGGCAGAGATGGAGGGAGCTGCAGCAGGCTGAGAGAAGCTGAAGCCCAGTGGCCCAGGCTTAGTCAAGAGAGAGAAACCAGTGGTGGTGGTGGTGGTGCTACTCTCCATGGTGCTGGAGCTCGTCTGGGAGGTGCTACTCCCAAAGGGCTGATCGGACCCTAAGGTAGCTTGAGGGTTAGCTGGCTCAGGGCTAGCATTGAAGATGGGCTTAAACAGTGCCTCATTGGAGGGCTTGAAACTGAATTCAGATGTTCCAAAGCCTCTGCTCTGGGTCACACTCTGAGCTGTACCGAATGTGCTGGAAGTGACGCTGGTGGACATCGGCTGTCCAAAGAGTGACTGTCCAAAGCTCATTGGCTGAGATGGCCCTGGGGTAGCGGTGGAACCTGAAGCTGTCTGAGAGATTCCAGTGGTGAGGCCAAATCCTGAGGTCTGTTGGCGAAATCCTGAAGGCTGACCGAATGCAGACGGCTGCCCAAACGAAGGTGTCTGTCCACACACTGCGCTCTGGTTTGATCCACTGGTCTGTCCAAAAGCTGAGGTGGTGCTGCCGCCAAAGCCTGAGCTATTCTGTCCAATTGAGGGCTGGGCAAACGCTGGAGCCTGGTTCATTGTGGGCAATGTGGAGGACTGTGTGGATGACTGCCCAAATACAGAGTTCTGCCCAAACGCAGGCGCCTGGCCAAAGATGGTATTTCCAAGGGTTGATGGCAGATTTAAGGTAGAAGACTGTCCAAATGCTGCTGACTGAAAAAAGCCCATAGTTTGGGGCTGGCTGCTGGAGCTCTGCTGTCCAAAAGACTGGAACAAACCAGTCTTATTAGTGTTGCTGGGGGCTTGGAAAGCCCCCCCTTGCGAACTCCCGAACAGACTGTTTGGATTCATGGTGCAAATATTCGTCGTTTCCTTAGTTATGTCCAGAAACACATGTATTTCTTTCGGGAATTTAAGAGGCAGAAAACGTAATTATGACTGCAATGCAATCTCCGTTTCTCCGGTCAGTGTAGCTCAATGTTCAATCCTACCACATTAAATTATGAAGACAAGAGCTGATAAAAAAACAAAAACAACAGGAGGTTATGCCGTTAGCCGAGGCTAACGTTACCTAAGTTACATAGTAAGAGTTAGCATTAACTGATACGGGGGACTTGAACTTGGCTTTCGTAGTTACACCAATATAACTTACAAAGAAAATTCTGAAATATTGCAAATGTCTGCAGCTATAAAGCAAAACACCTCACCTTGAGCGGTTTTATCTACTCTGTCTACTTTTGATTTGGCTCAAAAACATTTGCTCACTTCCTGTTCCGGTCCGTCAAATCTTTGGTCCCGGCTGCCAGCTTCCGCTCCTCCATGGCCAACGGCATCCTCATCTCATTACCTTACGAACTTTGTGAATAGGTCAGCGAGTAATTTTTCTCGACGTTATAGTATATTTTAGTGCGGTGATATATTGTTATATGTACGCAAGTCCGAAACGTTTATAGAGGGTGTCGTTGGGAACATAGACATATATGAGCGGTTGGGTCTATGGTTGGGAACTAAGTTGTTACTGCCGGGACGTGTCACCTTGAAACCTGCCTGTCGGGAATGACTTCGTTTGCAGCTATTGAGCTAAGTTAGCCGACTAACTGACTATCCGACTGACATTAGTAAGCTCGCTGCCGCCTAATTAACTACCCGACGTCTGGGGTGGGACATTACTTATTTTCTCCAATGTCTCATTTGCGTTTGTAATATTACAATTTCCCCTCATTTTAACTGGAATTTTACAATGGGAGTAGTTCTGCGGAATCTCCAGAAGGTGGTGCCTCTTCGACGTGCTAGACTGCGCAAGGATGTTGATACACTGAGGCACATATTGGGCATACAGAAATTTGACTTGGGTATCATTTGCGTGGACAACCACAGGATTCAGAACATCAATAACGTCTACAGGAAAAAGAATATGCCTACGGATGTCCTCTCATTTCCATTCTACGAGGTGGGTTCGACTTCATGTACACTCAAATATGCTCAGTGGTGGTTTATGGATCTCATCAGGGATCTATCAAGCAGAAACGCTCAATTTAAGAATTCACATTGTCGTGATCTTGGAAGGTCTATTTGTCAGCATTCATTTTAACTGAACAACTCTTTCAAAAAGCCACAGATCAGTACTCGAAGCTGGGATGTCATTAAGATATCTAATTTAATTTGGAGCTGCTCCATACTATGATTGGAGTGATTTTTGTGGACCCACATAATGTTTGAGATATTCAGTGTGTTTTCAGTTCTTAACCTTTCTGGGTTTCTGAGTATTCATGTTCACAAATACTGTCCTCAATCATGATAGAAGAGCATGCTACCTGGGTCTCTATCGAGAGAAATAACTGCCCTACTTAAAGAACATAGGAGTTCTTAAATTGACTGTTCTTCCATTTCAAGAAATCATCTTTAAAGTAACAATTTTATGACTTTCAGGACCTAAGACCTGGTAAGCTGCCGTGTCCCCTTCACAGAGATGAGCTAAACCTCGGGGACATTTTCCTCGGTGTGGAGTATGTGATGAAGCAGTGTCAGGAGGAATCCCTGGATCTGCATGGAGTTCTTACTGTGAGTAGCTATCACACAACCTAGAGGACTCCAGTGTTTTTATTTTATTTGAGATCAACTCATTGTCTATCTTTCAGTGTGGAGCATTTCACATACTTATTCCTCATGTTGAACCTTGTGAACATGTTAAACTTCTTCCATTTGGATGCTACTGGGCAGCACTTCTTGGTGTCCATTTCTATAGATGATCTGAATGAGGGCACATAAGTGTGCAGGTTCCTATAGTATCATTTTTTCCAAGTAGCACATGTCCACTATTGCTTCTTGAGTACAGTGCTATAGTTTGGTGATACACAGTGAAAGTTAACCTTGAGCGCAGTGTGGAGAAAGTCCTACTTAACTGACTTCCACTATCCTATACACGTGTGGTAACCCACCTCTGCAATACCTACCCTCTTTTTCTCATGGTTCAGGTTGTCACTGCTCATGGCATCTGCCACCTGCTGGGCTACAGGCACGAGACAGAAGAGGAATGGAATGAGGTATGTATGGAGATCTCACTGTTGCACATGGCAAGATGTTTATGGACAAATACAGCAGTCTTCTCAGCCTAATTTACGAAGTGGGGCTGCAGTAAAGAGTGTCCCATCCCCACTAATTGAAACCCTGTAGATTCACCAAAATGAAATTCTGCTGTCATGTACGGAAAACTCTCTGCCCACAGAAAGTGACAAATCAAAACTTAAGGGCAAAATACAAACTCCATCCAGAGAAAACTGGACTCACTGTTAGATCTTTTGTCTCTTTGGTATAAAGCATCAAACTGGCCAGGTTGGTAAAGATGAGCATGCTGTGTACAGTTTACTGATGTCATGTCACATGATTTCTGAGTATTGAAGTTCAAACAGTTAACGCTTGCTTTCATTTGGAGCCGCCAATGTGCAAAGTTGCCGAATGTAGCTTTGAAGAGGAGGCTTTATAAACACCGTACTTGAATAAAGAAGGGGTGCTGACTAGCTGGAGAAAAGTTCAATTGACTTTTTCACCTCTAAAATGTAACAAAGGCATTTTTTTTAAAATATATCTGCTCCCAGATGCTGCAGAGGGAAAGCTACATTCTCAGTGAGTACAACAGACTCACAGGCCGACACTTGGAACCACTGACGAAGCGATGCAGTCAAGATAGGTGACAGTCAGTCACCTACTAGCTCAATGGATTGGAACATTGCACTGGGGATGATCCTTATTCCTGCCCGTACAGTAACCCACGATCAGATGGACTACTGACTTAAACAGGGTTGTCATGATCCACAGACAAATGAAAGGACAGACAGCTGCGTCGTCTTCACTCACATTTTATGACTGTTTTTTTAAGGATACATCAATTGGCACTACACATAGGAATTTGTTTCTCTGCATATCCCTCTGAAACATTGCTTTCAAGTGTTAAGTTGTTCAGGTGTTTTAAGCGTCAAATTAAAACTCTTTGCGCACTTTCACTGTAATCTTTTATTAAAATCTGCTTTAGGAAGAGTCAAATACTTTATGAACGGGTAGAAAAAAAGCTGTTCATTCATACTTCAAATACATTATGCCCACTTCATAGTGTATCTGGGGCACGTTCGGGAAGGCGCAACGTTTCAGAACTGTAAATCCAAGGCGTATGCAAAACAAGCGGACCAATTTGCTTTTGCCTGACGTCACAACTGGACAGTTGATTATGGTGCTCCAAAATACTCCCAGAACAATCGGCTGATAGTAGTGCACCCTTCCTGAAAGCCCACCCACCATAGGACTGGGTATCAAAAAAATATGTATAAATATATATATCCATGCCAGGCTTTTGGTATCAGTACTTTAAAATGTTGAATTATTACATTGAGAACTCTTGTTTTCTTCTGGTTTGTGGGCATTTTAGGAAATAGGGTGTGGTCTGATTCTGTTAAGCAGAAGGCATGTTACACAACAATTACATATTGAAACGTGATTTCATTTAGCAAACAATGGTATCAAAATGAGCTATACAACCGGTATTGAATTTGAGGTAATGGAACCAGTACAGGAATGGAGGAGAAAAAAACCCAAAACCCTTCCAATACCCAGCCCTACCCCCCACGTGCTTCTCTAAATGAGCAAGCAGAGGACTGACTAGAGCTAGATGGACAGAGTTGGCAGAGGAAGTCTCAAGTGGCATGTACTGTATACTGGCCTTATAGCGGGGGGGGCACATTGCACTATAGTGTTAGTTTCCCTGGTGGTCTAGTGGTTAGGATTCAGCACTCACTGCTGTGGCCCAGGTTCAATCCCGGTCAGGAAATGTTGACTTAATCTAACTGCCCCACAGGGATGAATTAAGTTTCATTTTATTTTGACTCATCCGCCACAATAACTTAAAACCCTATGTTGCAATAAATAGAAAAATCTGTTGGCCTTTTAAAAGAGGAAAACCCATCTGATCTACACATTGAAAACAGCATTTTGTGAGGTTCGACAAACACTCTACAACAAAGTGGTTGTGCAACTTTCCAAGTAAAGCTCTGTATACATATTTATAATCATTTTTCCTGGGAGGGACTAGGGCATACACCCTAGAAGAGAGCTCAGAAAAGACAAGCCATGTTATTACTATTGAGCTTGTTAAAGTTTTTAGATTCATAAAACATGGATAAGACAGCCACACGCACATTTCATGAGTACAGCATAGAAAGCAACTGGGAAAACATCTGCACTCAAACCCTGACAGAAAGCTGACAGAATTGGCCAGTTTGTGCCAGAACATAAATATTGCACCAAATGTACCCGCTGAATACAACAACCCTCTAACTCTATATTAGCTTATACTCCAACGTAGAATATATCTTTATTTAATAGTTTATATGGGAAATTAAAAGGTCTGCAAAACATACAATCCAAGGAGCACCACTATCTGGTGTCTAATAGATGCTATGAAGTTCTGAATTAATGGCATTTAAGTTCTTAGAGTGCACCGAAGAGGGAAACAAACAAAAAAAAAAACTTTACAAAAGAGTTGTTCGATAAAATCATAGCAAAGAAAAAGTTCAGCCCCAGAACATGGAGACAAAATTTGATCCAAAGGGCAAAATTCATTTTTAACTGCATTTCTGGTATCTTAAAGAGTCAGACAATTATCTGCCTGTGGTGGCATTTACAGGTACTAATTTATCCTGGCTTCTAGTGATCTGCAGAGGAAGGGAAGTGCCTGAAGACGACCAAAATGGACGGCAATCAGTAGTACTCTAGTTTGTTCAGAGGAGAGCTCCATCTACCAGGGTGTGTGGGGATATGTGTGTTGTGTCCAACAATGATGTAGCGCTCAGAGGGGCTGCAGGACGCTCCTTCCTGCCTCTGCAGTGCTGCTGGTTCCAGTCTTCTCCATCTCAGACAACTCCTCAAACACATCCCTGGGGATACATAAATGAGGGCATGGAATCAATATCCAGCTTTGCACACTGAGGGGGGGAAAAGGCTGTCAGGCAACCCATGCAATGCACTCGGACATCAAGAACAGACACACAGAAGTGCATTACTACACAGAATGTAATCCCAGTATGGAGCATTACTTTGCCCACAACAAAGAAAACAATTCTACAGTAAACACTGCCAGTACAAGTATGCATAGTACATTTAGACAACCCACCACAATACTTAGTAGTTTCAAGATGCCCCTCTGTTCATCTTGCCAACTCACTTGTGCATGTAGAAAAAGATGTATCCACTGCGGTCACGGTCTCGCTGGACAGCAGCTTCCTGTGTGCGTGACACATCCAGGTCATTGTAGGTCAGCCACGACTGCTTCTTCATGTCGTATACGTCGCTGATGTAATGACCTAGGGTGGGAAGATAAAAGTTATGCGTAGACTCGAAACATTCTTCAAGTTTGACACCTAATGCATTTAAACTTGCATTAAAATAACTACTATTCACTCATTTGCACAGCTGTAAAATCCATCAACATTAAGACAACACACAAGTGCTCACCGGAGGAGGAAGTGCTCCCAATGTGACTGACCACACTGATGAGTCTGAACGAGTTGGCCAAGTCTCCGCTCTGTGGATTAGAGGGTTTATTAGACTCAACGCACCCAGCGATTATAGTAAAACTGCCAATATACGCCTGGTATCACAAAATACCCTGCCACATACAATACCCTGGGTCTTAGCCATAAACAAATAAGGTCCTGGTCAAGAAAGCCTTTGTGTTTCTGGTGATAAGAGCTTGCACAACCAGTAAAATATGTATCATGCAGGGAAGATGTTTTGTCAGGAAAAGGTTTGTAGAATTGTTGAACCAGGTTGCTTCCAACCAGCTGGACGCTACAGATAGAAGTACAATTTTTACGTCAGTATGCTCTTAGTAAACAACTGCTGCGTTTCAATTTACTGTGCTGACTTCAGGTTGTTTCGGTTTAAACAAATAACCAGGCAGATAAAGTTTTCTGGCAATAGGATGTTACCTCGGCGTTCCTCTTCAGGTCCTCAGCCTCTGCTTCACTGTACTCCATGTCCAGCACATCCTCGTTGCCAGAGTCCTCGTCTGAGCACAGCAGCTCTGGTAGAGAGTTGTTGAACTCTGGTGGGTGTAATGGGGATACAGTTGAGTCAAGACCAAACTACCTCATTACGGTTTCCATCTACACCAATTATCTGCTTGTCACATCAAATTACCAGGGTTTCTACATGTTAGCAAATGACAGAATATGACAATTGTACACAACATGTCTGAGCTCTACATGAAGCTGGCTCAAATCAATTTCCTTTGGCTTTTCCCTATCAATTTAGACATTCAACTATCAAATTCTACAACTTATCCCAGAATTTTAGATTTGTAAAAACCCTGATTTTATACTGAGTCGGGTTAATGGATGAAACATCTTAACATTCTGAGGCAATAAGGAGACTGAATTACACTGCACAGGTTTCATCAATCTACATGAAGTGTCTTCTATACCTTGCAAACTGAGCTCAGTGGCTCTCTTCAGATCATCGTCTTCTCTCATCTCTTGATCCTCCTGTATTTGGTGGGGGACAAAACAGTTGCTCATTCAGATCTGGTGTGTGATGCTTAAGTGTGGTCTATAACATATTGTGGATTAAGAGAACTGCTATAATAGTCCCCCGTGTGTTTAATTTGGGCAGGGTTGTGTATGTCTGTCCGTCAAATGTGAAATTTCAGGTGATATCTCAGACAAAACTTGGAGGGTACACTGATTGGCCTAGTGGGTGCGATATCAATAATACAATAAATAAATGTCCAACTTTGAATGGCACTAACTCCAACACTACAAGTCTGATTTTGATGAAACTTGGAGGGATGATGCATCTTGTTACTGATTGGCCCAAGGGGCGCCTGAGTCATTCGTGGAGAACGACATGTTCACTTAAATAAGTTAAGTAAGGTGTGGAAGAGTCTGCTCAGACTGGAAGGTCAATATTCCTTTTACCGCTGACAG
This sequence comes from Hoplostethus atlanticus, assembly GCA_034670405.1. Taxonomy (NCBI): domain Eukaryota; kingdom Metazoa; phylum Chordata; class Actinopteri; order Trachichthyiformes; family Trachichthyidae; genus Hoplostethus; species Hoplostethus atlanticus. The sequence goes on from JAXDDX010000092.1 coordinate 2,004,741, forward strand.
TAAGATGAATTTCAACTATACTGGTTAAGTATTGCACCTCTGCTGATATGTCATAAGTGTTGACAGACATGACATCGACTTGTATCTTACATGCTCCTGGAGGCTCTGGGCCAGGGCCTGCTGCAGCTCCTGCTCCTCCCTCTCCTGGTCCAGACTGTACTGCTGGACCCAGTCCAGCTCCCCCTGCTGCTGCACGCCCTCCGGGGTCTGGTTCTCCTTGTTCTCATCCATGGTCAAGTCCAGGGAATCCAGCACATCTAGACCACACAAACACACCATGCCAGCTAACTTTTCATATGAACTGAAACTTTCTCCACTTATACTCCGTACATTTGGGTTAATTAATGAAGTTGCCTTTCATAACTCATTCTAGCTTTTTGTGACAATTTATGAAATGACATTAGCAGCATATACTAGCAGCAAGACATTGACAATTGATGCAGAATAAACCAATACAATACCTGCAGGCTGTTTGCTGTCTGTGTCCAGTAGATCTGTGTGATAGGCGAGGTCGTGGGCATCTGTGTCCCCAAAGCCCGTGTCAGGGCTGCTGGTTGGCTCGTCCTCCAGGGCAGGTGGAGCCGAGAGCCCAGCCTCTTGACGACTCATCTCCAGCACGGCTGCAAGCATCTCATCGTCATTTATACCGCTGAAGTCTGCTGGTTCCATCGTCGCTCCCCGCTGAACCCATAAACATAAGTGTTAAGATAGCAACTGTGAAAAAATGTGGGCATAAATGTGTATCCGGCAGTTCCCACCTCCTCCAGCCGGTCGTCGTCATCAGGCAGACATTCGCTGAGGCGTCGCTTGCGGCTCCCGCTCACCTTCCTGTTCAGCTCCTCCTCACTATCCGAATCCAAGAGGACAGAGCTGCAGCTGGAATTGGTCACCTTCCCACCAGCCCTCCTACACACACAGTCATCAGGATGATCAAAGATACAGCCTAGCATTTGAACGCTACATTTTGGGACTAGTCACGTTCTTTAAGCTTGACTTGTATAAAGTAAGCTTTGTAAAGTTTACTTTGTATGTAGCCAATTATATGCATTTCATCAAAGAGGTCAGGCCAAAGTGTCGACTCCAGTGATGTTCACCTGGAGCAGTTTGGGATTCAGAGCCTTGATCAAGGGCACTTCAGTGGTAGTGGCTATTGTAGATGCAATACTAGTCACCTCACTTTTCTGTTTGATTCCAATATTTTAAAGGAGTGTGAAATCAGCAGGACTTACCGGAGAGGTGCTGTGGAGGAATTGACAGACTGGGAGGCCTTGAGTGTTCGGGACCTTTGAGACCAAGAGAAAATAAAGTTCAGAAGTCAAATTATTTGCTTTATTATTCAGTCTATAATGCATCACATTCACATGGCCATTTACCAGCATATCTCAGACAAAGTTAATGCAACCTAGTTAATGCCAATAGATTTAGTTAAAATCTTAGGGCATGCTACATACAGGGTTCTATGCATTTTCCACTTAATGTATGTTCAATATGATATATGCTGATGGGGGCTGGGCGATATGACTGTCAATCAGGCTGTATCACTCTATAGGAGAGGATTATTCTTCACAACAAAAATCTCACAATATATGAAGTGTTATTATTTTCCAGACAATTTTCCTAAACTTACTTCAACTTGACTTCAAAATGATTAAAATGATTTTTCATACATTTTGTTTGGGGGTGTTTAGAGTGCTGGGGTCTTACATGGCGGCTTGGGCACTCCAGCCGAGGCTGAGAGGGGGTCGCGTGGCTTCAGTGCAGTGGAACAACAGGGTCAGGTAACGGGGAATCACCACCTGTTGGCCCAGCTTGCTGTTCAGGGATAGCTGGGCATTAAAGCTGTACCGCTTCAGATGTAGGATGAGCACTCTGTGTGGGGAAAAAGGGCCACCAGGACGACAGATGCAATCAGCCTCTGTTTACCGGGCATCTCTTATCTAGCAGTACTAAACACTCATTCACTCAAAACCTTAGTGAGATATCACAGATAAGCTGTTTATATGAAGGTTCATGCCAAATAACAAATATCCCGTACACATAAACAGAATATAAAATGTAAAATGAACTAATGCAGATTGCCAAAAATCAATGGCAAACATGAGGTTTTGTGTGTGTGTGTGTGTGTGTGTGTGTACCTGGGCAATTTGCTGAATTTATGCGTCACTGTTGCCACTTTCCCATTGCACTTCTCACACGAGTACTCAATTTCTTCCATCTGCAAAAGGAAAAGGTGACTGTCACTCAGATTCCACTTGTTACATGGTCAGGCTTAATATTAGCAATAAGGGCTTGGTAGTTTCATGGTGGCTTAGGGTTAGTTCCTTGTGATAAACACAATAAAGTGGGGAGAGGTTGTAAAATAGTGGCCTCCCATTATAAATAATACCCTCTCATTAGAAATGAGGTGACAACTGGGTGTCAATTTTTTTTTTGATATCCTCAAAGAAATGATCCCAACCCCGTTAGTAGCAGAGGCCTCACCCTGAAAAAGAGATCCAGAGAATCCTGGATGGAGCGAAGCGGGAGGGTTTTCTTTCTGCGTGGCACGTCGATGGACAAGTCGTTGAACTGCTCCCGCTTGGTCACCACCTCCCCACAGCTGTAACACATCATGCAGGTTTGACATCTGTTATTTTCACCACATTCACTTTACACTTGGATCAGTGTAGAATTTTACGTAATCTTACTCTTCTGCAGTTTATGGCAACAAGTTACAACCTATCACTGTCACTAATATGATGTAGCCCGGTACCATAGGGGGACTAAAGTTATTCTGCTATAATCAATCCAGCAGTGGTAGCCGAGTGTAATATGCTAACATGCTCGTCCTCAATTTCATTCTAGTGCAGGTTGTAACATGAAACAGTGCATCTGTGGGTACTTCATCATGATAAAAGTCCCAGTTCTAAATATTAACCCAGGCCGGGTTAATATTAATTTTTTCTTTTTTTTGGGGGGGGGGGGGGGGGGGGGGGGGGTAGGTTACTTTTTTATTATTATTTTTTTTTTTATTTCTCATGTTCTCCATCAATGTCTGTAGAGGTTTTGCTGTGATGGGCGGCCACTGCTAGATGGATACAGAGACAACACTAATCTCTCTTCAGTTCAGATGACCCTTTAAAGTAGAGACAGGCCTCACCATTTGCAGGTGATTGTGTGCTGCACTTCGAACTCCATGTTGACCACAACAGGGCAGGTGTAGATGCGGGAGGTGTCCACCTCTTCGCCAGGATCTGCCTTGGCTGCTGGTGATGTTGCCGTCCCCTGCTGGCCATCCTCCCACGCCACAGAGGATGAGGAGAAGGCTGCCGCTTCATTCCTCCAGCTCTTATTCATTTTCTCCACATCCTCCTTCAGCTGGTCCAAACACTGGCTCAGGAACTCATGGGCGTCCTGAGGGACGGGGGAACCCGGAGAGACCAAACAAAGCACACATCAGATGGAGTCAGTGGACCTTCAACTTCAATAGAGACTTTTATTACGAGAAGACTTTCAATCGCTATATTTAGATGCAATAATCCAATCTCTTGGTCTGATATTGAGATAACCGTAGGCAGGGCCTCGCAGAGTCACATCTTTTTCAGAGTAAAATAACCCAACTATCAAGTGAACCCATGTAAACCTGGGATACTGTGAGTAATTGCGATACTTCATATAAATGCTTTAATTTAACACTGGACTGTTCATTTTGGAGGGAGCGCTTACATTCTGCATGTATCCAGAGAAGCGTTCAGCTGTGGAGGAGATGGCGCTCTTCACCTTCCTCAGGAGGTCCTTCTTCGTCTCTGGACAGCCCACATCCTTCTTGACCATGAGGTGGGCAAAACGTCTGCAGGGAGTGAAGATATCAAACAGGGTTAGGTCACAGGTTTTCTGCAACTTTTCAACAAGTTACATGTTCAAATTAAAAAAGGTGCATTAACCAAGATTTTTTTTTTTTTACAAAATGACCAGAATATATCTGGAGGGTATTATAGGTTAGTTGATCTGTACAAATGACTCAATGATTACTTTGCCGGGTGCTGAGAGTACTGGCTCACTTTCCAGCCAGTACTCTTTTGGAACAAAAACTCCCCGCCAATAGAGGTCAATAAAAGTCATAGATTACTTAATGCCCCTTTAGGACTTTTCCCAATGCCAGTTACATTGGAGTTAAATTTCACATAAAATTAAATTAAAAATCACTAATGGTATACAGGTCTGCACAACAGAATTCTTGCGTGACAAGTAGCGACCTGGAGATGCCAACCAAACACTGGACAATTATTACACTGCACTGCACAGATACTCTGGATAATAAATAAACATAAATAAGTAAATAAATAAAGACATTTACTTGCACGGTTTCTGATCTGTACATTCTATGCATATGACATGGCACAACATTTCCAACCTTTAGCTCTCTCTTGCTTTGTTATGCTGCATAACTGCAATTTCCCCCCCAGGGACAATGAAGAGCCATCTATCTAAATTAATCCAATGTCTGCAATCCAGTGGATTATAACATAGATAATGTTATAATCCACTGGATTGCAGACATTGAAAGGATTCATTTAGATAATTCAAGTTTGAGACATCATAAAAGACATGTGGACACCCCAAGTCACTCTGCCACCAAGAAATCCGCCATTGTCCACAATCTCTGGTTGAGCTGAGCACAGTACCTGAGCAATGCGTTGATGGGCACCTTCTTCCATGGGATGCTTTGTCTCAGCATGTCATTGGAGAAGGAGGGGAGGCTGAAGAGAGACTGCAGGATGGCGTTCATGTAGCATGTGTTGCCCAGGTTAGAGAATCTATGACAGATAAGTTGGAAGAATTAGACGATGGACAGCATCTTGTCACAGCAGGAAATGTAGAGAATAATAATTTTGGTTATTTTTGTCTTTTTATTAAATTGATGTTAATTTATAGCACTCGTCAGCCACCGAGATGAATAAAAAGTTAATAAAGCCGCTGTAAAACTGACTTTTTGGAGGTACTTTTCCATCCAGTGACAGGTAGCATCAAATAGTATCTCTACCCAACATTTAACATTAATCACAGCAGCACATTGCTTTTATAGTTGGTAAGACATACAACAGAGACAACCTTACTCTGAATCAGTGTGTCATTTCATTTAATAACATCCAAAATAGATGCAATCCAATCTTACTTTTGTTGATTTGAACATGCTCCCATTCAGTGTAAACCTTGTGGCATATTCTTACCCTTGCAGTGGGGGCTGGGGCTGGGCCAGGGTTGAAGGCCTTTGCTTGTTCCAGCCACCATAGTCCAGAGAGGGGCGCACCTTTTTGAAGGGGGTGGAGTGGTTGGGCAGAATGAGGCTTCTCTTAGCCGTGGAGGTCTGTGTTGTACTGGATGGCCTGAGAGGATTGAAGTAAAAGGTGAGAACTGTAGACGAGTAAAAGTTGCTGAAGTTATTCATAATTAATAAATGACCAAAAGTCATTGTATAGCCTTCCTAATCATTTTACAATACAAACGGATGCCCATTACATCAAACCAGATAACTCGTGCACACTGAACCTAAATTGCAACTACATGTGATGTCTGACCCTTTTTTAGCTCAGGACCTTAAAAGGCTTCTCACCTGTCCAGGAACGAGTGGCTCTGGCTGTAGTCTTTAGTCACAGATCGGCTGCCGTAGAATGATGTTGGCTGAAGGGGAGTTGAACCCAGTGGAGCTGATGTAAAAGAGACAATAACAAGATAATAAAAGGACAAATTAAAAAAATAGTCAACTCAACAATGATCCAAGGCAAATCGAAAAACTGAATGGTAATAAGCTACTGTTATCCATGTAAATGCACCCATTAACTAACTACCCAACAACCAGTAGTTTGGATGGCTTTGCTGTTGATTGGAGTTACAGCTAATGATGTAAAAACTCTACCTGAGCTTCGGTTCTCCTCTGCCTGCTTCAGCTTCTCTTTGCAGCTCAGCAGGAACTTTCTGGCTGGGTCTGAGGTGGCCTTGTTGTTGCTATGAACACACACGAACACACACACGAACACACACGAACACACGACACACACACACGACACACGACACACACACACACACGTTTTGGGATGTTATTTGACTGCTGAAACAGAAGACTTGAAATTAATCTTAACACGGACACACACATACAGTGTCTCAGTCAGCACACTGGTCTAGGATCTTAGCTTTTCCATTGGCTATTGACAGTAAATAATTCTACCATAAGTCTAACAAAAAAAACAAAAAGCAGCCCGTCATTTTGTGTATACCACTATAGTTCAACCCGGGCATAATGAGGCATGTTGGTTTTACCTTGATGAGTCATTTTCCTTTGGGTAGTCTTCGGTCAGGTCGCTGTCGGAGTTCAGGAGTCTTTTCCTTTTCTCACTTTTGAAAAGGATAAAAGTTGAGTTCAGATATTTGTCATACTGTGAGGAAAAATCGTTTCTCCATTTAGGAAAAAAGTTTTATTTTACATAGCCTAACATTGTTTGTTAAGACATGGGTCTGGTGAAGAAAACTGACTCATATAATTTGATTTTTTTATCAATATTTTGCAGCCCTGGTGAAAGTATACCTACCGGTTCTCCGAGAGTCCGGTGCGAGTAGGAGTGGAGGCTGCTCTGCTGGGACTGCCCAGGGGCTTCCGTGGTGTTGTGTCCTCCCTGCCATCCACACTCTGCCGCCTTGGTGTTGTCTGGAAGATGTTAGGAGTCGGAGTATGTGAGTAGAAAGTAAGTGCATGCTTGTCTCAATATGTAAAATGCTAAAAATGCTAGGGCTGTACCCGACTCAGAATTTTGTCAGTCGAATCGGATTCGGCCGTCCAATAGGACGATTCGACTATTCGTTCCTTTTTTTTTTTTTTAAATAGACTATCTGGCAATCAGAAAATCCATTGGCATGAGTTTCAGTGATGATTTCGACCACATTAACATAGTCAAATGCAACAGAGTCATGGGAACATATTTTTGAGCATTTAAAAATTTAAAAAAATCAATAAAAGACAGCTGCATATGATGCAAGATTTGAATTGCGGCATATTTGAATTGCTGACATATAGGCGTAATGTCGGGCTACCATATGGATTTGTCGGAATAATGAGACAGACAGCACACATGTGTTTTTGTTAAAATCAAGCTCTTATAGCCTAATTTTTTTTATTTCACTTTAGTTTAAACATGAAAAACAATGTGTAAATGAATGAACAAATGAAACCGAAACCGTTTTAAATAAATTCAAGGCATTCACGGCGCTTTGAAATAACTTCTAGTCTTCAGGCTTATAGGCTGTATTCTCTTTAAACATAAAATAAATCAATCTTTAAATAAAAAAGTGTAAACGAATAAATAAACAAATTAAACACTTGCAATTTAAGATGAGTGGTCTTGCTTTGCCATGTTATGCAGTGTTCTTATTCAGCCTTGACATGTTGTGGGAGAGGAAAACGAGTTTGTCCACATTACTTGGCAGAAGTGAACTTCGGGTCTTGTTTACTATGAAGCCGGCCTTTGAAAATATTCGCTCCAATGGTGTAGATGTGGAGGGGATGCAGAGTATACGTTTCGCTGCTGTGGACAGCTTTGGATAGCGGTCGTCATTTTTTCTCCACCAGTTCAGTGGCCCCGCATCATCTCTTGTTTGATCCTGTAAGTACATCTTCATTTCGTTCTGTATCCGTGACAGTCCCTCTTCTTCTTCTTCTTCGGTTGACATCATCAGCAGCATGGCTATCTCCTTCTCCTTGTCATCCTTTTTCTTTTTTGGAGGAGGCTGAGTTTCCGTGCTGCTGTCCTCCCGTTCCATCTGCGCTGGGCCCTGCGCAATGTACAGACTCTCGGCCAGATCTGCCACCGTTTCATATGCCTCGTCGCGTTGAACATCCTCTAAGAAGGAGAGTTTTTTGAAACGCGGATCGAGAACTGCGGCTTGCATATATATACTGCTTTGAACTAGTCTCCCTGTCAGCTCCCACCTCCTGTCAAATTCTGCAGTGAGCTTGCCCTTCAGTGCTTTAGTGGCTGCACTCTCATCCTCGCGCACTTGCAAGTGGCGTGTCTTCATATTTATGATCATAGGCAGAGTGGCAGACAACGAAGCATTTATGTCCTGTGACAGTAACTCCGTCAGAGTGACCATGGGCTTCAGAACTGAAACGATGTCCTCTGCGATTCTCCACTGGGCCGTTGTTAAGTCAAAATCTCGGTCGGCCCTCTTGCTGGTACCAGGGTCCGACAGCACCGCGGTAACTGGCCATCTCTGTTCCACAAGACGTTCAAGCATGTAGAATGTGGAGTTCCAGCGAGTTGCCACATCTTGGGTCAGTTTGTGTTCAGCCACTTTCTGTAGGAGTTGCTTTTCTTTAAGTGCTGCTGTGGCTTTAGCACTTTTTTTGAAGTGACCGACCAGACGCCTCGCAGCTGCTATGGTGTGACAGACCGGGTCCTCTTTTAGGGCTGCGTTAATGCATAATTGCAATGTGTGCCCCGCGCAACGAACCCCTTGCACAGTTCCCCAGGACGGATCGCCGGTTAACATGTCTGAACACAGAATCATGTTTGCTGCGTTGTCATGTACTACAGCCACTCGCTTTTCTCCTGGAATCTCGTATGCATCCATGACTTCACTCAGTCTTTGAGCAATGTTTGCTGCGGTGTGACTCTCTCCCATCTCTTTGGTTTCTAAAACAAACGACTCCAGTCGCCAGTCATTTGTAATAAAATGGGCAGTCACTGTCATGTAAGCTTCCATTTGCTGTGATGTCCAAATGTCGGTAGTGAAACTTACTGCTGCACTGTCCTTAATTTGCTCCATAACCACCTCTCTCATTGTGTCATATTTTGCCATCACTGCGTGCATAACGGTGTCTCTTTTAGGGACAGTGTACCCTGGCTCCAGAGTTTCCATCAGCTTCTTAAATCCTGCACCCTCAATAATATTCACAGGCCTCATATCTAGTGCAATGAAATCTGCGATGCTGGCGGTGATTGCTCGTTTCCATGTCTCCGTGAGCGGGGGCCTAAAATCTAAAGTTTTCTGTGTTAATCTCCGATGTGAGGATGAAGTAGAAGGGCCGTCATCTTCCCCACTGTACGTGGGATGGGCCTAGCAGAGATATACATAACATACATTTTAAATTAGCCTTGTAAATAGACTTATTGCCTGCATTATATGTATAGTAAATCTGACCAGATAATTGCAAAATGGCCACCTAGCTATGCAACTTACCCGTTTCAAGTGGTTTGCCATGTTAGATGTTGTGGAATGATATGCGAATTCTTGCATAGAGTTTGCATTTAACTTTCTTAGGGTTCAAAAGTTCAAAATGCTTCCATACTTTAGATTTCTTCTGAGACATTCTGTTCTTCTGTTATCTAGCCTAGTTTACTAACCACTCCACCTCAGGTTTCAGCTTCTCTCACCAGTTAACCATGGCGGCACCAGCGGATGTATGTCACGTGGAATTTCTTTTTTTTTTTTTTTAAATAGAATATAAAAATATAGATTACCCTTATTTATAATTCCTCATTGAAATGTTATCCCGTGAATTTTTGTAAGCTTCTATCTGTTTCATCCTGTTATTTTAATGCACACTGACTGACAAAAAAAAAACAAAAAAAAACAAAAAAAAAAAACGACTGCTCGACTTGAAGAATCTCAGTCGACTGACGGGTCTCCGACAGATGATTCGACTCGTCGACTTTCAGGGGGCAGCCCTAAAAAAAATGCAGTTTTGTATTGTTAGTTACCTGTCTCTCCCCAGATGGATTGGCCTCGTTTTTGACAGACCGATTCCCAAGCACGCTGAAGCTAGCACTTCCATGGGATGTTTTTAAAACTGCAAAAAAAAAACAAAAAAAAACCCATAAATAATAATAAACCCTGTGAATGAACTGATATTTTGGACAGTTTACTTAGTCATTGGGGTCCAGAGTACTGGTGGTTTTCTGTCCTAACAGAATTTCCTTTAGAATGAAACACTGAATCGGACATTGCATCATATCGTATTCAAAATAATTTTAACTCTGAAAAATGTGACAGCCCTGCTATAGAAGTAAAGCTGTACAACTTTGCGTTGGTTTCCATCTATGCAGTTTCTCATTTTAACAAATATTGCTGTAACTGTCATCAACTACAGGAAAAGCAACATGGGTCCTTATCCTGAGCAGAATTCCACTTCAAGACTTGTAATAGCCCATTTTGATACAGGTGTAATTACTTTGCTTTCCCTGCTTCAGCTTCTCCAAATATTCTTTGGTCTTCTGAGTCAAAGTTGGAGGCATCTTATCCAGGGTGATGACGCTGGTGTCCTTCAAAGTCAGCATGATTCGGTTCAGACTCTGGGAAATTTGCTTAACATTCTGGTTGAGCTGAGGAAAAGAAAACAATTCAAGAAGTTCAAATGTCAAACTATATACATATGAGACAGACGTACAAATTTGAGCGCAGGTTCTCAAAATTATACAATGCATCAGGTATGTCAAGACATCTCTTTGGAGTGTAGCGCAATGAGTGCAACCTCTACTAGATATACAATACCTGGAAGGTTTTGGGTGCTCCACCGCAGTTGAATCTGATACAGAGGTTGATTTTGTTGTCCTTCTCAAGGATCTCAAAAGTTCCCTCTTTCCATCTGGTGGTGCCCAGGTCTATGCTGTTAAAGCGGATTCTGACAGCACCACCGCTGGAGAGCTTGGGCACTATGGCTGCCATGGCTTACTGTCCAGTTGGCACACTTTGAGCCTGGGACTTGAGATCCAATAGATCCTAAACAAGGATAAAATAAAATAAACCCTGTTGTTAGGCCACAAAGTATAAGTAAAGCATTGAACACTTACATGGAGTGAGAAAGAACTTGCATGCTTCAGAAAAGTATGCATTGCCATCAAATACAGGGGTTAAGAGCTTAGCTGGTTAATATTTAATACCTTGTGCTATTTAATAGTCAAGCATGACCTTTAATTTGAATTGCACTAAAATCACAATAACGTTACTCTCAATACCCAGTAGCCTGTTGACAGTGGAGCAGTCAAGTGAGCTCACTGCTAAAGCGCACTAGTTTGCAAGCAATCAGTAGCAGCTTACATTACAGTTTACATTTTCTATCAAAATGTATAATTTATCAGAAACACCTGCTGTTTAATTTACAAAGCGAGAGCAAGAATATTAATAGGCAATTGCCTCAAATTGCTGATATAAACTACCTGGGACTCAATTATTTACTGACTTAATCACAACTAAGTCACAACAAACTCAAAGTCAACTAAAAGCGAGTCGGTATGTCAATACCATAGGTACATTGTCAACAATTGTTTCTATCACAGATCCCACGTTTACTGCAAAATTTAGACAAATCCGAAAGGCTGCTTCACAAAATGAATGGAGAACTAATGTTGGCTACGTTAGCTAGCTAACGGCTCAATTGGTGGCAGCAGAGCCCATGTTAGCATTGGCTACTAGCTAAATAGCAAGACAGATGCTGGGTGCTAGCAATGATACAGTTCTATGAGTATTTAGCCAATATTTACAGCGCTAGCAAAGATGAGCACAGCGAACACACATTTGGGCTGTATCAGGGCCAAAAGCGAATTTCTTTAAAGTTAACTGTTATCAAGCGTTAGCTAGCCAAAGGACACGAACAGTCAAAGATGTGCAAAATTAACACAAGGACGAGGAGCTAGCCAAGTTAAATGTTGGAGGTGCAGGTAATGTCGTCCCCTCATCTAGCCAGTGAGTTAACCGTGCTGAATGGATGGAAAAGGCCAACATTAGCAAGTCGGCTGGCTAGCTAGCGCGAGCTAACTGGCTAATTTGCCTGATTGTCATTTGGTGATGAAAACATTGTCAAGACTTAATTGCATCGTCGCAACTCTTTACCTTTCGATGATATATGCTCGTTTTGAAACTTTTAAATCACAGTATCGTTTTCTTAGGTCCTTTAGGGGTAGAAAGTTGGTTTTGCCGGCATTCACCTGCTCCAGTATTACGTTGTTGACAGAGTGGTCCCACACACGACGCCTCGCAGCACTGCGCGATGATGGCGGGAATGTGAAAATTTACAACGGAAACGATAACCGAGAGTGCGTTCGACCCTTCTCGCGATATTTTGACGATCACCAACAACAACAAGAAGTCGCTATTGGACTATTTCCTCCGATAAATATATTTTCACGATTGAGCTATCAAAATATATGTATATATATAGACAATACAGACCAGACTATTATGTAACCAAGTTTAGATATCTAGAATATTAACACTTAGCAAGAGTATCTTAGTTAGTAATGTTGATGTGTGCGCGCTTTTGCTTCCATTCGCCAACGGGTGCTCGATTTAGCAGCTAGCTTGGGCTAGCTATCGTTAGCTTTGATATTAGCCGGAGTGAGTTGTATTTAACTTGGTTTCAGTGCAGCCACGTTACTTTGCTACAATACACAACAGGTTCTCAACAGCCACCGGGGACCATATCCAGGCGCTACAAAGAATGCTGGCTACGGGAGCAGTGAGTTCTATCCCGATTCATTTGTCTCTGTACTGTACAATCAGAGACAGCTAGTTAACTAGCTCACCGATATGTTGTCTTTGACATATTACAATCTAAGAAATGTTTATAGATTCAACTAAAACCGCCAATTTCAGTCCTACTCATTCTTGGATGAGATAATTCGCCAATTATTCTCCCCTCACTTTTACAGGCTGTGACCACAGCCCTTGCCCAGGTGGACAGAGAGAAGATTTACCAGTGGATCAATGAGTTGTCCAGCCCTGAGACCAGGGAGAATGCTTTGCTGGAGCTCAGTAAGAAACGGGAGTCTGTGCCAGATCTGGCACCCATGCTCTGGCACTCCTGTGGCACCATTGCTGCCCTCTTACAGGTATGGACCTAGCTCTAGCACACTGTATCTCTGCAGCCATGCCATTAATTTCAGAGGAATTATTGCATGTTGTTCATCCTCTGTGGATTTGGAGATAGTTATCCACACTTTTATATCATCTCACTTAGACTACTGTAACTCCCTTTACTTAGGCCTTAGTCAAAAGTCAGCCTCTCAACTTCAGCTGGTACAAATCTTAACAGGTGCTAAATGAAGAGAGGGTATTCCCACAATTTTAGCATCTTTAACTGTGTTTCTTTTCTTCTTAGGAAATAGTGAACATCTATCCATCCATAAACCCACCAACGCTGACAGCTCACCAGTCAAACAGAGTGTGCAATGCCCTGGCACTTTTACAGTGTGTCGCCTCACACCCAGAGACACGGTAATGAGCTGTTCTTTATAACGGAAACCTGGAAATGTTTTTGGGACAGTTTTGTTTCTTTTGCTGTAGAGGTTTTACACCTGCAACTGAACATTACACAAGTAGAATAGGGCAGGTTGCCTTTAGTATATAATAGCTATAATTCTGGTAATGCTCCAGAAAGATGCAACTCCCTCAGTTTCATTGCAGTGGCAACTTTGTCCACTCATCTGATGTAAGTTGAATTTAGATGATTGCTTCAGTTTATATTTTAGTTGAATCCTCAAGAACTAGACTCAAATGTCATTCACAATCTAGTCACCTAGTCACTGTACTTGAGGATTCTGAAATCAGGACCAACTTGCAAAAATCTCTTTGAGATTTGTTTGAAGGAACCTGATATTCCATCTGACATAAGATTTTCTCCAGTGAATGTAAAAGATAATGCCCCTGAACTGCAGGTGAAGTTGTCACATGTCTCCAAAAAAGAGATGTTCTCCCTCCCTCTTTTTTCTTTACCTTTTACTTCTACCTTGTACCTCTATCATACATGACCTGGATATTTCTTTCTAGGAATATTATTTCTTTCTAGGGAGACAGGAATATTTCTTACATCTATTGTTTGGGTGCTGGGGTGTTGATCCTTGCACTCCATACTGTTGGTTACTTGTAATGTTGATCTAGGAATTTAAGCTTCTACTGTTGCTCTTATCGTATGTTGCTCTGGATAACAGAGTCAGCTAACTGTTTAAAATATAAAGGTAATCTCTGAATTTGTCTGGTTGCTTTGATAAAGGTGACATTCTTTGTACCTCTCCAGGTCAGCGTTTCTTGCCGCTCACATACCGCTTTTCCTGTACCCTTTCCTGCACACCGTGAGCAAAACGCGGCCATTTGAGTACCTGCGTCTCACCAGCCTTGGAGTGATAGGTAAACTCTATTTCCACTGAGATGTCTTATTACCACGCTAAGAAGGAGAACCAGGCCACTGTTCATTCAAGGTTCAGAAGCATAAAAGAAAGGCTAGGAGTGAGACTCAACAGTCAAATAACTCTCTCTAATCTCCTCATATGCAGGATGTAATTCAGTTAGTCATACCAAATCAAGTCTTGATTGACGAATGTTTGCACATTTGAGTCCTCATCATTCATTCTGTACACTTGAACCCATCTTTTTGCATTGAATGCAGGCGCCTTGGTCAAAACAGACGAACAAGAAGTGATTAACTTCCTCCTCACCACTGAAATCATCCCGCTGTGTCTGCGCATCATGGAGTCAGGGAGTGAGCTCTCCAAAACGGTACATAACTATCTCAACTGCTTTTCAAACAATCCTCTAACAGGCACATACCTAAACCTTAATGTCCACTGGTGGTGTAATAACCTCGTTCCTGAGATGTACACCTGCTACCCAGGTTTTCTTGTGTCTCCTCTTCTTGGTGTCTCTATTAGCTTTGTAAATCTGTCTACTGTTTCTTTTCAGTTCTTCCAACCTCCTGCTTTTCATTCAGATTTGAAAGTACAACCACTGTAGTAGTACGACTTAAACTGTCTCCTCTTCTGTCTGAGGTTTAAGATGAAAATGAATATGACAGGGTCCAATGGTTAATATTTTTGATAAATTGTGTAACATTGCACCTTCTCGTCTCTTCATCTGGATTGGCAGGTTGCTACTTTCATACTGCAGAAGATCCTGTTGGATGACACAGGCCTGGCCTATATATGTCAGACATACGAACGCTTCTCCCACGTGGCAATGATCCTTGTAAGTAGTAGACTGCAAAACTCTGAATATGATTTCATTTACCTACCTAGTCTCTGTGCACAATGTGACACTTGGCATTGATGATAAGAAATCTACCAACTGTGAGGATATTAATTCTTATCTTTGTCTTTGCAGGGGAAAATGGTTCTCCAACTCTCTAAAGAACCGTCTGCTCGGCTGCTCAAGCACGTCGTCCGCTGCTATCTTCGTCTCTCAGATAATCTCAGGTATCCACAGTGTTCCTAATTTAACTGTGCCCTGCGATGGACTGGCCAACCTGTCCAGGGTGTCTCACTGGCCTTTGCCCAGTGTGTACTGGGATACGCTCCAGCCCTTCACAACCCTGCAAAGGATTAAGCGGGTAGAGAAAATGAATGAATCATTTAACCGTCTTTACTTGGCCACTAGGAGGTGCCATGGTTTCAATGTTGTCTAACCAGTGCCAAATTGCTGTCATTCTGTAGCCGCAGCAAACCATTTTCTATCAGCCTATTGCATTATTTACTGCATCAGGATTTCACAACAAGTGGAGCCTGGGAACTCCCACATTGTACCAAAGAAACCACAAAGCAGTTAACTAAAGCTGTACTCGGCAAGATTTTAATCTAAAAATATACCCATCTTATCAGCCTAAATCACAAAGTGGGGCTGCCATAGAGAAGAGTGTCCCACCCCCTCTAATTGAGACCCCATAGATTCACACAGGGAAGTGATGGATTGAAACTTTAGACTGAAATACAAACTGTCTGCTAAACAGCAGCAAGCGAGCGTTCTGCCCGGAGAAAGTTGGACTTGGCAACGTTAGATATTTTGCCTCTCTCATCCGTTTGGCATAAAGCATCACAGGCTGCCTGGGTTAATAAATGTAGTGTGCTGTGTGCCGGTGACTGATTCATGATTTCCCGGCATTTAAGTTCAATGTTTTTCAAACATTTATCTCGTCCTGCCATTTGGAGCCGCCAACGTGTGAAGTTGCAGAGTGCAGCTTTAATAGCAAGATATTATTGAGAAAATAACGTGTGGCATCTCTTCCACAGAGCAAGAGAAGCCCTGCGCCAGTGTCTGCCAGACCAGCTGAAGGACAGCACCTTTGCTCAGGTGTTGAAGGACGACACCACCACGAAGCGCTGGCTGGCCCAGTTGGTCAAGAACCTGCAGGAGGGCCAGGTCACTGACGCTAGGGGCATCCCACTGGCCGCTCAGTGATGTTGACAGAGTGTGCCTTTACAATACACACACATGCAAAGACCCACACACTGTCATCACTGTCTACTTTGGTATGAATGCCAAAAGTCAGTGGTGTAAGGACTGTCTGCAAACGTAAGGGAGTTGTAAAGTTGTAAGTTGTAGTCTGCTTTTGGATAGCTGGGTTATTTTTTTCTCTTCTTGGGCGTACCACCCTGACGTGCTGTAACATTCCACAACAAAGCAATAACTGTTTGTTAATTTTGCGTCTTGTATTTCAAATAATACGATTTTTTTGAATGTGCTGTTTGACTGGCTGTGTCCCTTTTTTGTCAACCTCATGCAAAATACGTACAGGAGTCTAATAATATGGTGGACTATATATCTGTATAGTGAATACAGTATATTTGGTGGTACTGTAACACAAGATGATTTCTATCTTGGTTGAAACCTTAGGAACTGCACTCAGGTCATTCATGATGCCACACTGCCTGGGTATTAGGTCTAGACCACCTTGCACCCTAAAGTCCCCTGAGACATATTGAACAGAACTGATTTCAGCTTTGGGACCAAGAAAGACAGAATGAGAATACTTTTTAAAGCCAAATGTTCAAAAAAAGACCCTCAAACCTGAGCTGCATTATGACAAGACAGGCTGAGGAAATGTACGTTGTTATTATTTCTGGTGATACAGAGAGAATTTTGACCTGAAATCATTTAAGGTCAAGGGGATGAATACTTCAACTGTAATTTCATTACACAGTTACACTTGGAAAATATTTATCAGCAGAGTTCAAGTCTTCCTCCACTAAATGAAGCAGCTCAGCTTGAGAAAAAGCAAAACAAAAATTGAAAAGTTACGAAAGTATGTAAATAGTTCAGTATTCAGTATGAAAAGTTTTGTTTTATTATGAGTTGGATGAAAAAATGGTTCAGATATGCTCATCTGTGACCACTGAGTGCTCATTCTTTCAACCCCTGACTGCACCGATCAGTCCACATTTCCTTTTACCGGTACATTAGCAGATTGCTTCCTCCATAGGGTCCATTATCCCCCAACAAACGAGGTGGACATGCAGGCGGGCGTACATCATGGGAACATCCACGCCCAAGCCTTCCATTTGTGAGCAAATCTGACCCCCCCATGGGAATTGTGCTAAATTGTGCATTGTGTTTTTGTCTGTTTTCCTGTTAGTAGGAAAGAGCTTAAAGCGGCTTAAGTCATTATAGGTTTCAGGTACAGAGTGCATTAGGATGAGTTGGATGAAAACTCACCAGTCCGCGGTGAAAGGGATGTGACAGTGGAGTGAACTTTTTCGTGAACTCATTAAATTTGTATTTCTGTTCAAACCAAATTTATGTAATGCAAAATTACACACTGAGCAATTGATATTCACTCTTTATTTGCCTGCAAGTTCAAACGTGGTCTGCTCTGCACTAAAGGACTCTAGGCTCTTAAAAGGGCAAGTTCAATTTACAGAGTCACAGTATTTTTCAGTTGCAATGGATCATATAACCAAACAATTGACTTCTTTAGCTCCATACCAATCCATAAAGGTCCAAAATAATTCTTTCATTAAAATATTACTTAAAATCATTTGATTACATTTACAATAGTTTCACATAGATACTGGACAGTTAAGGAATGTCACGAAAGCTGCATCCAGGGACCCGTCTACCAGCCTGTCTCTGCTCTGCATTATGTGGCAGGGAGCCAGGTCCTACAGTGCAGCCCTTCATCCGTCTGTCCGCATTCGCTGTGTGCATGGCAGATATTCAGTAGAACGTACGTGGTCTGAGTCAAACGTGTGAAATCAGGAAACGGAAGCAAAATCCTCCAGGAGTAAGAGTACTCTATTGTCCTTGGATATAATCTGCAGATGGTGAGTTTTTTGGGACAATACTAGCTTGTGTTTCAGACAGCCAGTCTCTCTTTTGTTTATTTCTTGGCTTCTTTACTTGTTACTTGCCCTTCATGCAGCTGACCTTTTTCCCACAGTGTGTTATCTTTTATCACTGCTGATATGGACACATGAGAGTCTGTGTGTGTGGAGCAGCCACACTGGAGGATGGATGTGAGAGGGAGGTATTGATTAAAGGCCGAGCTAGGGAGGCAGCATGAAAGAGTGGGCTTCACCAGATGCAGCGAGGGCCTGCGGATAGCGGAGTGAGGGAGTGGCAGAAAAGGAAGGAAGGCCTGGGGGTAGGAGGAGGGTGTACCAGCGTGCGGCAGTGTTGTCTAGGAATCATGTTTCCCAGACCTAGCAGGAACAGTGGAGACTGGTGAGAAAAGAGGCTGAGCCAGAGTTTCCACAGACACTCCCAGTCTTTTAAGGCCCTGCGCTAGACCAGCCGTCCCTGGGCACTCCCTGTGTCTGGACCTCAGCGGACAGGGCCAGCCAGACGCCTACATCTCTCTGGACCTTCTTTTAGGCCAGCCATCCAGGGTGTTCCCCCCCTATATATCTGAGGCCCTCCCTGGGAGAGCTCTCCTGGAGTGTACCCACCTCTGGAATTCGGCAACATTTCTACCATCAAGCCAGAGTAAGATCCTTGGGGAAAACCTTAGTTTTGGTAAGTCTCAATCTTTTCCTTATCAAATAAATATCAAAATGTTTGTTAGTCTGACTCATTCCTTCTCTCTTTGGCAGTGCCCCAGTGGGATACTGCCTTAAAGTGATGGTTGCTGCTTTTGATTATGTCTCATATTACAGCCTCTGGTTCCAATTTGCTATGTGCAAACCTCCCTCCCCAGTGCAGGGTCATGTTATATATGGATTTTATTGGACTGATGGTGCCTTTTCACTTGTTAGTAGAAATTTTCACATAACTGTGTGCAGTAAAGAAATAGTCAGTAAAGACCAGGAGGGCACAAACCCCACCACATAGAAAACATAACATTCCAATGGTGGAGAACACGGACGGATGCTAGAACTGCAAACTAGAAGCACACAAGTATGAGACTGTTTCTCCTCATGGCTCAATTGTTTAGTCACATTTTTTCCCATACTGTGACAGGTCTTTGGCCATTACTGTGACTGTGTTTGTATTTGTGTGGTCAGTGAGCTCCCTGGAGATGTGGCCATGTGTGACTCATCTTCCCTAAAAAGAGGGTCAAAACACTTCGTCATGGCCCCAAAAATAAAACAACATAATGATTCACTTGCTGCTTGGTCTGAAAACATGGTCTGGCCTGCTGTATCAAGCTGTGGTTAACTCCACTATAAACTGTAGGATCTGAAAAACTTAAGCGTCTATTTAATTGCAAGGGGAAAGAAACATGTCTTTGACGTGGCTCTTCAGTGAAGTTATGCTTAAAAAGCAGAACTTATGGAGGGAAGGGCCCAGCAAGTTTTATGTCCAATCCTTCTCCTTCATAGTAGCGGTATTATAAAACAAATGATCAAATATCTATGAATGCATTCCTTGTATCACTTGACTTGCACTGTGGTGGAAAATGTTGGTAATCCTCTCATAAACTGACCAAGGGGGCTGGGAGGAGTCGTGGGAGCCTCCTCAAAGCTCACTGTTTAGAAGATTAGATCATGTTGTCTTAAGAGACAATGTAAGGAAAGGGTCATTGTCAGACAGGAGTACATGTTTACCAGTGAACAACTGAGACAGCAGGGGTTGACCACTGATCGTGACCATGACTGCATTGCTGTTATCCTATTCCATGTGAGTTTCTTCTACCTGTGATGTGTTTCCACCTGTGGTGCTGTAAGGTGCATTGGATAAAACAATCCTGATAGCAGATGTTAACTAGAATGATGAATAAAAAAGCTGCCCTTCTTCAGTAGCTCGTCTTTGTAGAATTTACTATAATAACAATCAGTCATTTTGAAGTAATCTCTTTGGGTGATTCCATTCCATTAGCTTTACATCTATTCCAAGTGTTTCAGCTCAACAAACTGCTGAGTTTTTAGGATTTTCTCAATGAGGTCAGCACAAAGATTGCCAAATCGCCATGCTCTAGCTTCATTTGCTCCTTTGCAGCTATTGGATGGGTAGATGGCGACGGCAGATCAATATTGAAATGCTGCCTGTAGATCTTGGAAACATCTCAACAGCTAGAGCAGCAACAATGGCAGATAGATCTACTAATGTTTTGTGAATTGAAGGATAAAAGCTTTAACAAAATTCACGCCTGTATAGATGATGTCAATGATAACAGGGAGCTTCCACAGGGGGGTCAGAGGTCAGGTTCAGCTCCAGAAGAGTACAACTGGAGCTGGTAGGGATTCAGTGTTTTTGCAAGGACTTCAAAACTCAACAACTACCATCTACATCTACATCTAACTACTGTCGAGATGCCCTTGAGCAAGGCACTCAACCAGTGAACTCCAGTGAACCTGCTCAGCAGCCAACAATAGAAAACTGGTTGTACTGGAAAGCTCCCAAATGTGAATTTGTGTAACTGTATGAATTTGAACCAGGGAGTGAATCTTAATATCATGCTGTGATTATGTAGATCAGTGTAGATTATGCACTGGTTGAATGAACAGGATGATTTTTCTAAAATGAATTTCTCTGTTTAAGTGAAAAGCATCCTGCAACAATTCATTTTGACATCTGGTTCCTTTTGGCAGCAAATTCCCATTGGCATGTATCAGGGATCACGATGGATTCTCATCAAAGTTCACGTGAGTAAATTCTACTCACTCAAACTGAAAATACACTTACTGTAACGACAGATCCATGCATTAATGACTACTGTGATCTGTTACAGTTACTGACAAAGTACAGTTATTAGATAGATAGGTTGTAATATAATTGTCATGTCTTTCCCTCAAAGAACAGGGTATACGAAGATGCAGGGGGGGAAATAGTTTTAAATGCAATGAGTGTCTTAATTCAGTTTGAGCATCTTACATTCTGGACCTCACTTATCCATCATGATAAGAAACCAAATTTCCCATCATTTACACTTAAATACATAACAACAATGGATGCAACCATAATTTACTTACTTTGAAGTAGTCCATTTGATCAATAAAGTATGACATTATTATGACCTTTGACCTTCTTTCTTGACTCTGCTCAGGCCTCCAAGATGACCCACATCTGAAGGTGATGATGGCAGGGTCGACTCTGAGGAAGGTCAAGTCACGTTCGTGGAAAAAGCAGCGGCATTTCCGCCTCCTGGAAGACGGCTTGACTATCTGGTACAAGTCCAGATGGGCAGGAATAGGCCACTCCACTTGTGAGTATAGCTGTGTGTGTGTGTGTGTGTGTGTGTGTGTGCATGCTTGCATTAACATTTGTGTGTTTTTTTCATATTATCCCTGTCAGTCATAAGATTCTTCTACAAATAAATAAATGATGTTGTTATATCATTAAAATCTATAAGTTTGAAAACAACAACATTCCTCCACTCCTCAGTCTCAGTGAGTGAGGTGGAGGCGGTGCGTGAGGGCCACCAGTCGGAGGTCTTGCTGAGCATCGCTGAGGAGTTCCCTGCTGACCTCTGCTTCACCTTGGTGTTCCACGGTCGCCAAGGCAACCTGGACCTGGTGGCTGAATCCCCAGGGGAGGCGCAGGCTTGGATACAGGGTGTGCGCAAACTAATTCACAAGGCGGAAACTATGGACGACAAGGAGAGGCTAGACCAGTATCCTTCCACTTCATATCAGGTTTCAATATTGGGTCTCAGTATTCTCCGATGCATTTTATCCTGGTGTTGGCTAATATCAAATACTGGCATTCTTATAACATAGCACATAGTTTATAGATTGGAGTTTTAGTTATACAAACATTTCTCAGAGGCAGAAATAATTCATCTTAATGAATATCTCCACTGATATCCAATACTGTGTTTTATTTGGGGGACATAATTCAGCTGATAGTGAGGATAATCATTTTTATTCCACGTCTACGCTGGAGTTTCCCTCAGCCACTTCTCAGGTGGGTCTGGGATTGGTTTCTGAAAGCTGACAAAAACAAGGATGGGCGGATGATCTTCAAAGAGGTGCGCAAACTGCTGAAGATGATGAACGTGGACATGGATGAGGCGTATGCTTTCCATCTCTTTCGTAGTAAGCTACACATCTTACTGTTGCTGCTCCCTGGTGGAAAAGGTTGTGGGTGGGATGGAACAGGACTAATACAGCTGCAAGGACTGGGATTGACATTGACAAAAAGCCACACTTTTATCTTACAGATGTTGTTAAATGAAGACACAATAAAATAAATAACTGTCATATTTATTAGAGTTAGAGGCCATCTTTATCAAAACAATGCACCAAAGAGTTACTTTTTTTGTCCACAGATGGCTGACAAGTCTGAAAGCGACTCCTTGGAAATTGAGGAGTTTGTCCAGTTCTATAAGATGCTGACTCAGAGGGACGAAGTGTGGAAGGTGTTCCAGGACTACTCTGAAGATGGAGAGAAGTTAACCGTGGATGAATTGGAGAACTTCCTGAGGCAGGAGCAACAGGAGGGAGAGCGCAATGCACAGTATGCCCAGCAGCTGATCGACCGCTATGAACCATCTGAAATGGGTAAAGAGCCTCCACGGCTTTCCTCTATCGGCCAAGTCTTCGAGGAACGATTAGAGACAGGGATATAGACAGAAAATGACACTGTAAAAGATTTACTCACATTGTTAATATACAATTGTTGTGAACACTGAAGTAAAACAGGCCTATATTTTGTGTTATGATGAGTTTTGAAATTCTCAAAACAGTTTGAATGCATGTCTGAATATACTTAAAATGTTATGGCCAAATAAATGATGCACTGAGGCTTTCAGTTCTATCACAGCAGCACATCCTGCGCTCACTCTGTCTGTATTGTATCCCCCGTGCAGCCAAGAAGCAAGGCGCCATGTCTTTGGATGGCTTCCAGATGTACCTGTGCTCTCAGGAGGGCTCCATATTTAAAGCTGAGCATCGGGACCTCCACCAAGACATGAGCCAGCCACTGAGCCACTACTTCATCTCCTCATCACACAACACCTACCTCCTGGAGGACCAGCTCCAAGGACAGAGCAGCCTGGAAGCATATATCCAGTAAGGGCTGCTAGACACACCAGGCATGAGTCGTCTTTATTTCCTAGATACTGTGAGTATTAGACAATTCCAGGAAAGTATTTGAAGGTCAATATACTAATCAGGGATGGACAACTTGTCTCAACTTCATCTGAATTATCCTGAAAAAAAGACTTATTTACAAATACAAACTTTCCAAGGTCTGAGATACACTATGAGAGATTCAAAGGAGCTGAGGTTAAAGTTTCACCCGTTAGTTGCACATTGATGTATGGAAGTGTGTCATTGACTTACTCCCGTGTGACTAGGGCCCTGAAGAGAGGCTGCCGTTGCGTAGAGGTGGACTGCTGGGACGGCAGTGACGGGGAGCCCCTTGTGTACCACGGTCACACCTTGACTTCCAAGATCCTCTTTAAAGACGTCATTGCAACACTGGGGGAATACGCCTTCAAGGTGGGCACCCGCCTTAAAGCACCAAGACCTGAGCTCTTTTTCAACTTAAAAACACAACAGTCAAGTCTGTCAAGTAAAAGAAGAGTGTAGAACCCAGAGATGGTGTAGTTGGTTAACTTCCATATACCCCTGCTGACCTAGTATGGATTACCATTCCTGTCTTATTGTCTAAAAAAAAGAAAAGGGGAAGACTACTATCCTTTAAAAAATAATGTTTTGGAAGATTAGCACATTGTTGTCAATTGCAATCATCAGACAGGAAAGAAATTTAAACCCATAACCCCTAATGTTGTTCAAAATACTCAAATGCTTTGGCTCAGATGGTTTTGAAGAGAGACAGGGGAAGTAATGGGCCAGTGATCTATCTATCTATAGGCGTATCCCTTGCTAGTGTAGTTATTGTGGTTGTTTGCTGTGTCCAGTTACAGTATGTCTGTACTATCCTGTTTTTGTGTGGATCCGCTATGGCTTCTCCTCCTGGGGCGAACAGGGCTCCAAAACAAATCAGTAAATGAATAGGAATGCAAACAGACAGAGAGATAATACTTGATATTCCTCAAGGAAGCCATTTTTGTCTTTATCAGAGCATTCAGTCTTGGCCTCCTTCCTGTTGGTAGGCATCGGACTTCCCTGTCATCCTCTCCCTGGAGAATCACTGCAGTGTGGAGCAGCAGACGGTCATGGCCCAACACCTTAAGCAGATCTTGGGTGACACGCTACTGAGCACCCCGTTGGATGGGCAGGTCCCTCAACAGCTCCCATCTCCACAGGTTAGATAGCTTGGTTACTTTGGGAGTTCTGGTGAAGGTGATGCCCCGCCCATTTCATCTCAGGGACGTTCGGTGTCATTAACAATTCAAAGGCTTTAAAAATAAATAAATGATTGTCTTGTTTTCCATCTAGCACTGACGCTAAAAGCAAAAGTATAATATTCATACTCTTTTCCAGTCAGAGCACTTAGAGCAATCAATGCTAACATGAATTAATGGCAGCTAAATGCTAACAGGACATCCATGGAGGACTTTAGTATATTGCTGCAGTTGAAACAGCAAAGTGCTGACCTGGCAGGAGGATGGATTGACTTCATGGGTAGTCTGAAGAAAACAAGGACTTCAAGATGGTGACACCCTAGTTTGATGTCATTTTGTCCTACTGGTCCTTTCCACAGTGCAACCCTCACTCAGCGATTTCAAAATGGCAACATCTGCTATTGACATTAGGATGCTGCTTTGCATTGTGGGACAGGTCATTTCATCAAACTAGGAGGCATCCATCTTGATGCACTTGCTCCGATGCTGATTTTCTTCATGTAACCTTATCAAAGTCTGGATTTTGAGTATTGTGCTTACGTTCTCCAGTTTCATGCTTGATATTCATCACATCATTCACATCTTCAAGTTAACGAGACAACGCTGTGATTGAAATGGTGGTTATTTATCCCTTATACCCTGAAAAAGTAAAAAACACTGCTCTTGTTACTTTCCCCACCGTGTGCCTGCTCATGGGTGTTCACTACAGGAGCTGAAGGGGAAGATTTTGCTGAAAGCCAAGAAGACTGGCGGTCTAGAGGGCTGTTTTGATGAAACCCTGTCAGGCGAAGTTAGCAATGAGGAAGAGTTGGCCAATGATGATGCTGAGAGCCCCTCTGAAGAAAACCTGCCCGCTGAATCTTTGAACCTCAGTCAGAAGGTACATAAATCCTTTCAATAAGCTTTATGTATTATTAAACTGCTTTTTTTAAGCCAGGGGTGATTTTTTTTCCAGTTCGCTCCATACTTATTTGGTATTCTTTATTATTACACTGAAGAGAAATGGAAAACAGGAGAGTGATAGTGAATCGAGACAGGAGTTAACAGAGAGTGATAGTGAAGCGAGACAGGAGTTAACGGAGAGTGATAGTGAAGAGAGACAGGAGTTAACGGAGAGTGATAGTGAAGCGAGACAGGAGTTAACGGAGAGTGATAGTGAAGAGAGACAGGAAACTGGTGTGAAGACAAAACAGCTAGTGAGACGAGGAGATAGTGGGAAAAAAAAACAGGAAACGTGAGAGAGAGGAGTGATGAGAGAAAGAAAACAGAAATCAAGATGCTTCCTTTTAGAAATGGCAGTAGGGTCATCAGAGACTTTTTCATGGCACTCTATGAAAATAGCAATTGATGCTTTTATTATGCCATTTGTTATTCCTTATAGCAATAACCTTGGGGAGTCATTGCGGTGGAGAGAAGTTTTCACACTTTCATAGCTGGTAATTGTCCAGTACAAACACATTCTTTCCCTGTTTGGCAATGAGCAGCTCCACGTTGTGGGAGGGGAGAGAGTTCTCCTCCACTTATCCTCCAGCAACGGGATTTTTGTTCAGCATAAATCATCCTCACTATCTCTACATTTTCTTCTCCGCATCTCCTCAGAAATCCAAGTCAAAACTGTCCAGGGAGCTGTCAGACTTGGTGGTCTACTGCAAGAGCGTCCACTTCCATGGTTTTGAGCACGCTCGTTTGCACTCCAAATGCTATGAGATGTCCTCTTTGTCTGAGTCCAAGGCCAGGAAGCTCGCTAAGGATGCAGGTGAGCTAACATCACAGGGACAATGCATTTGAAAGGCCTTTTGATGTTTATACTACCGCATCCTCATGCAGTCGATTCAACAATCAATCTAAAATGAGTCAGTGGATACTTTAGTCCATTAATGCCTGGAGATTTTAAAGGGATTTTACTGTGATTCTCCTACTTTCAAAATAGTTGAGTCTACCTTGTGTGGTTGCCATGCTTTTATCCACTAGCAACATATCCCTCCAACCAGCACTCATCTAGATTTTTGAAGGTTAGAGAACTATCGCATCTAAAATGGGTGACACATCCCTTAAATAAAATGATAATACTTCAATCTGTTTATTGGTGATATCTTAAATCAAATGATAAATGTCTATTCCTGTACTGAGATCTAAAGCAACCCTCTCTAAACTATAGAATGACAAACAAAAGGTAGATCTCTCCTCGGGAATAGGTTGGATAGGTTCGACTCAAAGGTCTGTGTGACTCCTCACCAGGGACAGACTTTGTGCGACACAGCACGAGGCAGCTGAGCAGGATCTACCCCGGTGGCCTCAGGACCGACTCCTCCAACTACAACCCCCAGGAGCTGTGGAACGTGGGCTGCCAGATCGGTAAGGAGAAGAAGACCTGTCTCTGCTGGTTTTCCAAATAAGATTACTGGTGTCTCTTATCCACAATCACACTCTGAGTACCAGCCTGAGCTGATGCACATATCCACAGATGAGAACACACACAATTTTGTTATAATGTTTGGCTGCAGGGAGTGAACTCTGCATGTAGGGGTGATAAAGGGCTAACACATAAGGATTCAGTCACAGGATTTTAAATATACTAGTGTTATGAAGCTTTTTTTTGGAAAACATGACCTGTGATGTGAGGAGAACTTGATTCTAAGGAACCTGTGAAACAATTTTGGCAGCAAAATAGAAATTGTCACCGGCATCATTTCAACCGTATCTGGGATATAGCAACTGCATGGCGAAGCGACATCACCATCTCAGTACCTACAATGTTGGCTACCAGATTGAAGCCATGCCACTAAAGATGTAACTTTAATGTCTTTAACTTTAACAATGATTTTTGATTTCAAGCGTCATTGAAATTAGATTTGGTATCGTTTAATTTGCCAAATACAGAAGAGTAGCAACTATTACAAATACCTACAATAAATAACACAATGCTATTTATCTAAATAAATAAATATATACTCTATTGAGGAGAAATTCTCTTTTCACATGCGTAGGGAGGTCAGAGGTCAGGAGGGCTTGAACCCAGTCTCCCTACTCGCTATGACACCAGACATTAATAGCTAGATAGATTACTGTGATTCTGGGAAATCATATACAACAGCCACAATAAAATGTAACGGTTACAAGTAGTTGTTTCTTGTGATCTCCCCTCTCCCTCCCTCCCCAAGTGGCTCTGAACTTCCAGACAGCTGGCTTGGAAATGGATCTGAATGATGGGCTGTTCAGCCAGAATGGCCGCTGCGGCTACATCCTCAAGCCTGCCTTCATGAGGGACAGCGACACGGCGTTCGATCCAGAGAAACCAGACGAGTGCCGGGGCTACAGACCACTCCGCCTATCCATCCAGGTTCAAAACTAACTGTGTCACATAAGAAAGTGTTCACATTCACACATACAGTTGTGGTTGTACTGGGTAAATTGTAGCTGTAACTGTGTGTGTGTGTGTGTGTGTGTGTGTGTGTGTCTATTAGGTGATCAGTGGGCAGCAGCTTCCTAAGGTGAACCAGAAAGAGGGCTCTATCGTAGACCCCCTGGTCAGAGTGGAGGTCTATGGAGTACCACAGGACCAGGCCAAGGAAGAGACCAGTCACATTCAAAACAATGGTGGGAGAATTGCTGAACAGTTTAGTAATACAAATAACACCTATTAACTATTAGTTCAGCATCATTCATTTACATTAATGCTCTTGATGATATAATGGGAACAAAGGGAATGGGAAGAGAATCAGGGAATAAATCAGGAAAACAAGTGTCTGAAAGGAATTAAATCCTGAACTAAACTAAAAAAAAAAACCCGGCTGGTCTCTATTGCCTCTCTACTGCTCTCTACCTGCAGGTTTCAACCCTGTGTGGAACGAGACTCTGAATTTCGTCATCCACACCCCTGAGCTGGCCCTGGTTCGCTTTGTGGTGGAGGACCATGACAAAGCATCCAGGAACGACTTCATTGGACAATTCACCCTGCCGTTCACGTGCATCCAAGCAGGTAAGCAAAGTTGAGAATGATGTAAAATGATGTACAGCACAATGGGTAGAACATGACACAGAGTTTGATCCCCACGGGGCCATCCATGCTAAAAATATACTCACTCTGAGTTAAAAGCAGCCATAAAATGTCATATGTTAAGTTACAAAACACCCATCCTGGAATATCATGTCAGAGCCAGGACACCATTCACTTACTGCCGCCGTGGTCAAAAGATCTTTCTAACGCAAATTTTTCTTTTTCTCCTCCAAGGATATCGTCATATACACCTCCTCTCTAAAGATGGGATGACTATTCCTCCCTCGTCCCTCTTTGTCAACATCAGCATCTCAGAACTCTCGTGAAGAAATTGAATCGGAGAATATGAAACAGGAAGTGACATGAATTCATGTCGATGCATGCACTGGCTGAGGGTTGAAAGGGGATGCACTAATACTAGCATCAGATATAGGACCAATACCAGGCTAAGGGTATCGTTTTGGAAAATGTCCCCGCTAAAAAAAAGGTCCAATACCAACATCCATATGTAACGTGTCAGAAATCGAAGCAAAGAGACTTGAGTTTCTCACACATATAAGGATGTCTGATTTCTCTGATGGAGAAAAACAGATTTTATGTCAATCATTTTTGCCAAATGACCCCAAAGTGGGCTAAGTATGTATTGTTGAGTAATAGTAATTGATTCGATCAGTACTTGTAATGGTATTGGTAGTGATAAAGATACATCTCATGAACTGTATAAAGAAAAATCCTTAAGTGTACAGTGAGATGTTTGCATGTACTTCCTATTATTCTCATGTCTCTCTCAAGTTTTACAATTCACCTTTCATGGGTACACTTCGATAACTTACACACTTAAAGCTTTTCAAATGTCATTTTCTAGCAATGAGGGAGCACCGCTTCATCTCTGCACCTCTGGTTTGCCTTCAAATGTACATCTGCACAGTTCTCAGAGGTGATACACTATGCAAAAATTGCCAAATATCATTAAACCATTAAAGTAATCAAAGCTTTGCATCATGCTGCCTACTGTTAACTGCAAAGTAACTGCATGATAGGATATACATATTTCATGAGGCTGTTCTGTGTATACTGTAAATGTATGTACATATAGACCTGCAAAGTCATGTATTAAACACATTTTATGAACAGTTCAACATTTTTGACTCTTTGTCACTTATTTTTTTCAGAAAACATAACACGCAACAACACATGCCTTACACTCCACATTCTCTCACACATTTTATCCATACAGATATGTTTTGGTATAGTCACTTAAATTACAATGTTCAAATCAATGGCATCGCCCGTTTTGAAGCGAACATAAACATTTCACACAATTCAATTTCAATTAAATATGACCTCTTGGATACTTTGACCCAACCCAGAATTTCAGTGTTTTGCCACCTGAAGTAATGACATTGTCCTACTACGGCCTTATTTTATTTAATTTCTTTTCATTCGTTAAACTGATTTCAGAAATGATACAAGCACTGAGAGCATGTCATAAGGTTTAAATAAATGGCTTATTTGTATTGTTTGTTAACACTGGAGCAATGTTGACTGTCTCTGTGTATACAGTATACACAATTGATAAAATCCCAGTTTGGGGCTGTAAAAGCAGTTTAGTTTCTCAAATGCAAAATGTTCCAACACTATTCTTGAGCAAGAGAATCTATCCTACATCCTGTATCAGTTCACAGTCACAGATTTATTGTTGGTAGTTTAATGACTCTTGACTCTTAATTCAAATCAAGTAGTGAAATATAAACATTCAAATATAAATCTTTAAGTTCCTTTCAACAGTGATTTGATAATCTGATCTAACCTGCATCTCCGTTGTCTTCAGTGTTTTCTCTCATTCTCTGCCCTCCTCTGTGCTGCCTCTGCTACTCCCTGTACCTCCGTGGCTACTACTTTGCGCTTCCTCCTGCCCCTCCTTCTTGTCCACCTCCACTGCCCTCTCATCCAGTGCCCCTTGCAGGGCCTCCTTCAGGGTCAGGCTAACCGCTTCAGAGTCCCTCACCACCCCTTCCTCTGTCAACATTTCTGGGTGGTGTTTCTGCAAATGCTTGACTACCTGGAACTTCTGTTTGGCTGTGTAGGAGCAGTGGCGACAACGGAAGGGTTGCTGCTTGGTGTGAGAGAGGTAGTGATGTCTGAGACCCGCCGGCCACCGGAAGGCC
Organism: Hoplostethus atlanticus; assembly: GCA_034670405.1. NCBI lineage: Eukaryota > Metazoa > Chordata > Actinopteri > Trachichthyiformes > Trachichthyidae > Hoplostethus > Hoplostethus atlanticus. The sequence continues at coordinate 2,035,330 of JAXDDX010000092.1, forward strand.
TTGTGGCACAGACCACACGTGTATGGCCGATCATCACTGTGTTGCCGCTGGTGGGTCTTCAGTATGAATCTAGTCTTGAAGGCCTTGCCGCATTTCTCGCAGACGTAAGAGCGCACATCGCAGTGCTGTGTGTCCCGGTGGGCGCGGAGGGCGTCCGCTCTGTTGGTGCGGTAGTCACACTCATCACAGGCATACGGCTTCTCCCCTGCAGAGGGTTGGTGAGGGGAATGTCGTTTTTTCATTTACTTCAATAGGATAAAGGAATTTTAGCAAGCCATTCATGTTAACTACTACACTAAAGTAAACCAAATCTAGGTGATTGTTCCAAAAGCTTTTTCCAGAGAATATCAGAAGAGCACCTGAAGGTCAAATAAACTGAAGAATCAACTGACGTCAAGATATAATGCTTTGTAACATGTGCAGAGCTGATTGCATCATTTCTACACCACACCAAATTGAAGGGCATATCATAACAATGTTTTTTCTGATATTTAATAAGTTAAGTACTGTTGTCCATGTACTGTTGATACCTGTGTGCTTGGTCATGTGGTACTTCAGCTGGGACGCCCACTTGCATTTGTAGCCGCACTCTGGACACAGGTACTTCTTCTCCTCTTGGTGAACTCTCATGTGAAACTATAGTAAAACAAGAAAAAAAGTGTACAATTAAGGTGAAAATATAATAAAAGGAAAATTCTATAGTTTATAATTTTGTGGTAACATCAATCACACATTAATTCTTGGGCTAAATTTGTTATCGTCCTATAACAAGTCCCTGGAAGTGACGTCAATGGGGATCTTCTCTCACACGTCTAATGCAATACAGCTCAATGAGCTAGCATTCTTGTTCACCTTCCTACTCACATAACATTTTACAAGCAGTGGTAATGGGAGAGAGCACTAAACTGGAATGGCTGCCTGGCTGTGTCAGTGAACACACCTCTCGTCAGCAAGGGAAAAGATTGGGGCCTAATTGTAGAACTACCTGAATCCCAACAATATGTGTAGGTTGAGATTCTGTGGTTGTAACAATAAACTCAGCCTAAAAAGTTCGGGCTCACCTTCAACCTGGAGGGATCAGTGCAGGTATAACTGCACTGCTCACAGCTGTAAGGCTTCTCGCCAGTGTGTATGCGAATGTGCCACGTGATCTTCTGCTTGTTCCGGGTCGAGTACTTGCAGTCCGTGCACTTGTAAAGGCGTTTGCCCCCATGCGAACGGAGGTGCTGCTCTAACACAAGCTGATGCCGACAGGCAAACTGACAGCTGCTGCACTTAAGAGGCTTGTCCTCTGGGGATCCCTCTTCATGTTCATTTAGTAGGTGTTGAGCTAACACCTGCCTCGTTTTAGTAGCAAAGTGGCACAGCTGGCACTGATGTGCTAAATGGATTCTCTGATGCATGTTAAGGTTTTCTTTTGTCTCAAAAGACTCCTGGCAGATGGTGCACTTTAGCTGAGGGTGCTTGCTCTGCTGGTGGGTCTTCAGTGTGGCCTCACTGCTGCATGTGTAGTCACATTGCAGGCAGGAGAAACAGTCCTGAAGCTGGTGCACACGTTTACAGTGGTTCCTTAGTGCAACGTCTGAACTGAAGCAAGCCTCACAATGAGCGCAAGCATGCTGTAACTCCCCCGTGTGGCATCTGAGATTGTGCCGTCTTACATCATCGAGAGTGTAGCCGCTGAAGTCACAGAGTGAGCAGAAGTGGGTAGGCTGTCTGTCATGGATGCGTGTCTTGTGCTGACGCAGTTTGGTCATAGTCCCAAAGGTCTTGTTGCACTTGTTGCAGCTGTGACGACCAATACCAGTGTGGAGAGATTCGTGCTCTTCCAAGCGATAGCGCCGCGTGGTGCTAAAAGGGCAGTAACGGCAACAGTGGGGTCTTGCACCTTTGTGTTTGAGTGCGACGTGTTGAACCATGCACCGTTCTTGCTTACAGGTGAAAGAACAGTGCTCGCAATGCAGCTGTTTGGGCTTGGCAACACCAGGCTTGTTTTTCTCATGGACAAACAAAACATGATTGGTCAATGAAATCTCAGATTTAGCTACAAATGAACACACTTGGCATTGGATTTCAGCTGGCTTCAGGCAGCCTCGTTTTTCATGACTGCGTAACGCCCTTTTCTGATTGCATTTAAATGCACAGCTGGGACAAGAGAAGAGTTTGCCTTTCCTGGAAACGTTCATCAGGCTGCCATTGTCCTCCTCCACCAGCTCCTCTCTTCCTCCAAGTGACTCATTACTGTCTTCATCATCCAGTTCTAAAAGGATTTGATTCTCCTTTTTCCTAAAGTTCTTCCTGCAGGTTGAGCAGTGGCGATCAACTGTTGCGAGCTTGACCTGATGAAAAATTGCAAACCTTGCATATGAATTTCCCATCTTTTTTAGTGTAAAGGGTGTTATTCTTCCACGAACCAGTTCTGTGTTTGTTACCAGAAAATGTTTGTTTTTTCACAAGTTTAATCTTCAAGCGCTTATTTATCTGAATTTGGCTTTGCTGACATCTTGATTCACTGGAGCTAGCTGCTTTCTCAACATGGCCTTTGCAGTTTGTTAAATGAGATGTAGATACTTCCTCATCTTGTTGATGTACTTCCTGGTCTTCTGAATCTTTGAGAAACCTATTATCTAAAGATGGAAGCTCCATTTGATCTGCATTTGTTCCTTTATCAAGTTGTTTGGATCCACCCTGAACAGAGTTCTCTTCTGAAGCCAAACACGTAGTTGGCATCCCTACAAACGTCCTGGTTTTTCGCTTAAGAGCTGGGCACCTCTTCACAAGGTGGGTATCAAGGCCTCGCCTCTGTTTGAACTGGGCCCCGCAGGCTTGGCACTTGTGCTCCTTCAGCCGACTATTGCACAGAGCTTGGCAGTGGTATTTCAGAGCAGTCTCCTTGCGGGTTACATAAGAACACTTGTCACAGCGATAAACATCTTCGCTCGGCACTACAAGCATTTGGACCCGTCCTTCCAAAACCATAGCTTCTGCTTGGTCCCTGTCATGCTTCTTCATAGCCTTCAGGCGGATCTCTGACTCTAACACCTGATTTTGCCCAGATGGACACAAGGAACTGATGATTCCACCAGCATCCTCCTCCTCAGATGTTTGAGTCTGATTCTCTGCAGGCTCAACTGGTTGACTTGTATTATTTGGAGGATCATAATTGTCATCCAAGTCACTTTGTTCACAATCTCCGTCCGCCAAAGCTACACCATCTTCCTCTGATGAACTTAGAGATATAGCACTGTCTATCTTTTTGTGCGGTGTGTCTGATCCTTTATAATTTAAAGTTGGCGTCCTGGAAGTAAGGTTTGTATTTTCCACCACATTCTGCATAGAGGTGTTTCGTATTCAGTGGTCGATAGTGTAGTCAAAACAAGAGTACAGTACTCCTCAGGACTGTTCACAGATGCAGCACTAGCTGAAATATTTTGGTCAGCAACCTGTTGAGGAACATCATAGAAATTTGCTGAATCCAAGGTATCAGCTACAGTTTCCTTGTTGGAGTATTGGTCTGTAAGATCAGATTCTCTTTGGTTCTCAGTTGCTGGAGATGATGGAGCCCCTTTGGTGGATTGTTCAGATTGCTCATGAGCTGTTGAGGGCTTCTTGTAGAAATCTTGCATGAATTCAATGGAGTTCCTCTCCTTCTCCTTTGCAGCGTAGTTCTCTAACCACGCTTTGTCACCAGGTACGTACCCATGAACTTTCCTCTTGTGCAGAAAGAGGCTGATGCTACTGAAAGAGGAATAGAGGCAAAGGGCACAACGGAACTCTTTTAGCTTGGTATGTTTGCAGTTCTCATGGTTTTGGAGGGCTTGGCGGTAGCAGGTAGTATATGTACAGTATTTGCACTGATAGACAGTTGGCTGTTTCCCCTCTCCAGAGTGCTTGGCCAACATGTGATTGCGAAGCTCATATTTGCGCTTGCAGGCATAAGCACAGATCTCACACATGAGTGATTTGGCCTGATGTCGTAGTCTGTGGCTGTTTAGCTGGTCCATGCGGTGACAGCGGTAGGAGCACTGGTCACACTGATACCTAGAGGAAGAGACAGGTTTGGTCATATACAATAAAGTCCAAAGAGCGCAGTAATGCACACATGGAAGTTCAGCAAGAAATAGATTTGTACGAGTGGAAGCTTTACAAGAACAATACTGAAACCAATTATTTTGCTGTTGCATCTATCAACTAATATGAACTACAGCCTAGAAGTACTGCAGCATTAAATGTCTACTTTTGTGCATACAACGACTACTCTTAAGCTCAATTTAATAACTGTAGCATATACAGGTTAGCATACAAAATAATTTGTGGGATAGATCTGTATGTCCCCAAGGTACCCTAAGGAACATCTACCTGAGGTCCCCAGCATGCTTCCGCATATGCACATTCAGATAGTGCTTCCATTTAGTGATGTATCCACATTCAGCACACATAAAGTTCTTGTCGTCTGAGTGAGTGAGCATGTGTTTAGAGAGGTAGGACTCATCTCGGCACCGGAAGTCACAGCGGCTACACTTGTGGGGCTTCTCACCTTTTAAGAAAATAAGAAATTGGGAGGATAAAATACCAGGATTAGTAGTTTCTAGAACAAATGTACATCACTCAGATGAAATGCACCAATAAACCATTTGAACAAAAAACAATTCTATCCTCACCACTGTGCATCAGCATGTGCCTTTTCAAGCCACGCTTATGTGAGGTCACATAGCTGCACTGCGAACAGCGATGGATCTTCTCATTGGCGTGCAAATGTCCAATGTGCTGCTCAAACTCCACAGGGTTAAACGTGGCAAAGGAGCAAAAATCGCAGCGAAGCTCCTCATTTCCTGGGTGGCCTTGTCGCTGGTGCTGGAGGAAGACGGTTTTGTTGGAGCAAGAGAAATTACACTGCGAGCAGTGGTAGGCTAGGTGTGTCCGATGATGATCCTCCATGTCCTTCTCACTTCGGAAAATGGCACCGCATGCATGATGACGACATTCTACCGCTGTGACCCCATGCATTTTTGTAGCGTGTCTATGTAACGCCTTGCGCAAATAACTCTGGAAGGAGCAACCTTCTTGGAAACAGGCCACTGGCTTGCGATCCAGCAGGATGTTGTGCGTCTTCATGTGGGCTTTAAGGGACCTGCTCTGACGAAAGCTTTGACCACAGGTGGGGCAAGGGTAGAGGTGAGTGTTTACGTCACCCCCTACCTCATCGGCATGCATGCTGACAAGGTGGCGGCGGATTGCATTCCTCTCCACGGCCGAATACTCACACAGGTGGCAGTGATGGACCTTTTCACCCGCCTCACGGAGCTTATGTATGCGTAGCTTGCTCTTGCTAGTAAAGTAGCGTTTGCAGGTGGGGCACTGGAGACTGGGGTCCGGAAAATGTAAGTGGAGGTGCTCCTGCAGGTGGGAACGCATCTTGAAGCAGCGCCGACACTTGGGGCAGGTGTGGGTGCGATAGATTTGCTCTGCACCCTCTGAGAGGTAATCTAAAGGACAAGAAGAACATATTAAACTAGTTTTTGCAAAGTTTTGAAGTGACAAATTTTTGCAAACTGTTTAAAAATATTAAAACATACATGTTGTCTTTGTTATAATGTTTTCTCCTTTGGTTTTGCTGTCATCTAATTTCATGCCATCCAATACAGTTGTGCCGTATTGTCCCCAACAATGAACCAGTATTTTTATCATCTCTCAGTGTCATTTTTATATGTGCAAATAAATAAAAACTGTACATACCTTTGGAGGGCGGTGTGTCAGTGTTATTTGTAACTGCTGAGGGTTTGTCTTTTTCTCCTTCCTTTTTTGCTCTTTTTGCATTCTGCCCTCGCCTCTCAGGCTCTACATCACCCCCTTCTTGTGATAATGATGACGCATAAGCTGGGTTGGGTTTCCGTTTTCTTTTTGGTCTACCGGAGGTCATGGGCTGGCTGCTCCCATCAAGGCATGTTGTTGTGGGCACCATCTCTTCACCTATGAACAAATGTGTACAAATTTTAATGTAAACTCTGCTCTTCATCAGTGACAAGGTAATAGCAGAGCTGTGGATGGATTAAAATTTGGGTATGTGTCAAATAATATGCCTGCTGGTCACCGTCAAACTGGATGTCATCTAACCACTTCAGACTATCTTGTACCATTATTGTCTGAATGCTGCTTGATGAAAGTCTCAATGGCTGAAACTTTTGGCTTTTGTGGACATTATATACTGTATACATGGAAGGAGAAGAGGGTTTCCAATTTTGAGATTGTGTAAAATAACAGCAGAGTCAACTTACCTTGAGGGTCAGTTGGAGGACTCTTGTGCACCAAAGAGTGGTCACTCAGTTGTTTTGCACTATGAGTAACAAACTGGCAATGAAGGCAGTGGAAGGGCATATGGTTCCGCCTATGGCTCTCTGCTTCACCTCGTGTATAGAATGACACTTTGCAGGACCGGAAGGTGCAAGGAATAAGAGTGAGACCATGTGTGGATGTCAAGTGTGCTTGATATTCCTGCCGGTCTGTGCTGCTGAACTGGCAATCCTGCTCAGAGCAGGGGAATGGACCTTTTGGTTCACGGTCTCCACCATGGCTTCGGAAGTGGTGCTTCAGTGCACCTGGCTTGGAAAATATCTCATTGCACAAAGAACACTGGTAATTCCCCAACTGTCCTTTGGTTTTTGACAATGTTGTCAATCTCTTTGAACAAGAGTGAGAGCCAAACCTGCCACTATCTGAGAAGCTTTCTCCACATTTCTCACAGAGACACGGTTCCACTTTCTCCATCTGTTGAACAGTAATAAACAATAATTTTAGTTATAATGTGACAGATGTAATAGGGCATGATGAGTCATTTTTAATTGCTATTTGTACCCAAGTTTGTAGCCATAACATTTAATAACCTTCTGTATGCACATTATATAGCCTACATATTATTATCACTGTTGTCAATACGGTATGTCATGTTACACACAGAATCTCGACCTACTGCACGCGCTTCCGCAATTCTTTCTATCTGAAAAACAGCACACCAAGAATTGACTGTTTAGTAGTATGGCTGGCACATCCAGCTCTTAATATCTGACCTGATTACTTATCACTTCCTAATGTTTCCTTTATTAATAAGAATTTGTAGTGGTTAGGTTTCACTTACTTTTTGATAATGTTAATAGCGAATCACTTGAACAACGTCGCCATTAGCTTCTTGTGGTTTTGGTCAAAAAACGGTTTAAATCCAAAGTCTTACTAGTTAATTTCGCTATGGGGGTTTGCACAGTGTACAATTAGGGCCACAAATAATATTATATACCTAGCTTGTTAGGTTAGCGAGTTAAGTAAACGAGCTTGCTAGCGAAATGATATTGAGGTAACGCTGGTAGGAACTAGGAACGAAAATGTCGTAGTCAGGCGAACGGTCGGAATTATATTTACCGAACACGGGAGGTGTAGTAGAGGTCGCTGCACGCAAGATGCCTTTCCATACAACTAGTTTATTTAAGACAAATTGACTGCCACGGCATTTCGGTTTGCAAGAAACAGCAACAGTCTGGGTGGAGTTTGGAAAGTATGACTCTAAGGCTGAAAAGAAGTCACGGGGATGCCTCTTACATTGACGTAACGTATGTGACTACTAGTTAGCTGTTAGATTGCAGTATTCACATCTGGCTTCCAATCTGGAAAAAAATAGATTGACAGACAGAAATCCTTCATCAGCAAACTAGCTGTCACTACCAATGAGGATGCCCTTCGTTTGTAGGTTTTTGCGATTACAAAAGGACAGAACAACGATATAGAATCTGATTCTATTAGAGGCATCCAGACCTCAAGACACCATGACTCTGTCAGACCTACTGCACAGTCTGAAAGACAACCCTTACTTTGGGGCTGGATTTGGACTGGTGGGCGTAGGGACAGCCTTGGCTGTGGCCAGGAAAGGAGCCCAGGTTGGGATGATCTTCTTCCGCAGACATTACATGATCACCCTGGAGGTCCCCAGCAGGGATAAGAGCTACCACTGGCTGCTAAGTTGGATCACCAAGCACGCCCAGCACACTCAGCACCTGAGCGTGGAGACTTCTTACTTGGCACATGAAAGTGGGAAGGTCCACACGCAATTTGACTTTCACCCAAGTCCTGGGAACCATATCATCTGGTGAGAACATTTCTCTTAAGCTAGCTCTTGATCTAAAATGTTGAACTCAAAAGTCACAGTCTCAAATTCCATTCATTATATAAATCAGCTGGGTAATGGGATTACATTTAATATCTTAGGAAGCAATATTAAACTACCCTGCCAACCAATAACGTTTTGGGCAAAAGAAAATAATGATACTCAGCCTCTTGGGTGGTTAATATGTACATGATATATAGTTTAGAAAGCTGTACCTCAGGTTAAAGGTGATTGTAACCCACAATGCCATGAATATATGAAATTATATATGAAATGTTATATTAATGTGTTTTTACAGACAGTACCTCAGATACACCCATTTGATACACAAATAACCTTTACTTTTTAATACGTGAAACATCTGTGTGACTGTCATCCTGTGTTATGTGCAGGTATGGGAGGAAGTGGATCAGAGTGGAAAGGACCAGAGAGAAGCAGATGGTGGATTTACACACGGGAACACCGTGGGAGTCCGTCACCTTCACCGCTTTAGGCAGAGACAGACAGATCTTCTTCAATATCTTACAAGAAGGTAATACATAAGCATCATCAATGTGTTTTACAAGTATACTGCAGGCTTTTATGTTGAGATATTTGCTATCACATAGCAGTTTTGCATGCCAGGTGTTTTTTACAGAGTGTAGTAATCTGGCAGCTACAATATGCCCTAATTCTGGCCTTGTGTGACCTCACTTGACCATTGATTGGTTATTGATCTGCCCATCATGTGTTGCAGCAAGAGAATTGGCCCTGAAGCAGGAGGAGGGACGAACAGTGATGTACACAGCCATGGGCGCCGAGTGGAGACCCTTTGGGTTTCCACGGCGACGGCGACCCCTCAGCTCGGTGGTCCTGGAGGTGGGCGTGGGCGAAAGGATCGTAGACGATGTGAAAGAGTTCATTGGAAACCCCAAGTGGTACACAGACAGAGGTAGTGTATCATGGTGTTGACATGTGGACCTGAAGTCCTTCCTTCCTTGTGTAAGGAAGTTGTTTTACTCTTATTTAACCCTGTTTTCTAATTTATGTTTGGAATTTTTATCATTTGCCTTTTTAACTTTGACTTTATTTTACTGTCTGTAAAGCTATACAGTATAACGTTTATAATTCTAACTTCTGATAAAGAGTAGGTTACTATTTTCCACATGCACACAGGGATCCCCTACAGAAGAGGATATCTGCTCTATGGACCCCCAGGCTGTGGAAAGAGCAGCTTTATGTGAGTCTGCCAATATTATTTTGATCCTACATATTCATATGTAGATCTTATCAATGAGAGCTGTGTGAAAAAAGATAGACCATGAATGAAGTCAAATGTATCCATAAACAGGGTGCAGGTCCTGAAAAAGCCTTAAAATGTCTTAAATTGTATTTTCTAAAATCAAGGCATTAAATGTTCTTGAATACAGTTAAATGAAGCATTTTAAGCCTTAAATTCAGTTAAGACTAAAGAGTTCAGTCATGAGGAGGGACTGCAGGACGTCTGCAGTTGTTTTCATTTTCATGTTTTATGTTTCATTCTAACTGGCATTACGTCTTAAATTGAAGTTGAAACTTGCAGACACCCTGATAAGGATTCTTTTAACAAAGCTGTTTTGTCACTGTCTGTACTAATGCACAGTTTGATGTGCACGTTTGAGCATCTTTGTGACTATTTCTCTGTATTCCAGCACGGCACTGGCAGGTGAGCTGGGCTACAGCATCTGTCTGATGAGTCTGAGTGACCGAAGCCTTTCAGATGACCGTCTGAACCACCTGCTGAGCGTGGCGCCGCAGCAAAGCATCATACTGCTGGAAGACGTAGACGCGGCCTTTGTCAGCCGAGAGCTGCTGCCCACAGAGAGTAAGTGGAAGGGAAGCTGATTCAAAGGTGTCAGTTTGATTATGAAGCTATTGTGACAAAAAGTTAAGTTAATTGCAGTGTAGCTATTTGGCCCTTTTTAAAAAAACAACAACTGTGTCCCTATATAGAGCTTCATCTCTAGTTGTGGGAGGAGCTTAACAAAAGGTAACCTATAGACTATCACTTCATCATGATTACCTGCATTTCTAATCAATAAGATTCCTCTCAGAAGATGATGCATTTAGAGGTTCTTCTATTCAGGTTCACTTTTTGTCCATTTCTGGTGTTTAACATGATAAAAAGTGAATTTCCAAACATTTACATGGACCATTTTGGGCTAATTCCCCGTACTATTAGTCCTTTTGTGTCATCTTCATGTCACTCACTATTATGTCTCTGCCCCACACAGACCCTCTGGCCTACCAGGGAATGGGAAGGCTGACCTTCAGTGGCCTGCTGAACGCTCTGGATGGAGTGGCCTCGTCTGAGGCCAGAATAGTCTTTATGACCACCAATTTCATCGACAGGTACTGCTGGCATAGACATAAAGTACATACATACCATACATACTGTAATGGATATTACAACCTATTTGTAATGGCTACAGAAATGCGTCTAAAACATCCATCTCAACATTTCCCAATTGAGTTTTGCTCATAGACACACCGTTGTACTGTTTCTTGTGTTTCTAATCTCTCCCCATAGGCTAGACGCAGCGCTGATCAGGCCTGGCCGTGTGGATCTGAAGCAGTACGTTGGCCACTGTACCTGTTGGCAGCTCACCCAGATGTTCCGGCGGTTCTACCCAGATGAGCCAACCTCTGAGGCGGAGCGCTTTGCTCAGTGTGCATTGACCGCACATCCTGAGATCAGCGCTGCCCAGGTCCAAGGACACTTCATGTTGTACAAACTGGACCCTGCAGGCTCTATAGACAATGTTGCCAAAATTAAAGAATGAGAGGAGTTAAAAGAGTTTGGAGAAAGATCAATGAATGACAACATACCAAATAAACACTGTTGTGTGAAAACATGAATCAGCTGTAATGTGGCAAATAATGTGTTCCTTTCTATCCATCTACAGTCCTATCAACAACTATTGGTTAATAGACACTTTTATCTATCCTATTTACGTTTTAAATTTGAATTATAACAGTGGGCTGTCCTGACCTTATCAACTTGCCTGGTGAAATAGTTTAAGCTAACATTCTTACTCAGGGGAAGTTCAACTTTTCTTTAGAAGCTTACAGGGCATGGTTCAACGGGATTGATACAACGGATCACTGCTCATCACTGGATCACTTGGAGAAGGAGCCTCAGGGCCTCAGATGACAGAAGAGAAAGAACAAAACAAACCCTGTGGACCGATTTGGGAGACTTACAACTGAAATCCCACAATCCCACAACATCCACTCCCCATGTTTCATTATATTTATCCATAATTCATCAAAATAAAAGTTTATATCAAAGTCATAATTTGACCAGAAACTCAGTTTGTGGTTTACTTCACATAATTTATGGATGAATGTGGTTTACTACTACTACTTCTTCTTCTACTGCTACTTCAGCTAATACTGCTACTACTACTGCTGGTGCTGCTGTTACTTCTGCTTTTACTACTTCTACCATTTGTTAACACAGTATCTTTATGATTAAATTGACTTCATAAAAAACACTTAAGATTAAGCAAGCACACAGATTTTCTTTAGAAAATTTAAACTTTTCTAGTATTCCTATAATATTCCTATGATATTCCTATAATATCCATATAGGGACTTACATTGTGTCTGTGGTACTCAGTAGTGATTTTATAGTTACTTTATTCTACTTTATGGTATTTGTGAGTCCTACGGTAACACAATAAAATGTCAATATTCCGATAGGGACCTATAGTGTCTCTGTGGTATTCAATGGATATTCAATGGAACACACCTGCTGTATCTACTACATGTGATCAATACATTTGACGTGACATTATTTTTACCATACAACATTGTTATAACATCCCATTTCTTAACACATATTACCAATTTAAGTGCAGTAAGAGGCGGAGCGTCACAGGAAAGACAGGAGTGTTTCAACGTCATATTCCTGAAGTGAAAGTGAAAGTTACTCAAGTCGACACGCTGCAGTTGAGACATTTCTCTCTCTTCTCTCAAAGGAAAAATAAAACCCATCGGACCTTTCTCGAAATACAGCAGAGGCTTAGACGTAAACAGGTGAGTACAGAGATAATATTTCCTCTGTATAAACTCAGAGCAGTAACACATAATTGAGCTGTATCCAGATAGGACGTTCCCCTGTTCACACTTTGAACTGACACTTATCAAATGAAGATTTCAAGTGCAATATAACTATGTCAAAATGATTTTAGCTATTATTCCATTAGTCCAGCTTTGATAACTTATTGTTGCAACACACATTAAGGAACTACATAATTCCAATGTTGATATTTGACACTTTCACTTCAGGTCTCAGAGTCCAGACATGTCTGCTGCCAGCAGTCTCCTATCTGAAGAGCAGTTTCTGTGTTCCATCTGTCTGGATGTGTTCACCGATCCAGTCTTCATATCATGTGGACACAACTACTGCAAAAGCTGTATCACACAGCACTGGGATAGTCATACCCAGTACCAGTGTCCCATGTGTAATGAGCTTTTTAAGACAAGACCTGAGCTGAGGGTCAATACTTTAATATCTGAGATGGCTGCTCACTTCAGGAAGTCAGCTCAAAAGAAAGCCAGCAGCAGCCCAGACCAACACTGTGCCAAACCAGGAGAAGTTCCCTGTGACGTCTGCACTGAGACCAAACTTAAGGCCCTGAAGTCCTGCCTGGTGTGTCTGACCTCCTACTGTGAGACTCACCTGGAGCCTCATCAGAGAATCACAGGGCTGAAAAGACACAAGCTGATCGATCCTGTGGAGAACCTGGAAGGCAGGATGTGTAAGAAGCATGACAGACCGCTGGAGCTGTTCTGCAAGACTGAACAGATGTGTGTATGTCTGCTCTGCACTGTGTTAGACCACAAGTCACATCACATTGTTCCTCTGACAGAGGAATATGAAGGAAAGAAGGCTGAGCTGGGGAAGACAGAGGTTGAAATTCAGCAGATGATCCAGGAGAGACAACTGAAGATTCAGGAGATCAACCAGTCAGTAGAGCTCAGCAAGGAAGATGCAAACGGAGAGATCACAGACAGTGTGCTGGTCTTCACTGCTCTGATGCAGTCTGTTGAGAGAGGCCAGGCTGAGCTCATTGAGATGATTGAAGAGAAGCAGAAAACAACAGAGAAACAGGCTGAAGGCTTCATCAAAGAGTTGGAACAGGAAATCTCTGAGCTACTGAAGAGAACCACTGAGGTGGAGCAGCTCTCACGCACCGGAGACCAGCTCCACCTCCTCCAAAGCTTCCCATCCCTGAACACTCCTCCACACACCAGGGACTGGACAGAGATCAGTGTCCATCGGTCATCATATGAGGGGAGTGTGAGGAGAGCTGTGGCTCAGCTGGAGGAGACTCTCAGTAAAGAGATGGAGAAGCTGCTTGAGGCTGAACTGAAGAGGGTCCAGCAGTATGCAGTGGATGTGACTCTTGATCCTGATACAGCACATCCTAATCTCATCCTGTCTGAAGATGGAAAACAAGTAAATCATGGTGACGTACAGAAGAATCTCCCAGACAACCCAGAGAGATTTTCTCAACGTGTATATGTTTTAGGAAAGCAGAGCTTCTCTTCAGGAAGATTTTACTACGAGGTTCAGGTTAAAGGGAAGTCTGACTGGAGTTTAGGAGTGGCCAGAGGGTCGATCAACAGGAAGGGAGAAATCACAACGAGCCCCAAGAACAGCTACTGGATTATAAGATTGAGTAATGGAAATAAGTACAAAGCTCGTGCTGACCCTGATGTCCTTCTCTCTCTGAAGACGAAGCCTCAGAAGGTGGGGGTGTTTGTGGACTATCAGGAGGGTCTGGTCTCCTTTTATGACGTAGATGCTGCAGCTCTTATCTACTCCTTTACTGGCTGCACCTTCACTGAGAAACTCTACTCAGTCTTCAATCCCTGTTATAATGATGGTGGTAAAAACTCCGCCCCTCTGATCATCTCTCCTGTCAATCACACAGATTAGACTACTCATTAGGTTTTCTCAGGAAGGATTCATCATCACATAAAATGACAAATTCACACATTCAATGATAACATTTATACTTTCCTGTTTTCTTATTTTCTTCAGATAACTGTTAAAGCCTTTCTGATGTTGAAGAATTGTCATAAAGCAACAGAAAACACTTTGGGTTCACTTCAGACTTGTCAAGAACAATTTAAGAGACAGAGAGAAGAATTAGACAATAAAACTCACTTCCTGTATGTGAAACCATAAAAAAAAAAAAAAGTTTAATGTTAAAAATCTTAGACTCCAGATTCTGGGTAATACTTTTACTGCTCTATTCTTATGTATTTAGGGTTCAGACCCCTACTACTATTACTTCTGCTTGTACTGCTTCTACTACTATGATTTCTTAACACACAATCTTCCAAACTAAATTGACTTTTTAAAAAACACTTTGAAGATAAAGCAAGCACACAAATGTTCTTCAGAAAATGTAACCTTTTCTAGTTACTGTATGATTATGTTGTATTATTATGTTGTAATAAATAAACTGCTTGACTTGGTGCAGTAGCAGCCTTCTTTACCAGAAGCAATATTAGCAAAACTGAGTACATTTTTACGGTGAAGTTTGTTTTGCCAAAATGAAAGAATGAGAGGAGTTAAAAGAGTTTGGAGAAAGATCAATGAATGACAAGATACCAAATAAACACTGTTGTGTGAAAACATGAATCAGCTGTAATGTGGCAAATAATGTGTTCCTTTCTATCCATCTACAGTCCTATCAACAACTATTGGTTAATATACACTTTTATCTATCCTATTTACGTTTTAAATTTGAATTATAACAGTGGGCTGTCCTGACCTTATCAACTTGCCTGGTGAAATAGTTTAAGCTAACATTCTTACTCAGGGGAAGTTCAACTTTTCTTTAGAAGCTTACAGGGCATGGTTCAACGGGATTGATACAACGGATCACTGCTCATCACTGGATCACTTGGAGAAGGAGCCTCAGGGCCTCAGATGACAGAAGAGAAAGAACAAAACAAACCCTGTGGACCGATTTGGGAGACTTACAACTGAAATCCCACAATCCCACAACATCCACTCCCCATGTTTCATTATATTTATCCATAATTCATCAAAATAAAAGTTTATATCAAAGTCATAATTTGACCAGAAACTCAGTTTGTGGTTTACTTCACATAATTTATGGATGAATGTGGTTTACTATTACTACTTCTTCTTCTACTGCTACTTCAGCTAATACTGCTACTACTACTGCTGGTGCTGCTGTTACTTCTGCTTTTACTACTTCTACCATTTGTTAACACAGTATCTTTATGATTAAATTGACTTCATAAAAAACACTTAAGATT